>OY769906.1:23318050-23396591 GCA_963669185.1 Dyspetes luteomarginatus
CTTGTGCTTTATGATCCGCCATTTTGTCTCTGGAATATTGGCAAAAACTATCTGGTAAACCTGAAAAAGTCAGAGAATTTGAAAATAAAAAAAATCCGTAACAACTCTGGTTTAAAGGATTTTCGATTGAGGTTACGACCTTAAATATCTTAGTTAAGGCATTGGACAGAAGGTCTCTTTTTGATACCCCAATAAAATTTAACTATTTTTTAAATTTTGAGGCTCTAACTAACTCGAAAAGTGTTCTTGTGATTTCAGAGGTGGCAACGATCGCGCTAGAAGGTGCGAACGCTCGCGCGTGGGGAGGAAATTTCAGCGTAAGTCCGAGACCCCAGAGAAGGAAGAAGATTGAGGAAAAAATATTGAGTTTTGGATCGAGATTGGCCAGGGTTAAATTAACCAAATACAACGAGGACTTTAAGAGTTGCAACGACGGAGCGAAGAAGAGACGAGGAGAGACGGCGTGACGACGACGGACACGACGAAGGACCAGCTGGTAGATCGTAACGAACCTTTTCAATTCATCGCGAAGGATTTTTCCAGGCGACTTCCAAAAATCGGCCCCGTTACGTAAACGAAGAAGCGCCGTCGTCCTGTAACAAACAAACAAAAAAAAAAAACACGACGAAGAATAAGCCAAAAGAGTTTTGTGTCGGTGATAAATTGACCAAGGTCACAACTCGATTAGGGCATCATGAACGAACTCGAGAGCCTTCGCCAGGAGGCGGAAACTCTCAAAAATGCCATTCGGGTGAGTCCCAGACACGATAAACTTAAAAATACTTTCAATGAAAATCAATCATTACTCTGCGGAGTTAATTGATCTTTTGAAAATAAAATGGATCTTCTGTGGAAATGATTCTTGATCGATTTACAGTTGCACATTTCACAGAATTTACCACGAAAGTCTTTCTTAAAAATTGATTGTGCGAAAAAATTTCTATGGCCCTTCATTGAGCGATTGTCGCAAGCAGTGAAAGTAGAGTTGAAGAAAAGCAACAGTTGTGTGGATTAGAAGGGGAGGGCGCAACAAGCGTTGATGCTGCATTTTATTTCAAAAGATCCACCGAATCCACGAATTGTTTCAAGAGCTCCGCGTCAAAGGAACCCAAAGGGGTTGAACACACGTTTGCACGGGGGACGTTCATATATACGTTGACAAGGGGGACGTTCATTCATACATACGTTGGCAAGGGAGACGTTTGCACGGGAACGTTCATCCATACGTTTTCCACAGGGAAGTTCATACATACGTTTGCACGGGGGACGTTCATACATACGTTGACAAGGGAGACGTTTGCAAGGGGACGTTCATCCATACGTTTGTACGGGAGGCGTTCACACTTACGTTGGCACAGGGGACGTTCATACATACGTTAGCACGAGGGATGTTCATACATACGTTAGCACAGGGGACGTTCATACATACGTTAGCACAGGGGACGTTCATACATACGTTAGCACGAGGGATGTTCATACATACGTTAGCACAGGGGACGTTCATACATACGTTAGCACAGGGGACGTTCATACATACGTTTGCACGAGGGACGTTCATACGTACGTTAGCACAGGGGACGTTCATACATAAGTTAGCACAGGGGACGTTCATACATACGTTTGCACGAGGGACGTTCATACATACGTTAGCACAGGGGACGTTCATACATACGTTTGCACAGGGGACGTTCATACATATGTTTGTACGGGAGACGTTCATACATACGTTTGCACAGGGGACGTTCATACATACGTTAGCACGAGGGACGTTCATACATACGTTTGCACAGGGGACGTTCATACATAAGTTAGCACGAGGGACGTTCATACATACGTTAGCACGAGGGACGTTCATACATACGTTTGCACAGGGGACGTTCATACATACGTTAGCACGAGGGACGTTCATACATACGTTTGCACAGGGGACGTTCATACATAAGTTAGCACGAGGGACGTTCATACATACGTTAGCACGAGGGACGTTCATACATACGTTTGCACAGGGGACGTTCATACATAAGTTAGCACAGGGGACGTTCATACATACGTTAGCACAGGGGACGTTCATACATACGTTAGCACAGGGGACGTTCATACATACGTTTGCACAGGGGACGTTCATACATATGTTTGTACGGGAGACGTTCATACATACGTTAGCACGAGGGACGTTCATACATACGTTTGCACAGGGGACGTTCATACATAAGTTAGCACAGGGGACGTTCATACATACGTTTGCACGAGGGAGGTTCATACATACGTTTGCACAGGGGATGTTCATACATACGTTAGCACGAGGGATGTTCATACATACGTTAGCACGAGGGACGTTCATACATACGTTTGCACAGGGGACGTTCATACATACGTTAGCACGAGGGACGTTCATACATACGTTTGCACAGGGGACGTTCATACATAAGTTAGCACGAGGGACGTTCATACATACGTTAGCACGAGGGACGTTCATACATACGTTTGCACAGGGGACGTTCATACATACGTTAGCACGAGGGACGTTCATACATACGTTTGCACAGGGGACGTTCATACATAAGTTAGCACGAGGGACGTTCATACATACGTTAGCACGAGGGACGTTCATACATACGTTTGCACAGGGGACGTTCATACATAAGTTAGCACAGGGGACGTTCATACATACGTTTGCACGAGGGATGTTCATATATACGTTAGCACAGGGGACGTTCATACATACGTTAGCACAGGGGACGTTCATACATACGTTAGCACAGGGGACGTTCATACATACGTTAGCACAGGGGACGTTCATACATACGTTTGCACAGGGGACGTTCATACATATGTTTGTACGGGAGACGTTCATACATACGTTAGCACGAGGGACGTTCATACATACGTTTGCACAGGGGACGTTCATACATAAGTTAGCACAGGGGACGTTCATACATACGTTTGCACGAGGGAGGTTCATACATACGTTTGCACAGGGGATGTTCATACATACGTTAGCACGAGGGATGTTCATACATACGTTAGCACGAGGGACGTTCATATATACGTTAGCACAGGGGACGTTCATACATACGTTAGCACGAGGGATGTTCATACATACGTTTGCACGAGGAACGTTCATACATACGTTTGCACGAGGGATGTTCATACATACGTTAGCACGAGGGACGTTCATATATACGTTAGCACAGGGGACGTTCATACATACGTTAGCACGAGGGACGTTCATACATACGTTTGCACAGGGGACGTTCATACATAAGTTAGCACGAGGGACGTTCATACATACGTTAGCACGAGGGACGTTCATACATACGTTTGCACAGGGGACGTTCATACATAAGTTAGCACAGGGGACGTTCATACATACGTTTGCACGAGGGAGGTTCATACATACGTTTGCACAGGGGATGTTCATACATACGTTAGCACGAGGAACGTTCATACATACGTTTGCACAGGGGACGTTCATACATATGTTTGTACGGGAGACGTTCATACATACGTTAGCACAGGGGACGTTCATACATAAGTTAGCACAGGGGACGTTCATACATACGTTAGCACAGGGGACGTTCATACATACGTTTGCACAGGGGACGTTCATACATACGTTAGCACAGGGGACGTTCATACATCCGTATGTGCCGTATGTCTATGTTACTTGGCCAAAGTGCACTTGGCACTAACCTCGACCAATCTACCCCCACCCTCTCTCTCTCTCTCTCTCTCTTTTCATCTCTCTCCACATACTCTATTCACCGCTCGGACGGTCGTCCACCTTGGGGAAAAAAAAAACTCTAGCGTGCCAACAAAAAATTGTTTCATTCGCAGCTCAGTTTTGTTGTTTTTTCATCAAACCGACGAATCCGTGTGAGTGGAAATACGTTGAAAGATTTGATAAAAAAACAACAACAAAAACAACAACAACAAAAAGTGTCCCATTGCAATTGCGTCAGCGGTTAAACGATAGGGAGAAAACATCCGAGATAGACTCGAAGCTTCGGAGATTGCGAAGCTATTTACGAGAATTGGGCAAAAAGCCGGGGGTGGGGGTGGGGGGGGGGAGGAGGAGGAGGAGCAGCAGCAGCAAAGACTGAGAAATTCTTTATGGGATATCGTCATGCCAGTCGTTCTTATGCCAGTGGCACAGTTCCACGCGCGTTCCCCAGCCACAAGGGAATGGGGGAAGAGCCCCGCGAAGGGGAAGTCGAGGGTTAAGGTGGTTCATGGTGGTGGCGCTGGCTTTCAAGCGATAGTGGTGGTAGTAGGGCGCGGCATAACCGTCGCTTCCCTGATCAATACGCCACACCATCCCTCTACTTGTGCCACTTTCTCTCTCTCTCTCTCCCACCCCTCCCCCTCTTTCTCTCTTTCCTTCTCTTTTGGTCTGACGTTTTCTCGGTCGTTTGCGCGCGCGGAATTCTCACTTCTTCTTCTTCTTCTTCTTCTTCTTCTTCTTCTTCTTCTTCTTTTTCTTCTTCTTCTTCTTCTTCTTCTTCTTCTATCCCATCCAATACCATTACTTGTTAGACAAAAAAATCTACCTTCTATCTCACGTCGTTCAACTCGTACACGAGTTCAGGCATCATCGGTGAAATTACGTAAGATTTATGAAAAATTAAAAAATGTTAAATCTTCCTTTTGATGAATTTCATCTCTACACATTTCAAGTCTCAATTAAACTTTGCGTCATTTCGTATTGGACTCACGTAAAAATGGGAAGTGGAGTTGAAATAATTCTCGTACGTAGAATTACGTAGGATTTATGAAGAATTAAACAAAAAATGTTAAATCTTCTTTTTGATGAATTTCATCTCTACGCATCTCAAGTCTCAATTAGGCTTTGCGTTATTTCGTATTCCACCACCTTTATTTCATCGCGAATAGCCTATTGTGGGTGCAGTTTACATGCATGTAGAGTTGTAGAGTTGGACTGACGTAAAAATGGGAAGTAGAGTTGAAATAATTCTGAGATGAAAGAATTTAGAAAAGTTTCTATAAATCTGGCGATTTGAATGTTTGTGAATTAGTACCAGCTCATAAAGGGGGTTTTTAAAATATGGGAAAAATACGAGCAATGTCCAAATTTCAATTTACAATTTTTTTTGTTTTTTTTTTACAACTTTACGCAACAGTAAAAAAAAAATCATATTTTCATGTATTTCAGGATGCGAGAAAAGTTGCGTGCGACACGAGCCTCGTTCAGGCGACGTCTGGCATGGAGCCCATTGGCCGGATACAGATGCGAACGAGACGCACTCTGCGAGGTCATTTGGCCAAGATTTATGCGATGCACTGGGGCAGTGATTCCAGGTATAAAGCGCAATCCGACGTTCAATTAATTCATTTTGTCTAATTAAAGAATATCCATTTGTAAAAAACAACAAAATTTCATATATTTCGGTAGTTTTTTTTTTTTCAATTTTTTTTTTTCATCATCTCATCAAGATGACAATAAATCTGATAAATTTAGCCATTTTCTTCGAAACAAAGATGGCCACCATTCGTATAAAAAATTATTGTAAATTACGTGACGAAATATTTGTAAAAAAAAAAATTCCAACAATTTTATACGACTACAATGAACTGTATAAATGAAACTGGGGTAAAAATGTACCCCGAGAAAATTTCAAACTGAGGTTAAAAAAATGAGTTGTCCTTTCTAGGGTTAATATTCTGCAAAAACGTGCACAGTCGTCTGATTATCATTTTAGTTTTTTTTTTCATAACCTCAAATTTAATAATATAAACAGCAGTACGAAAGAAAAAAAAACGGATACATAATAATGCGCGTATAATGCGATATTTTTCGTAAAACGTACGTAAATTATTTCGTCAGATTATCATTTTAGTTTTTTTTTTCATAACCTCAAATTTATTAATATAAACAGCAGTACGAAAGAAAAAAAACGGATACATAATAATGCGCGTATAATACGATATTTTTCGTAAAACGTACGTAAATTATTTCGTCAGATTATCATTTTAGTTTTTTTTTTCATAACCTCAAATTTATTAATATAAACAGCAGTACGAAAGAAAAAAAACGGATACATAATAATGCGCGTATAATACGATATTTTTTTTGTCAGTAGGAACCTAGTTTCAGCGTCCCAGGACGGTAAACTAATAGTGTGGGATAGTTATACCACGAATAAGGTTCACGCAATACCATTGCGCTCGTCGTGGGTAATGACCTGTGCATACGCCCCATCCGGTAGTTACGTTGCTTGTGGCGGATTGGACAATATATGCTCGATATATAGTCTGAAGACGAGAGAGGGTAACGTGCGCGTTAGCCGAGAACTTCCCGGTCATACCGGATATTTGTCTTGCTGTCGATTCCTCGATGACAACCAGATCGTCACGAGTTCCGGTGACATGTCATGGTAACGAATATAATCAACAAATTCAGACGAGTGTGAAAAGAAACAAAAGTCTACAAATTGGATTAAAACTGAAGAAGCATAAAATCCGATAATGGCGGATGGAATAATAATTTAAAAAAAAGTAATCTTATTCATTATAAAAATATTTAATCTGTTCGCAGTGCCCTCTGGGATATTGAGACGGGACAACAGTGCACTTCCTTCATTGGTCACACGGGTGACGTCATGTCCCTATCGCTAGCACCGGATATGCGCACATTTGTTTCCGGTGCTTGTGACGCCAGTGCAAAACTCTGGGACATACGCGAGGGTTCATGCAAGCAAACTTTTCCGGGTCACGAGAGTGACATAAATGCCGTTACGGTACGAAATAAATTTAAAACAAAATTATAAAGAAAAAATTTACAATATTTTAATGAAAATAATTAATTTATTTTTTATTTTATTTATTTTTTACCACTTACAGTTCTTCCCGAATGGCTACGCGTTCGCGACGGGCTCGGATGATGCGACTTGTCGATTGTTCGACATAAGAGCGGATCAAGAACTCGCCATGTACAGCCACGACAACATAATATGCGGCATTACGAGTGTAGCTTTCAGCAAGAGCGGTAGACTCTTGTTGGCCGGTTACGATGACTTTAACTGCAACGTTTGGGACTCGATGAAGAGCGAGCGCGCTGGTGAGTTTGTTTATATTTTTTATTTTTATAATTACTCGTTTATTATTGTCCATCCACGAGAAGAAACATTTTTGCCCGTGGCATTATTAGTTTGTAATATTTTTTTCAACTATCAATAACTCTTTGCATACAACGTAGACCAGTTTCTTTTAATTCGGATTTACCAGATCGTTTGAATTTCGCGGGCTTTGCGACAACCAATCAGATTGGTGAAAATTCAAATTTTCGATATATTCGAGAGTTTCGAGATCTCGGCCATGTTATGCATCATTTATTAATGGCCTCTTTATCTCTCGATAAAATTTATCTGCCGGATATCCTGTACGAAATGCATTGGTCATTCGACGGATAATTTTATCTGCCAGATAAATTCGGGTGAAGAAATTGGCCATAATGGCCAGTTTCTTCACCTCTGGATAAAATTTCTGTACCAAAAAATTCGTTGGTCATCCGACGGATAATTTTATCTGCCAGATGAATTCGGGGGAACCCCCGCTGGTCTACACAATTTTCTGTCGCCACGTTGAGATACAAAGATGTCGTCGTGTCACTGATGACCCAGGTGTAGATCAGATGATTAAATAAAACAAAAACTAGCATATTTATCTCAAATTTCAACAATTTTACATTTTTTATTAGATAAAAAGCAAACATTTTAGTATAAGATCTGCTTGCAATTTTTAGGTTAGGTCGAACGACTACGAGATTCAAAATAGAGTCAAGGCAACTTTACTAAAAAAAAAAAACGTGACCTGCAAGCTTGACCCATTGGATATTCCCATTTTAGATTCATAAACTCTCATTAAAAAGTCATATTTAAGAAAAATTTATTAAAAATCGTCAATTTTTAGTATGATATTCCAATAAACGATTTTTATTGCATAGGCAATGCTCCAGATCGATTGAATTTTTCAACTATTTATAAATAAAGTAACCGAGTCCTAAGAAAGAAAAAAATTAATTACAATTTAAACTCCTAATAAAAATAATAATAATAATAATAATAATTCGTTTCAGGTATCCTCGCGGGTCACGACAATCGTGTCTCGTGCCTTGGCGTGACGGAGGACGGTATGGCGGTAGCGACAGGCTCATGGGACTCGTTTTTGCGCATCTGGAACTAACTTGGACTTGAAAAGGGCCCTCGTAAATCCAAAGCTCTCCTCCAAAGAACCAACTACTGCACAAGAATGAAGAGCATAAAAACGAGAAAAATGATAAGAAGAAGAGAAGAGTCAAGAAAAATACGAATAAAGTATGAAAATCTGAGGGATAATAATAATGGTAGACGCGAATTAACGATTGACGAGGAGCGAGAAGATAATACGTTAAAGAATCGAGAAAGATCGATGGATGGAGAAAGATCGATAAATGATGGTCGTATCGTCGTTGACGATGACGCCTCGACGATGACGATTATGAAAAATGACGTATATACGAGAAAATGGCGTAAAAAAATGAGCCACGAAAGCGATGAGTTGATAAATCATCATGGGGATCGTTCATCGTGCGTAACACCAGATTTTCAATTGATCGATAGATCATTCGATAATTCTAGCAGTCTCGATATAAAAAGTTGTTGCAGCCAAAGTTGCCAAAGTGACGATTATGAATGCTGCGACGACGACGACGACGACGATTATGTGAATTATGAAAAATCGGATACGCCATTGAGAACAACGCGAATCGACATTAAAAATAAAAATGGCGTCGTTGATACAAAATTCAATGTCAATGAGGAAAAAACTAAAGAATGTGAAAATATTCGCTCGAATTTTCAGACAAAAATTATTAAAAATGAAATAATTAATGGAGGAGATGTAGATGTCGCTGGTGGTCGTTACGATGCGTTTATTCAACGTCGCAATAAAATACTTGTCGATGTGACCTGGCGACGGGGAAAGGTCACCGACCGGGTCAAACGCGATTATCAACGTTTCTGACCGCCCGAGAAAAAAAAAACAAAAAAATCACAATACACACACAAAAAATACACAAAATGATGATGAAAATGACAAAAAAAAAAAAAAAAAAAAATGGGGGAAAAATGAGAATAGAGAGGAAAACAGAGAAAAAAAACAAAAAAAAAATATCTTCCTGTGCAGAAATCTAATTTGTGTTCATAAATACCGAGCAAGAAAATTATTATATTAAATGATGAATGAATTTAAAAAAAAAATAATAATAATAATAATGAAGAATCGAGAATTTCGTCTATGACGATTTCGTCTGCACAAAAAAAAAATCGCACAGCCACGAAAAAAATGTACACCGATACGCATTGAAAAAGCCATTTAAATATATATATATATATATATATATATATATATATATATATATATATATGTGTGTATATATATATATATACATATACATATATATATGATAATATTAAAGATTATAAAAAAAAAAAAAAAATTAAAGAAAACGCAACAGAATGGAGATTGACAGAGCTAGAAAGAAAAAGGCGAGAAACACGAGCAAGCGACACGCACACTCAATGTGAAGATTAAAAAAAAAAAAAAAATCGAACAATTTTTTTGGTCGGTTATTTTTTATTTTTGTATTTTTCGGCAAATTTTTTTGTTTTTTTTTTTCATCCACCTCAAATTCGCACCCCTTCGTGATTTTTGCGAGATAAAATCGCACAGACATGTAGAAAAAAAAAAAACAGAAAAATCGTACCCTCATTTTTCACGTCGCAACGTCGTTCGTGTTGACTTTTCGTACGCACACTATGATGGAAACAAAAAACGTCCCTATTTATTTTGTATAGTCTCCCCCGCGCATATTATTATTATTATTATTATTACTATTATTACTATTATTATTATTATTATTATAACGCGAGTCGAGTTGAAAAAAATGAAAAATTTCTCTCGTGGCCATTTTATGAGGATGAGAAGAAATTCATTCAACTGCCACGTTTGGTCGTCGTGAGATTTCTCCTCGAGGCTCAATCACACTTTTCCTTGAAAATAAAATAAAAATTAAGTACTAAAAAAAAGAAGAAAAAAAAAAATCAAATTTATCCCTCATCGTTTCGCGAAAAAAAAAAAAATATTCCAACCCCCAACATGAACAAGACAAAAATATACACGCCCGCACACACACACACAGACAGACACAAAATTATTACACCCACTTTTTGTCGAATAGATGTTTAAACAAAACGAAAAAAAAAAAAAAAAACGAAAAAAAAAAAACAAAACGAGAAAAGAAAGAAAAAAAAAAAAATACAAAAAACTGTGTATGCATTTAAAAAAAAAAAATTGTAATAATATTCATGATAATGATGATTGTAATTTATAATTATTAATATTTAATATGTAAGAATGAAATGAAAGGGGAAACAAAAAAAAAAAAAAAGATGACGTCGACATGTCGCGAGAAAATAGGCGACAAATTGGTTTTTGTGCAAAAAAAAAAAAAATATAGACTCGATCGACACAGACCGGAAATATTAACGGAGCATCTGTGAGAGAAAAAAACCGCAGACGAGACGAGCCTGACTTTTTTTTTTTTAATTTTTTTCAATTTTTTTTTTCCAAAATTGAAAAGAAAAAAGGCAAAAAAAAATCCCAAATCACAATCGAAAAAAAAAAAACACTCTCGCTGCGGATATTTGTAATCGTTTTTTGATATAACTCTCTTCTACATAAATAATCGCTTTGTCGCCACAAAAATCGTCTCTCGCCTAATTTCGTTGCAGAGGGACGAGAGAAAGAGAGAGAGAGAGAGAGAACAGAAAAAGAAAAAAAAAATCCGTTTTACCAGCATTCTCATCAAAAAAACTGATTCGCTTTGTGAAAAGATAAAAAAAAAAAAAATTATTATCACCCTATCGATATATCTAGAATTTCTTATTAATACGAAAAATCGCTCCCCCCATTCCTCTGGCCATACCGAGAGGCGAGAAAAGTGGACAAGAAATGTCGAAGAAAAAAAAAAAATATATATATATATATATATATATATATATATCGAGGAGAATAAAAATTAAAAAAACGACACGAGGCGAAAAAAATCACAACAAAAAAACAAGATTTTGAGATGAAAAAAATAAATAAAAAATAAAACAAAAAAAAAAAAGAAGATAAAAATAATAATAACAAGATCTGTACTTTTTTGTATCTCGTAGTTCTCGTGGCTCGACACATAAACGGAGCGGGGCTTTTACTTTTGTACGTTACGACACGAAGCCTGGAAGCCTCCGAGAGCAGCGAGTCCTGTAATTATTATTATTATTATTATTATTATTATTATTATTAGAAGACGAAGAAAAAAATAATATAATTTTCGTTCGTTTGTATATCGAGATAAAAATGAGGAAAAAATAATAATAAATAATCGAGTGATTAAGGGAGGAAAAAAAATGTACACACACACAAGGCATATGAAAAAAAAAAAAAAAAAAACAAATCACGAGAGATCAGAAAGTTTTACGATCTAACGAGAGTGAGAGAAAAAAAAAACATCATGAAATTAAGGGATGAAAATGAAAAATGAAAAATGAAAAAAAAAAAAAAAATGAAAGAAAAGCAAAATTAAACGTTATTATGTATCTAGTCATAGTGAGGCACACGCAACAAAGCAAGAGGAACACACTGGGTTTAAATAGTGTACGTAACAATTAAGGGTGTAAAACAATTTTTATCATTTAATCTGTTTCTTATATTGAACGAAAAAAAATGAAAAAAAAAATGAAAAAAACAAATAATAATAATAATAATCATCATTGTGTGTGTTTTTTTTTTTTTTTTTTTCGATTTATTTCCTGTGTGTCAGAGAGCATTTTTTCGTTTTTGATTGAAGCGAAAAATGAAAAACTACGAGCGATGTCTGTTGGTGTGTCAATCTCTATAATTTTTTTTTTTTTCTTTCTTTCTTTTTTTTTACCATATCGTGAGAATAAATATTATACATAATAATAGAAAAAAAATGAGTGAAAATTATGAATTGCGACGATATATCCGCCTGATACGTGCGAAATTGAAATAATAAAGAGATTGAAAAAAAATAAAAAATTGAACGAGAATTCATCAACATCATCATCACCATCGTCATCATCGTTGGCAGCACAAATTTCTCGCGCGAAGAGAAGAGAGAAAAATGAAACTTTTTTTTTTCAACCCCCTAAAAAATACGTCGTAGGTGGAAAATAAAAAAAAAAAAAAAATGTGGACAACAGAAATATTTTATCGCCTGTTATTCCACTATCACTCATTCTGCTCTTATCACAGATTCGTACCGTTAATATTCGTAAAATATACCGAATACGAAAATTTTCTTATTTCCTCATTTCCTTTCTTCCTTCCTCATTGATTTTTTTATCTACGAGATTTTTCAATCCTATATTAACTATATATATATATATATGTATATATTTTTCACTATATATATATATATACATAGTGAAAAATCGTAAGAGTGAGAAAATTGAAGAAAAAAAAAAAGGTCAAGCCCTATTGAATTTTCGGGTCACGTGGAATAAAAAAATTAAAAAATTAAAAATTAAAAAAAAAAGGAATATCGCTTGAACGTCGAAACGCGTGTTTGTGCGTTAAGTCCGATTACAACAAAACGAATTATTTTTATTTATCGAAAGGTCACCGTGTGCGTGCGTTGAAAAAAAAAAAAAAAAAAAAAAAAAAGCCCAAGCGTTGTGTAAATTTTCGATCGTGAAAAAAAAAATGATAAAAATTATTTAAAAAAAGAAATGAACGTGACGCGTCTGTACTGTTAAACGGTAAATGGACAAAAAGAGGTTTCATCACTTTTTTATATATGTAGATTGACATAAATAATATAAATATATGAAGAAAAAATAAATATACGAAAAAAAAAACGAGTATAACGATACTGAATATCGAAAATATTTGGAGCAAATTAAATCGCTTTTAAAATCGAGATCAGCGAGCAAATTTTTGACCCCGTTTCTCGGTGAACTCTTACGAAAAAAAAAAAATATATTATGATAAATGATTATTGATCGAAATATGAGAATGTCAAAAACTTCGACGCACACAGAAAAATATGAAAAGAAAATGGAGCACATTGATCCCGAGTAGATTTTGCATGGATTTGATACTTAAAAAAAATAATAATAATAATAACGTCACAATTTTTTCTATTGATGAAATTATTCTATTAATGAAAATCTCGAATTAAACGTGCGAATCTCAATATTTCCAACATCAAACCCCGAAAACACCGAGAAACGAAGGGAAAATAATTAAAAAAAAAAAAACAAATGGAATGAGAATAAAATTATAAAAAAAAAAAAAATTAATGCATAATATGATAAAATTAAAATATGTAATAATAAATTTGAAGAAAAAAAAGGAGGAAAAAAATAAGACAAACAGGTTGATCGAGGCATGCCGCGAACGTCATTAATTATCATTACGATCATTAAATATAAATGATAGATAAATATAGATAGATAGATGTTTGTTGGCATGAGTGTGTCGTCGTGAATGAAAATACAAAATAATACGATGCATCTGACTATAATAACCTGATATTTGAGATGATTTTTTTTTTCATTCTCATGTTGTCATGATAAAAATCGCCTTGACAGATAATTCAACGTCATTGATGCCAAAAGAGATGGTCAACTGTCAATTGACATACAAAGTCAGGAGGAACGTTGATGTCAAAAAATATTGACAGCTGTCAACAATTATTGACAGCTGTCAATAATAATTGACAGCTGTCAATAATTATTGACAGGTGCCAAAATAGGCTGCCAATATGTCACTGTTCGTTTGGATCAACATTATTGGCACAAATGATCTATTGACAGCAATGACAGCGAGCATCTCGGGGCTTCTCTGTACTGCAAAAAAAAAAAAAAAAAAACGTGTATGTCGTATGCTCGTTTTCAGTTTGAGGTTCTTGCCCATCGCCAAAGCGACGATGAGGCACTTTACGCTTAATTAAGTTTGGTGTGTTGGCAGTTGCCAATAAAAAGATGGGGAACTAAAATATGGAAAGGGGTGGGGGAAAGGCGAAAAAAAATATATATATATAAATAATTGTGGGAGCAAAATATGACCAGCGAATGCAAGCGAGCAGACGCCGCGCAAAGTAGCAGCAAAAGTGCAGCCAGTTGCTGAATATAAAAAAATAATAATAATCCGCGACGTATATCTCAACATTTTTTTATTATCAAAAAGGCAAAAAAAATTAGAAAAAAAAAAAAAGCATGTCGATTAGGGGATGAAAAAAATAAAATAATGATAATAATCATTTTCTCGTAAAAACGCGCAACCATTTTCTTCTAAGGGTGAATCGTAACGATCAAATTGAACGATAAAATTTCGATATTATATTTAAAAAAATAAAAAAAAAACCAAAAAAGGAGAAATAGCGAAAATCTGTTTTTTTTTTTTTTTTTTTTTTTTTAACTGACGTGCGCGCTAGTGAAAAAAATAATAATAATTCTCGTTAAAATTTGCATCGACAAAGGACGCGACGAGAATTATAATAATTCCCTAAATATATAAAATATAAATAAAAAAATTAATACACATTTTTCTCAACAACAATTTTTATTACTTTTTATTTATTTGTTTTTTTTTTTTTATAATTCTGCAAAGACGAGATGAGTATCCAAAAAATTTCGTGATTAATGATAAATCGAGCGATAAATTTTCCCATTTTTAAGAAAATCTTTAATATTTAAACGAATGAGAAAATAAATAAAAGAGAACAGATAAGAATTCTTCATAACGGTATAATGTATTATGAATGAGTACCACATATAATGTTAACGCATTAATATTGATAGTAATGATGATAATAATAATAATAATAATAATAATAAAATAATAAATGTGTGGCTGAATTTTTTTTCATAAGTCGACGATGAGAAATTCGATACTATACATGTAATGTCATTATTATTGTTATTGCTATAGTGATTATTATTATTATTATTATTATTATTGTTATCGCCATCACATCGTATAATTAATTGTGAGTGTGGATAAAAAAAATAAAAATAAAGTGTACGTTAGTAGAAGATCTTAAAAAGTTTACAAATTTATTTATTTATTTTATATCGTCGAGTGCCAATTGCATTTCCAAACTTTTTCTCGTCGATTGATAATTATCCATTTTAATTATCATGGAATTATCGACGATAATATTTTCATCATTTTTCAAAATTTCCTCGCTGCATTCGGGAATTTTATCGTTGTGGATTTTTTTTCTCTCCGCCATTGCCAGACGCGAAATTGCCATAAGATTATCGGCCGATTTTCGATTTTTCTCAATCGTCTCGTCACTCTTTATGGCTCGAACTCTGTCGAGAATTTTTTTTCTCAATGATTCTTCGGTTATTTTTGATTGATTATTATTTTCGTGAATTTTTAAAATTTTTTTCGAATCGAACGAAGAATTTTCACACTCGATATCATTTGTCGATTTTGAAGAAATTTCCTCACCCCAAAAACTCTCAATCTCACCATCTCTGTAAACGATTTTATTTTCATCGTCGAATTTTGTCATTTGTTGACAAAAATTTTTCATCTCACGACGAATCTCGTTCAATTTCGATGAAACGGAATTTTCTTCTTCATTATTTTTAACATTTTCCGATTTTTTCATCTCAACGATTAAATTCATTTTTTTTTGAGATTCCTCGATAATTTTATCATCATTAAAGATTTTTTTCTCGTTTTTATCGCTTGAAAAATCGTCGATATTTTTTAACAATTTATCGTCAATTTTATCACTAAAAATTTTGTCAAATTGACAATTGTCATTTTCCAAAATTTCTTCCACCAATTTTCTTGACGTTTCATCGTGAACAATTTCTTCGCTCTCCTCATCACTTGATTTTTCATCTTCTGACGAATTACTCGAGGACGATTCATTTTTTATATTTTTATTCTCCAGAGCCAAAAGATCTTTGGATTTTTCATTGTCGACAAAATTTTTCTCAATTTTTTCATTATTTTCAAAATTTGGCTCGATACGTTTTCTTCTATTCATCAGCGCTTAAAAATATTCATGACGATAAAAAAAAAATATATTTTCAGGATGACAAAAAATAAATCATTTTTTTTTCCACCTACCTTGTACACTGTCGTTGATTTTTTTCTGTTCAGCCTCGATCCATCTTTTTCTCTCTGCCATTTCTTCCTGTGGACCTCCTCGTTGCCTGTTTTATTTTTTTTTTCAAAAATAAAATTATACAATTAATGACGAAAAAAAAATCCAACAAAAAACTAAAAACTTTTTCAAATTAATTTTAAAATGTCTCAATTTTAATAAAATCATTATTTGGCGTCGAAAAGAAAAAAAAAAAATTACCAAGCCTCAGCACAGGCGCGATCTCTCGGAAAAACTGGTCTCTCGTCCAAATAATGAAGATTCTTGCAGCCCAATATCATATTTTTCCGATAATTCGTTATTAATTTTATAGCAGGATTTCCGGTGAGTGTGACGACTCTCAAAGATTCCATAGAGCCCAAAATCTGGAGAATTTTTTACGATGATGATAATAATAATAATAATAATAATAATAATAACAATAAATTATTATTTGACGGTTTATTTAAAAATAATTAATAAAATATTAATTAACGAACCTCAGTGATAGATGCTGGCTCGTCGAGCCTATTGTGGGACAAATCAAGAATTGAAAGTGATTGAAGTAATCGAAGTTCCTCGATATCATTTCCGGTACGAAGATAATTATACGAAATATTTAGAGTACTGAGAAATTTTAAATCATGAAGATTTTCAATTTTTCTTATAACGTTATAAGAGAGATTGATCGTGTCGAGTTTACGAAGTGCCTCGAGGTTTTCGATTCTCTCGATGAGATTGTGATGAAGGTAAAGGCACTTTAGCTCGATCTGGTTATCGAGATTTGCAATCTCTCGTATGCCATTGTTTTCGAGCCATAGGCACTTTAGACCGGTGTACTTGACGAGATTTTCGATGAAGGAAAATCCTGAATACGAACGAGATGATAATTTTTTGACGAAAAATTTAATAAGGATTTTTTTTTATTTTTTATTTTTTTTTTCTATTTATTTTTTTTATTTTTTTACTGACCTTTATAATGCAAGTACAAAACGTCATTTAAATGAGCCGTTTGATAAAGTCGTTCTTCTTTGCAATGTCGTTTTATTAATTCCTCTGTCATTCTATATATATATATTATATTATTTTTATTAATTTAATATTATAATATTGGAATAATAAATTATTAAATAAATAATATACAAAAAAATTAATATAATTATTGCAATTTTAATGAAAAAAAATATTTTTATCATAAATAAAAATAATAATAATAATAATAAATTGTAATTACCTCACACCGTGCTTTTTCTCATCGTAATCGTAAATTTTATCCTTCACGTATATTTTTAAAGGCTCCTTCGTAATTAATGAAAAATCGTCATTGTCACTATCAGAATTTAAATTTTCGTCAAAAAATTCACGTCTTATATTTTTATTATTTTTATCAGAGTGCCAGGGAACGATTTCACACTTGTCCAGATTTATTCTCGCCTCTAAATCGCTTATTGGCATTTCGAGCTTTTCTAATTTTTCACTCTCAATGATTCTCAGCTCGTCGTCCAATTTCATTAATGATTCATTTTTTTTTCTCTCTATACGATCCTTCTCGATGGCAATTATTTCCATTTTTTGCAGAGCTTCGTCCTCATTTTTTGGATTTTCTTCCCCTTTGGTTAATTCGTCAAATGCTTCGAGACTTTTGTCCATTTTTTTTTTTTTTTGGAAATGTCCAAAAATCTAAAGTATATATTTTTTTTTCAATAAATTCGTAATTCTTTTATTTCGAATGAAAAATATAAATAAAAATCAAATTTCATTATCAAAGTTTTTTTTTTTAAACTTTATCAAAATATTATAATTAAGTCGAAAAATTCTACAAGAGAGAAAAAAAGTTATGACAATTTGAAATATCGTGAAAAAAAAAATATCTTCGTGTTAACATTTGTAAAGATCGCGAATTTTCCACTGATTGAGCGAAAAATTTATTTTTATTCACATTTTTCAGTAATTTTCTCGACACGAAAATTCTCCACTTTCATTTCGATGTGGCGAAAAAAAAAAAAAATTGATAAAATGAAAAAATTGATAAAAAATAATACATATATATATATATGTATGAAGGAAAAAAAAATAAAAAAATAGGTCATGGTCAGTAGATCGGATTTTGTACCTTAATCGGAAAGAATATAAAGGTAAGAGGAGGTGAAATGAGATGACGACAAACGGTATATCTTCAAGGTGGTCTGTCTTTTCGTGTGGAGTTCTCTTTCACGACGAATAAAAGTGAGTGTCACTTCAATGATACACAACCATTTTTTTTTTTTTTTTTTTTTTTTTTTTTTTTCAATTTTATTCGCCGTACACGGTAGTGGGAAATTTTATGTATGGCAAAAATGAAAGAAGAAACGAAGGAGAAAAAAAATGAAAAAAAAAACAAATCGTACGTAAATTCTGTGACTGTGTGAACGAAGAAGAATCACAGAGGAGAGAAAATTCGAGCACGCGGATAAGAGAGAAGAGAATTGACTTGCGTAAGAGTGTCCGCCGGAAACGAAACTCGACTGGACTCACTCTCGTCATGGCAACCGTATTACATGTGTGTGTGTGTGTGTGCATTTGTATTTCCTTGGCGTTTGTTTGTTCGATCGGATCAAATTCCCAACATTTCTTGTTTTTTTTTTTTTTTTCTTTCCTACTTTCACGATTCTCAAATTTTTCTCTCTGTCAATCTCTGTCCTTGATTATTTTTTTCTCACGCTTTTATAAAATATAATAATAATAATAAATGTAATAAACACTCGATGGATTGACTGATTAATAAAAATATTTAAATAATTATAGGCAAAATAATATTAAATATATTTGGTAAATAATAATAATAATAAATTGGAATAAATAATTAAATTAATAATAATTAATTAATTCATTTTGCATGAATAATTTTTTTTTAATAATCTAAAAATTCGATTAAACGGTTTAAAAAATTCTTACTAGTAGGAAAAGTATTTTTCTATTAAAAATATGAGGTTATAATTTTTTTAAAAATTTCTGTCAACTAATTATCGATCAATGAAAAACACGAAAAATAAGTCTTTAAATTATCCAAATAAATAAACAATTTAACAACAACAATTTAATCTTTAGTGGCTCGGAAAACAACTATAAATAATTAAATTAATAATAATTAATTAATTCATTTTTCATGAATAATTTTTTTTTTAATTTCTGTCAATTAATTATCGATCAATGAAAAATGCGAAAAATAAAGTCTTTAAATTATCCAAATAAATAAACAATTTAAATCATTTTAATAAAATTGTAATATAAAATTCAATAAATAAACTATAAAATAATTTAAATCTCTTGGATTCTTTTCATATACCGGAAACGGGAAAATCTTTTTTTTCTCCCTCTCTCTCTCTCTCTCTCTCTCTCTCTTTTATCTCTTATTCTTTGCGTCAAACGCTCGAAGAAAGAAGCTCCAGATCTCTCGGAGATCACACGAGAGCAGAGGATTCTTTTTTATCGCCTGTGCTCTCGGCTCTCGCTCTAATGTGTCGTGAATATCACGAGAGACTGTTGGAAAATTCATAAATAATTGATCCACAAGAGCCGCGGATGTTACAGAAATCGTCCCTGAGACTCTTGTGAAGATTTCACAGCAGCAAAGTCAGAGAGCGAGAGAGAGAGAGAGAGGGGGGGGGGGGAGGGAACGAAATAAAATTAAAAAAATCTTAGCCTACAATTTGGACAGTTTTAATACATATATATATATATTTTTTTTTTAAGGGGGATTTTTCGAAATTTTCATATAATTTTAAATTGGCCGATAATAATTCTTAATGATAAAAAAATCGTCGCAAAATTATTGTTTGTTGATAAATTTGGAAAAAAAAACCTTAGCCCACAATTTGGACAGTTTCAATATATATATATGTATATTTTTTTTAAGGGGGATTTTTCGAAATTTTCATATCATTTTAAATTGGCCGATAATAATTTTAATGATAAAAAAATCATCGTAAAATTATTGTTTGTTGATAAATTTGGAAAAAAAAACCTTAGCCCACAATTTGGACAGTTTCAATATATATATATGTATATTTTTTTTAAGGGGGATTTTTCGAAATTTTCATATCATTTTAAATTGGCCGATAATAATTTTAATGATAAAAAAATCATCGTAAAATTATTGTTTGTTGATAAATTTGGAAAAAAAAATCTTAGCCCACAATTTGGACAGTTTCAATATATATATATATATGTATATTTTAAGGGGGATTTTTCGAAATTTTCATATATTTTTAAATTGGTCGATAATAATTCTTAATGATAAAAAAATCATCGTAAAATTATTGTTTTTTCCAAATTTTTCAACAAACAATAATTTTACGATGATTTTTTTATCATTAAGAATTATTATCGACCAATTTTCATATAATTTTAAATTGGTCGATAATAATTCTTAATGATAAAAAAATCATCGTAAAATTATTGTTTGTTGATAAATTTGGAAAAAAAAAATCTTAGCCCACAATTTGGACAGTTTCAATATATATATATGTATATATATATTTTTTAAGGGGGATTTTTCGAAATTTTCATATAATTTTAAATTGGCCGATAATAATTTTAATGATAAAATCATCGTAAAATTATTGTTTGTTGATAAATTTGGAAAAAAAAAAAATCAGAGCGCTTTTTACACGGTAATATAATAATAATGTAAAAAATTATCGTTCAAATCGAATGTGATGAGGGTTAAACATTTACCGGCTTGGTCAGGAATACCTCATATATATTTTCAGTGATTCCTCGCTCGATAGAGGTAACTATAAATTCTAGCAAAGGTTTTTCCATAAATTTGAATATCATTTAAGCTTCCTCTCGCTATCGAGAAGAATCAAGAAGATTCAAAATTTATGCCATATTTCCATTTTCACTTTTTTTTTTTGTTTTTTTTTTTGCTCTTATTCTCTTTTCTTCATATTTTTATTCTCCCCCCTCAACTCTGTTTTTTCATTATTTTATTTTAAACAAATGTACGAAGTTCTACGATTTTAGAGAAATAAACTTCTTTATTATTTTATTTTTATTATTTGTTTCTGAAATAATTGAAAATTCCATTTTAAAAAAAGTGAGAAACCCTTTAAGGAACAGGAGTAAAATGTCCTCTATAAAGGAGGAAAAACAACGTTTTTTTTTGCGTCCAAAATGAAAATACAAAATGTACCATTTTTTTCATTATATATATATATATATATAATGAAAAAATTGTACATATATATATATAGCGATAATTCGTGATCTTAAATTCCCTTAATCGAGAATTAAAATTTACGTAAGTGAAAAAGGACACTCGAGAATGTGTTGACTTTTTAGCGCGTGCAAAGCTACTGCGTTAGCATGCGGACTCACACACATGTGCTGTTTATCAATAAACTCCGCGTGGAAAAATTATTCAATCCTCGGACGAATAAGATATTATTATTCGTACGATATTTTTATCGCAAAAATCCTTGTATTTTTTTATTCTCGATTCACGGACGAATAAGACGATTATTATTCGTTGTTACGATTCACAATGTTTTGTAACAAATTTAACCCATTCCATACCGTGTGAAAAAATGGCACCTGATCCATACAAATATGGGTCGAGTTTGACTATTTTTTTTCCCTTATTTAAAATGATTCTAAAAATCCCTAAAAAATTGTCAATGTCCTTTGAACTTTGTAGAGTATATGGCTTTATTTCATTTTGAAAAAAAATGAAGTTTAGTATCATTTTATTATCAAAGAATAATGTGAAAAAATGGCACCTGATCCATACAAATATGGGTCGAGTTTGACTATTTTTTTTCCCTTATTTAAAATGATTCTAAAAATCCCTAAAAAATTGTCAATGTCCTTTGAACTTTGTAGAGTATATGGCTTTATTTCATTTTGAAAAAAAATGAAGTTTAGTATCATTTTATTATCAAAGAATAATGTGAAAAAGTGGCACCTGATCCATACAAATATGGGTCGAGTTTGACTATTTTTTTTCGCCTATTCAAAGTGATTCTAAAAATCCCTAAAAAATTGTCAATGTCCTTTGAACTTTGTAGAATAAATGGCTTTATTTCATTTTGAAAAAAAATGAAGTTTAGTATCATTTAATTAACGAAGAATAATCAATAATTTGTGAGATAAATTGGATCGACCGGACACGACCCATGTTTGTACAGAAAGGGTTAAAAAGCCCAGAATATTCAATATTAAGGGGTCTGTTGCTTTTTGCACATCAATCGGATTAATTAATTTATTGTATCAATTTGACAATTTCTTCCAGATTTTTTTATTTATTTCTTTCCCTTTTATTCTTCAATTTTTTTTCCCCTAGATCCTCTCTAACCATTCATGGGCCCCTTTTTTGGGACTGCTTAGCAAACCTTTGATCCTTTTGACCCAAACACAACAGAATATTTTATCTCTCAATGGTCATCTTTTGCCCGCTTTGAAAAAAAAAAAATCTCTATCGTTGGAGTTTAAAAAAATCTCTATAGCAGGTTACTTGGGCAGTTTAGGTAGAGCGCAGGAAAGGAAAAAATATATTGAATATATTTCATCGCCCAATCTATCCTTCGATCGATGGAATACTCACGACAGAGAAAGCGGATATTGAATGGGAAATAAAATTTTGTAAAAGTGAATGAATGATTTTTTTATTTCGATGTTTTAACGGTGAAAAAAAAAATAATGAAATTCATATTTTGTTTCTTTTTTGTTATTGTAAAAAAAATCAAAAAAATCAATCATATTAAATTTTATTAATTTAATTAAAAATATATTAGATATATTTTAAATATATCAAATATGTTAAAAAATTCCATATCCTCGATAACTTTTTAACATGTCATCTTGCTTTCTTTATTTTGAAGTTTTTTTTTTTTTTTTTATTACGGAATAAGAGATATTTTTTTTCGAGATATATTTATACTCGTAAAACTTTCATAACGAGACCACGTGCTGTATACGCGTAGCCCCCTTTTTTCCAAGTTATTGGGAGCAGGGAAGATTCTCGCGCGGATTGATTTTGTTTGGGTTTTTTTATTTTTATTTTTTTAACTCGGCGCGTGCGAACTTGACCGGACAACCTGAAAGCTTGTCGGTGACTGCGCCATGGAGAACCGACTTTCGGTATTTACGTAGCGGAAAAAAAAAATAAAATAAGAGAAAAGAAATATTTTTGCATGCGATAATCCTCAAAAACTCGTGAAAGATTTAATTTAAATATCGCGTAGCGTTCTCCTTTTTTCTTCATATGATCAGCATAGATCGGTATCGATTAGTTTTATTTTGTTTTTTTTTTAATTTACCTACGTCAAAGTAAATTTGTGCCACTCAAAACTGACCTTTATCGTTTAAAACGATTCCGGTAGTTTTTGTCCTCGTAATTAGATTCATAGTGAGGCGAAACGGAGTTATTTTTAAAGCAGATCAATGACCCAGGATTATACGTGCTTTTTGGTATAATGATATACCAAGTCGATATATTTCAATATCGAGATCGTATGACGCACACGATGCTCGTATTTGCTCTTTTTTTCCGATGCGAACGCCCCCTCGACTCTGCCACGAGGATTACAGAATTTTAATATATATATCGATGAGCGTGTGCGAGATGCTAAATTCTTTTTCACGTACCAAGATTATTCTTTGTTGGCGTGCAAAAATATACCAGCCACTATCATGAGAAAGAATGAGACAAGGATATTTTATGGGTTTTGTAACCGATTCACGTTTTATTGACATCGATACGACGATCGTTTGAACTGGCACAACGAGAGATCCTCGCGCGTCATGGGCGCCGCGCCGTTGCGTCATCCCCTCCATGGCGCAACGGTTTTCGATGTAGAGAGCGTGAAACTGGTGAAAGGAGAAGCTCCGAGAAATCTAGTGATGTGATAATTTGACGAACGATTTCTATATACGAAAATACATCATCAGTGATCATGACGTACTAACGTCGATGGATTTTCAATGAACGAGATCATTAAAAATTAGATATAGAAGTCGTTTGTCATTATGCCAGACACAAAATACAGCAAAATTAATTATCAGTCAATAATATGCAATGATGTTAACGATGACACCGCGGGACAGTCACCTTTTTTAAACGCATTCCAGCGCGTAAACACGTCATCGTAGTCATTTTGTGAGTCGAGTGCATTGAGCTTCTCCGATACTCGAAACGCTTCGATAGAGAAATAAAAAAATAATAAAGTTCCGGGGTAATCGGCCGAGCCACACGAGAGGTAACCGGTGCCATGCTATATGCCGAGGTACGAATGGACGGTATGCCCGAGGCAACACGTTGACCTTGACCGACGGTTATCACGATCAAGCCAATGTATGTACGTTCATCGATCACGATTATCCTTCTCGCGACTAATGACGAAGATTCATCATCTTCTTATCAAGTATGCAGCAATTTTAAAAAGGTCACTTCCTCTCTCATTAGATAATAGAAAATAAATGACAACTGTCAACCGATAAGGATGCAATATTCTTAGATTGAGCATATATATATATATTGTTTACAGTGCGGAGTGGACAGTGTGGAGTTCATACGTTCCAAAATTAAATGAATATTTTTATTTAATTCAAAATTAAATAAATATTATTATTTAATCCAAAAATAAATAAATATTATTATTTAATCCAAAATTAAATAAATATTTTTATTTAATCCAAAATTAAAAGTATTGCCTATAATTGTGAAACATTTCTCGAAGAATTTCTTCCTCATCGAGTCCCAACTATAAATAGGGACACGAAAAAGTCCCAAAACTTTAAAAATACTGAAATTTCATTTTAAAAAAATTAACAAAAAAACATGAGCGACGATTGTAAATAATTTTCTCGTATCATTACTCTCTCGTTGAGTCCCAAATAATTAAGAGGGCAATTTTCTATGCCCTGTGTCGACTTGACGATACATCGACCTCGAACCCATGCACGTATCTTTTTTAAAATCGATTCTAGGAATAAAAATGTAACTCGGTATAATCTGATTTATCATGAAAGGATCAATTAATGTATTTCGGCAAAAAGTCAATGCTGTTAAATCAATAAATCCAGAGATTCGAGAGACCAAAATTTTATTCAACTTGGCTGTCCCATTCCAAATATATTTTTTCTGCCTACCCCGCGATGTACTAAAAATTTGGCAAGTACGTATGTACTCGCCCGGAAATCGAATACTTATCTCTGGAAATTATATCGTTTTTTTTTCTTGGTAAACTTTTTATTTTAGCCACCATAAGACATCACGAATTTCCGAAAGTGAATTTTCGTCGAATAATTATCGAGACCGGAAAAGAAAAAAAGTACACGATTTAAATTTTAAATCATACGTAAGTGTGATTTAAATCTTTATATATGACGCACCTTTCTTATCGCATAGACGAGAGGAGGTGAATCGACATGTAGCATTCCTGGATGATTTGAAAGCCAAATAAAATTGGTCCTATTTTCGGATTTTTTTTTTTTTGGTTTTTTTTTTACTCGCCGCTGCAACAAATCTAAAATGAGCCAGGAGCAGCTTCGATGAAAAGATATTTTTTTTTTGTCTCACCACCAAAGTGCATACAAGAGCGTGGATTTTTTTTTCACAAGTTTCCAAAGAGCCTCCGATCCTCATGAAATACAAATTTGGTAGGATTCATGATTTCTTTTTTGTCTCCTCGTATAATTCTTGCGGAGACGGGCCAGGGTTTTTGACTGGTCATGACCTCTCTTGGACTGAATTAAATTAAATATTATTCAATTCTCAAATTCTTATTATTAAATTTTATCTTATTAAAGACAATTCAAGCGGAATTAAAACGATAACTTAACTGTATAAAATTTTCGATTTAGGTTTAAAAATCGATATTTATCGAAAGATCGATAAGAATGTCCTGCCTAGAATTTTCCCATTTATCGATTTTTCGTTAGATCGCGACGAGATCGCCTTTTCGTTGAGTTTAAACTCAAGTTCGAGCCTTTCGTCTTTAGATTTAAACTTACTTTTAACTTCTGTTTTATATTAAATTATCTTGAGTCCATTCAACAAATAAAACTTGATTGTTTTAAATAAAATTTAAGCATTTAAAAAATATAATTCTGATCTATAAAACACAATTCAAGCGGAATTAAAACGATAACTTAACTCTATAAAATTGAACTAACGCGATCAGTTGTTGAGTTAAATTTCATTCTCGGGGGGGAAACATTATTTTTGATTTAGGTGTAAAAATCAAAACTATCGTTATACTGATCGATAAGATATATATATATATATATATATATATATACATATATATATGCCCTGGCTCGTATGTTCCCATTTATCGATTTTTCGTTAGATCGCGACGAGATCGCCTTTTCGTTGCGTTATGCATGTACTTATGTGAACTTATGTAAAAGCTTCACGGGACACGTTTGATATTTTCTTCTCTCTTGTATATAATTTATCTTCACGCAACTTCAGAGGGAGAGAAAAACGTCTCGGGAAATTTTTTCAAAGTTATACACGAGATTTCTCGAACCGTTAGATATCTCGCATGCGAAATATCGATTCACGTTCTCTTGGACGATACACGGGCGTGAGACCCGCTACATGCAGATTTGTTTGTTTTTTTTTTTTCTTGCCTCTTCCGGGATCCTTCGGCTTTTGTATATCTATAGAATGACAAGGAGAGAGAGAGATCCGCTACTGTTTATCAGAATTGACTTACGCAATCGTTCAAGTTCCTTCCTAACCGGGCGAAATGATTCTCGGAAATTTCCATCTGACATATAAATTCTAAAATTCAAGTTTGAATTTGAGATTTATATCGAAAATCAAACTTGTGACCACAAATTGTCGAAGCTTAGATAAATTAAGACTAGATTAGCTTTAGTTCGTATCTAAATTACGAAATTCAAGTATGAATTTGAGATTTATATCGAAAATCAAACTTGGGGCTACAAATTCTCGAAGCTTAAATAAATAATTGTGACTTGCTAGGATTAAGTTCGAGCTTAACTAGAATTTACTGGATTAGCTTTAGTTCGTATCTAAATTACAAAATTCAAGTTTGAATTTGAGATTTATATCGAAAATCAAACTTGGGGCTACAAGTTCTCGAAGCTTAAATAAATTATGACTAGATTAGCTTTAGTTCGTATCTAAATTATAAAATTCAAGTTTGAATTTGAGATTTATATCGAAAATCAAACTTGGGGCTACAAATTCTCGAAGCTTAAATAAATTAAGACTAGATTAGCTTTAGTTCGTATCTAAACTACAAAATTCAAGTTTGAATTTGAGATTTATATCGAAAATCTAACTTGGGGCTAGAAATTGTCGAAGCTTAGATAAATTAAGACTAGATTAGCTTTAGTTCGTGTCTAAATTACAAAATTCAAGTTTGAATTTGAGATTTATATCGAAAATCTAACTTGGGGCTACAAATTCTCGAAGCTTAGATAAATTAAGACTAGATTAGCTTTAGTTCGTATCTAAATTATAAAATTCAAGTTTGAATTTGAGATTTATATCGAAAATCAAACTTGGGACTACAAATTCTCGAAGCTTAAATAAATTATGAGGGTTAATAAATCTTCGTGGTTTTTTTTTCGTATCTTTTGCTACGCAATAATCGAAATAGAAAGAGATAGAGAGAGAGAGAGAGAGAGTAACCTTGATTTTGGCGCGAGACCTTCGAGAGATCTCTCGCTGTGTCGTTCGCATACGATTATGAGATATGGGACCAGGCAGGTCCCACTTGATGCCCAGATCGACGTCAACCGCGTCTCTTCTCTCCCCCCACCCCCCACCCCTTGCTCTTTTCTTTTTTCTCGAGCTCTTTCGCTCTCTGTTGTCAAAGGGGGCCTCGCTATACCACAAAACGCTCTTCGACAGCTCTTGCTGTGTCCCCAACGACCTCGTTCAAGCGCTTTAGTGATGCAGACTTTAACAGGCGGCCCAGAGCTCTCTGCGATCTTGAAAATTGCCCTGGCGTGAAGATCGCCACTCTTTACGTTAATCTTCGCTATATATATATGTAAATATATATACACACACACACATATATATATATATATATATATATATATATACACACATATAATAGCGCGTAGCTCTATATATATATATATATATACATATAATAGCACGTAGCTCTATATATATAGCTACGCATCTGCTGAACGACAGTTTTATTGAAAAAGAAGGCCCATATTCGCGGAAAAAAATGAGCATTACCGAAAAGAACTCGTCCTTTAAATGATTCACGAATGACAATAAAATGTCATAAAATTTATTGATAATTTAATTTTTCTAAATAACGATTTAAATTAAATTTAGAAAATGGTTTTTTTTTTGTTTTTTTAAATCTAGTTAAATGTCATTATTGTTTTTTTTTAATGAATGACAGTACGAAGGATAACAAATGTGCCCCGAGCCAATTTCAAATTTTGCTCCTGTGAAAAATTGGAAGCCATTTTTTTTTTTACCTAAAACAAGTTTTGCACTAATTAAACTTTCACTAAATGGCTTTTAATGCACGCCATTTTGTTCCTCGTTAAAAAAAAAATCAAAGCTAATTCTCGTGTGTAATTTAACATGAAAAATGCAAATGATAAATATTAAAATTGTAATAATTTAATTAAAATACGATTTATCGGATATCAAATGTACAGATAAAAATTATAAAATTACTTCTGACCTGGGTAAAAATTTTTGAACGTAAATTTAATTTTATAACGATGGAAATTTTTTTTTTTTTCATCCATCACAAGCTTCTCGCTTTTGAAGAAATTCTTGGGTTTTCAATGTGGCATTTATTTTCCCGTTATTCCAACATATCCGGCATGTCAATCGAATTTCTGAATTCTCGATCGCAACGCTTCGAGTTTCGTTTATTTTTTATTTTTATTTATTTTTTATTTTTTTTTTTACTACACTTCTCTTGTTACTGACTGCTGAACTACCGCTAGTTTCTCGGAAATTTACGCAGCAAAACAGCACGATCCAGACGCATTGTAGTATTGACGCCTCTATGCTCTGTTTACCGAAGTTTCTTCGATGAATTTTTGTCAACAAATAAAATAATTTCTTTCCACGCTCAGAATTAAAAAAAAAAAAAAAAAAAACTCCCCTTGATCTGTAGACTGTCTGTCGCTCGAGACACAGTAAAAATTTCAATCTCGATTTTTTCTAACAAAAAAAAAAAAGCAAATAAAAATTTGCACATTAAATTCCTCGTCATTTTTTTTCCCTATTCCGGAAGTTCTCTTTATCAGCAACTTTTTCAATTTTGCTTTCCTCATAAAAGTCGCTTTGCAAATGGATGAAAATTACGAGAAAATAAATATATTTAAATTTTTGCACATTTTCATCCCTTAGATCCTTAATTTTACTTCCCCTTAACGCTCGACCCCTTAGTTGCTTGAATTTAAGTCATTCATTAACTTTATTTTACAGAATTAAAAATTCCATAAAATAAAAAGGCCCCTTGGACAAAATGGCCCCTTGGACAAAATGGCCTCTTGGTTAAAAATCGAATAGATATTTTTTTTCCACTAAAGCAAGAAGCAAAAATTCGATCTCTCTTGCCCGTGACGTTCTAGCTGAGGGGTGGGGGAGGGGGAGGGGGGGGGGGGAATTGATGTTTTATTCAATAAATGGTTCTCGAATGAATTCGTGAAACTTCGTATATATATCGCAGAGATACTCAAAGGCTTCCTCGTATTTCCAAACGATAATCGAACGAATTTTCCCAATTCCCCCCCCCCCCCCCCACCGCGCCCCCGGCGTTCCACACCGTACGTTTTGTATCACGAGGTAAGCTCGGATGTGTGTGCGTGTGAGTGTGACATTCGCAATTATCTAATGGATTTTTTTCTGATTGTGAAATGGAAAAGACCATTAAGCCTGCGCCGGCAACCTATGACGTCATAGCTGACTTTGGGACTGACGTTGGTATCTGGGGAGGGAGAAGCGAGCGCGGTTTGGGGCACCCCCCCCCTAAAAAAACGTTTTTTTTTAAATGAGAACTGCTAGAATATTAAGATGAGACCCAAAACTGATTGCCTGAATTTTTTGGGAATTATTGGACACCCCTAAGTGGGTTAAAAATGGCCGATGACGATATCGTCATAGGTTGCCGGCGGCGTAGTAAAAAAAAAGGGGTTGTCGGCGGCGTAGTAAAAAAAGGGGTTGCCGGGGGCCTAGTAAAAAATAGGGGTTGCCGGGGGCGTAGTAAAAAAAGGGGTTGCCGGGGGCCTAGTAAAAAATAGGGGTTGCTGGGGGCCTGGTAAAAAATAGGGGTTGCCGGGGGCGTAGTAAAAAAAGGGGTTGCCGGGGGCGTAGTGAAAAAAGGGGTTGCCGGGGGCCTAGTAAAAAAAGGGGTTGCCGGGGGCTTAGTAAAAAAAGGGGGTTGCCGGGGGCGTAGTAAAAAAAAGGGGATGCCGGGGGCTTAGTAAAAAAAAGGGGTTGCCGGGGGCCTAGTAAAAAAAAGGGGATGCCGGGGGCATAGTAAAAAAAAGGGGTTGTCGGCGGCGTAGTAAAAAAAGGGGTTGCCGGGGGCCTAGTAAAAAATAGGGGTTGCCGGGGGCGTAGTAAAAAAAGGGGTTGCCGGGGGCGTAGTAAAAAAAAGGGGATGCCGGGGGCTTAGTAAAAAAAAGGGGTTGCCGGGGGCCTAGTAAAAAAAAGGGGTTGCCGGGGGCCTAGTAAAAAATAGGGGTTGCCGGGGGCGTAGTAAAAAAAGGGGTTGCCGGGGGCGTAGTAAAAAAAAGGGGATGCCGGGGGCTTAGTAAAAAAAAGGGGTTGCCGGGGGCCTAGTAAAAAAAAGGGGATGCCGGGGGCATAGTAAAAAAAAGGGGTTGTCGGCGGCGTAGTAAAAAAAGGGGTTGCCGGGGGCCTAGTAAAAAATAGGGGTTGCCGGGGGCGTAGTAAAAAAAGGGGTTGCCGGGGGCCTAGTAAAAAATAGGGGTTGCCGGGGGCCTAGTAAAAAATAGGGGTTGCTGGGGGCCTGGTAAAAAATAGGGGTTGCCGGGGGCCTGGTAAAAAATAGGGGTTGCCGGCGGCCTAGTAAAAAATAAGGGTTGCCGGGGGCCTAGTAAAAAATAGGGGTTGCCGGCGGCGTAGTAAAAAAAGGGGTTGCCGGGGGCCTAGTAAAAAATAGGGGTTGCCGGGGGCGTAGTAAAAAAAGAGGTTGCCGGGGGCCTAGTAAAAAATAGGGGTTGCTGGGGGCCTGGTAAAAAATAGGGGTTGCCGGGGGCGTAGTAAAAAAAGGGGTTGCCGGGGGCGTAGTGAAAAATGGGGTTGCCGGGGGCCTAGTAAAAAATAGGGGTTGCCGGGGGCGTAGTAAAAAAAGGGGTTGCCGGGGGCGTAGTGAAAAATGGGGTTGCCGGGGGCCTAGTAAAAAATAGGGGTTGCTGGGGGCCTAGTAAAAAAATAGGGGTTGCTGGGGGCCTAGTAAAAAAATAGGGGTTGCTGGGGGCCTGGTAAAAAAATAGGGGTTGCCGGGGGCGTAGTAAAAAAAGGGGTTGCCGGGGGCGTAGTGAAAAATGGGGTTGCCGGGGGCCTAGTAAAAAATAGGGGTTGCTGGGGGCATAGTAAAAAATAGGGGTTGCCGGGGGCGTAGTAAAAAAAGGGGTTGCCGGGGGCGTAGTGAAAAAAGGGGTTGCCGGGGGCCTAGTAAAAAATAGGGGTTGCTGGGGGCCTAGTAAAAAATAGGGGTTGCCGGGGGCGTAGTAAAAAAAGGGGTTGCCGGGGGCGTAGTGAAAAAAGGGGTTGCCGGGGGCCTAGTAAAAAATAGGGGTTGCTGGGGGCCTAGTAAAAAATAGGGGTTGCCGGGGGCCTAGTAAAAAATAGGGGTTGCCGGGGGCCTAGTAAAAAATAGGGGTTGCCGGGGGCCTAGTAAAAAAAGGGGCTGCCGGGGGCCTAGTAAAAAATAGGGGATGCCGGGGGCGTAGTAAAAAAAAAAGGGGTTGCCACCGGAGTGTTAAAACGCGTGGCCGAAGAAATCCATCGAGAATATTCGAATTCGCTTTCTGACGCGCAAACGTAAATAAAGAAGAAGGAGAAGTAGGAGTATAGGAGTGGAAAGGAGAACGAGATGAAAGAAACAACGAAAACAAAAAAAAAAGAAAAGTGAGTGCAGGTCATCGCGATTGCAGAACACTCTCTTGTCGTTATGGTCTGCGACACACGCGGTGTCTTTATATAGATAGAAATTTGTTGAGAGTAAAATCAAGTGGGTTACTGATCTTTCAGTTATCTCCTGGTAAATGGAAAGATTTTTTTGATTTTTTTACAATTTTTTGGTCGGATTCTAAAAGACATTACGAGGAGGGTCCATTTAAAAAAAATGTTTCATTATAGGTGTCTTTATATAGATAGAAATTTGTTGAGAGTAGAGTCAAGTGGGTTACTGATCTTTCACTTATATCCTGGTACATGAAAAGATTTTTTAATTTTTTTTACAATTTTTTGGTTAGATTCTAAAAGACATTACGAGGAGGGTACATTTTCTATTTTTTTTTTTTTTAATTTTGCTTATAGACTCTGTATGACCTCTTTAGGGGCCATTTTTTTTGTTAAATGGTCCTATAAGATGGCGTTTTTTTTAAATCTGGTACCTATGCCACCAGAAAGTGGAGAAAAGGGACCATTACAAAAAATGGTCGATAAAAAAAAAAGAAAAGATTTTCAAACGTTTTTGGCGGGAATATTAAAAGCTGCCATTTTGTTATTCCTAAAAAAAAAAAAAAATGGCTGTATACGGTGACCTGCTTCGATTTCGTACTTGATATGGATATTCCCAGAAAAATTTCTGACTATCGATGCGATTTCACACGGAGACTCGACAATTTTAATCCGAAACTCCAGAGACCTCCTTTTGCCATAAATCGCTCGTATCTTCCTGCGGAATGAAACTGAGCCAGTCTACGATCTCGAAAAAATGGTATTACACAACATCATATTCGTCTCTCTTGTCGTCTAGACCAGTTCACAGTCGAGTGACACATACGATTCTATTAATCGATAAGAGCCACCTCACATTAAAATTTTCCAGAAACACTCGGAAAAGATTTATCATAAAAATGGACCAGCGAAAAAAAAATTTAAGCAAAGAAATTCTTTCGTTTAATTATTAATTATTATTGGTGAATTTTTTCATTCCGAAAATAAATAAAGCAAAAGGAATTTTCGAGTGACACACGATTCTATTAATCGATAAGAGCCACCTCACATTAAAATTTTCCAGAGACACTCGGAAAAGATTTATCATAAAAATGGACCAGCGAAAAAAAAATTTAAGCAAAGAAATTCTTCCGTTTAATTATCAATTATTATTGGTGAATTTTTTCATTCCGAAAATAAATAAAGCAAAAAGAATTATGAAAACATTTTTTGGACATTTGTCAAAAAATGCAAAAGTCTTCGTTCCAATAATAATAACTCATCACTGCTGGCTTCTCCCCGAGGACTTTTGTACTCTACGAAAGAGGATACAGAAATTCAGAGAAAGAGAATACAAAAAAATTTAACCGGATGACTGCAGATGAGCGAAACGTCCTATTGCTACTTGTTCGATTCAACACTTGACGAAATAAACGAGAAATGAGAAACGCTCCTTAAACAGAGAATCGACGAGAATAATGATAAAAAGTTCTATGCCTTATTTGAAGAGGTGAATAAAGGACCGAGGGAGATTCTGACTGGCCTGGTAATATAAACAAGGACCAGGTGGCTCGAAATCCCTCTGGAATTATTTTGGCATGAGCTTTTCGCGCCGTGACATTCTCAGCTGTCGAAGGAATTTATCCTGACCAGTTTACAAAAAAACAAAAAAACAAAAACAAACAATGCTCAGAAAAAAAGTTGATTGAATTTTATTCTTAATAATAATCTATGCGATCCTAGCTGTTAAAGCTGAAACTCAGAATGGCAATGTCCTTTTCTCTCGTGAGAAACTTTTTAGTTAATGACGCCACCACCAGAGGCGTGCGCGACACTCACATTCAGAGCCCTCTGGTGGTAGCGTCATTAACTGGAAAAATTTCATTTTTTTCGTTGATCATCTTTAGAGCTTAAGCTCTGGTTATCCCAACTCAAAACAATATATAAAAAAAAACTTAAGTTTAGACTACGTGGGAGAAAACAGCTCCATAAATAATTCATCATGCAAATATTATTTAACCACAAAGAAAAAACTAAAAAAATAAAATATCCCCTTATCGATAGGATATAATGCTCGAAAAGGATTGAGGGATGAAAATTGAAGAAAAAAATCCCTATCGATGGGATATAATGGTCGAAAAGGACTAAGGGATGAAAATTAAAGAAAAAAATCCCTTTCGATGGGATATAATGGTCGAAAAGGATTAAGGGATGAAAATTAAAGAAAAAAATCCCCATCGATGGGATATAATGGTCGAAAAGGATTAAGGGATGAAAATTAAAGAAAAAAATCCCCATCGATGGGATATAATGGTCAAAAAGGATTAAGGGATGAAAATTAAAGAAAAAAATCCCTATCGATGGGATATAATGGTCGAAAAGGATTAAGGGATGAAAATTAAAGAAAAAAATCCCTATCGATGGGATATAATGGTCGAAAAGGATTAAGGGATGAAAATTGAAGAAAAAAATCCCTATCGATGGAATATAATGGTCGAAAAGGATTAAGGGATGAAAATTAAAGAAAAAAATCCCTTTCGATGGGAAATAATGGTTGAAAAGGATTAAGGGATGAATATTGAAGAAAAAAATCCCTATCGATGGAATATAATGGTCGAAAAGGATTAAGGGATGAAAATTAAAGAAAAAAATCCCTATCGATGGAATATAATGGTCGAAAAGGATTAAGGGATGAAAATTAAAGAAAAAAATCCCTATCGATGGGATATAATGGTCGAAAATGATTAAGGGATGAAAATTAAAGAAAAAAATCCCTTTCGATGGGAAATAATGGTTGAAAAGGATTAAGGGATGAATATTGAAGAAAAAAATCCCTATCGATGGGATATAATGGTCGAAAGGGATTAAGGGATGAAAATAAAAGAATTGAGAATTTTGTGATCGATTGGAGGGGTTGCGAACGTCGTGTTTGATTTGATTTAATACACGAAACTCACCGATGTGTCCACGCGACATGCGACGTAAATATGCTGACTACATTAAGGCCTGGGGTATATAAGATCGCGGCCGTCACCATCCTAACCACAGAGCGAGTCAGTTCGGCCAAGAGTTCGGATGTTTTGTGTATCACTTATACATGCATAAACGATACTTAACGGATCTCTCTTTATTTTTATATTTATTTTTACCTTGACCGTCAACGAAAAATCTGCAGTTTCGTAATTTCAAGATTTTTTTTTTCCTTCGTTGAAAAAAAATAAAAAGCAATCCAAAGTTTGGCTTTGTAAAAAGTGTAATAAATTTTTTGCCTTCTTTATTTTGACATAAAAAAAAAAAAAAGAATCAAGTGACTTTGTTTATTTTTCGGGTGAATTAAAAGAGAGGAAAAAAAATGTTGACAATGTCGCCAATTGTTATGAGCACAACGACGTATTTTCTCATTGTTGCATTTCTCATTGCTCTCATTATTATTATCGTTGATCACGCTCGTACGAGAAATAAAAAATTATTATTCCAAAAATCAATTGTGAGTTACAAAGTGAATGAATTGCCCGAACCACCTGGACCAAAACCCTGGCCAATTTTGGGCTCCCTTCATCTTCTTGGACAATACGAGCTCCCTTATATGGCATTTTCTGAACTTGCAAAAAAATACGAGAGCCAAGTGATCAAATTACGAATGGGCTCGGTGCCTTGTGTCGTCGTTAATGGACTTGAAAATATTAAGGAAGTTCTCATCACCAAAGGGCCACAATTTGACTCGAGACCAAATTTCGCGAGATATCATCTTCTGTTCTGTGGCGATAAGGAAAATTGTAAGGATTTATCAATATTTTTTTAAATTTTTAACGAGTCAAAAAAATTTAATTTAAAAACAAAAATGGCGATAAAAAAAAAATATTGAATGAAGAAAAAAAATAATACCCGAATACATAGGCATGTGTTAATGACCTTGCCATCGAAGCGGAGAAACGGACACGTGAGACAAAAGAAAAAAAAAAAAAAAAACAAGCGTGTCGTACACGCCAACGATTTGTTAAATTTTTTTCTTACACGGTAATACGATACTCAAAGTCGAATAAATTTGTACATAAACTTACGTTGCATTTTTCTTGCCCCTTTGATTGTTTTTTATTTATTTAATTCTTCATATAAAATTGATTCGTTCAATTTGAAATTTTTTTTAATACTTTTTTCATTTATATTATAAAATAATTTTTGTGAAATTTAATTTATTTGTTTTTTTTTTTTCTCATTTTACAGCTCTCGCATTTTGCGACTGGTCAGAGCTCCAAAAATCACGACGAGAAACACTTCGAGCGCACACATTTCCCCGTGCATTTACGACGAAATATAATCAACTGAATGGGATAATAGAAGGAGAATTAAATTTTTTCGTGTCACATTTAAATGGCCAAATTGGCAATGACGTTTTTGCCAAATCATTGATATTGAACACGTGTGGAAATATATTCACAAATTATTTTTGCTCAAAACGCTTCGATCTTGATGATTATCAATTTAACGAAATGATAAAAAATTTCGATCGTGTTTTTTATGAAATAAATCAGGGATACGCAGCTGATTTTATTCCATTTTTAATGCCATTGCATCAACGAAATATGTCAAGAATGGCCAATTGGAGTCATCAAATTCGTAAATTTGTTAATTCTCATATTATCGGTGATCGTTATGATTCGTGGAAAAATTTAATTCCCGAGGACGATTATGTCGATTGCTTGATAAATCATATCAAAATTTCAAGCGAACCAAAAATGTCACTCGACACCGGCTTGTTTGCTCTCGAGGATATTATCGGTGGACATTCGGCTGTTGGTAATTTAATTGTAAAAATTCTTGGATTTCTCGCAACGAGACCGGAAATACAAATAAAATCACAACGAGAAATCGACGAGGCTCATATCGAGGGTGTCACAATTGGACTTGAAAATCGAGCTAAAATGTCTTATACAGAAGCGATTATACTTGAGGCCATTAGGCTCATTACCAGTCCGATAGTTCCCCATGTTGCCAATCAGGACAGTTCGATTGCTGGTAAGTTTTTTTTTTTTATTTTATTTTTTTAGTGCATTGAAGTATTAATTTTTTTTTTAATTAAAAAAAAATTAAATTAAATTCTACGAAAATTCATTCATTTTGAAAAATGAATTATAATTATAATTCATTTTTCAAAATCTGCTTGTATAATGATTAAAAAAAAAAATTATATAAAATTCCGTAAAATACGAATTAATGAAAAAAATTATTAGTAAAATTCTATAAAATTCAATTCATAATTTCCGATATTTAAAAAATTCTATAGTCATGATGATGAAAAAATATTCTTTAAATGTTTAAATAATTCTGAAAAAAAAATCATTTGATAAAATTGTATTAATTTTTTTTAAATTAATAAATATTTCTTTTAATTAATTCTATGAAATTATAATTCATTTTACAAAATCTGCTTGTATAATGATTAAAAAAAAATTATATAAAATTCTATAAAATTCAATTAATAATTTACGATATTTAAAAAATTCTAAAGTCATGATGATGAAAAAATATTCTTTAAATATTTAAATAATTCTGAAAAAAAAAAATCATTTGATGAAATTTTAATAATTTTTTTTTTTTGTTTTAGTGCATTGAAGTATTATTTTTTTTTAAATTAATAAATATTTTCTTTTATTTAATTCTATGAAATTGTAATTCATTTTTCAAAATCTGCTTGTATAATGATAAAAAAAAAAATTCTATAAAATTCTATAAAATTCTGTAAAATTCAATAATTTACGATATTTAAAAAATTCTAAAGTCATGATGATGAAAAAATATTCTTTAAATGTTTAAATAATTCTGAAAAAAAAATCATTTGATGAAATTTTAATAAATTGTTTGTTTTTTTTGTTGCCTTTTTTTTCAGGCTACAGAGTCAAGAAGGATACGTTCATTTTTCTCAACAATTACGAGCTCAACATGTCAGAAAAATTATGGGAATCGCCACAAAAATTTATGCCCGAGAGATTTATCCAAAATGGTAAAATATCAAAACCGGAACATTTTTTGCCATTTGGCGGTGGACGAAGATCTTGCATGGGTTACAAAATGGTTCAGTATATCGGTTTTTCGACACTGGCGACAATTTTAAAAAATTTCACAATCATGCCAGTTGAGAATGAAATTTACAAAGTTCCCATTGGAAATCTCGCTCTGCCTGAAATAACCTTCGGTTTTCGATTCGACAGGCGATAATATAAATTATGCGACTGCGTGAAAAAAAAAAAAAAAAAAAAAAAAAAACAAAAAACGTGAATACGTGTTGCTCTTTTTTTCTTTTCCCTCGCCAGAGGGCAAAAAAAAAATGAAAAGAGTGCAAACAAAAATGCTTTACAGACATTATTAGTTTTTTTTTTACAAGAATCTTAGCCAATTAAAAAAAAAAAAAAAAAATTCAAAATGGGCGATGCGACTCGGGACTTCCTAAATACTCCCCGGGGACACGATTGACCCTCGAAAATTTCACGTTGCAATTTGAAACCGGAATAAAGGATTTTTTTCCCCTTAAATGCCCCCCCCCCCCCCTCTGCCTCTTTCAAAATGCTCAATTCGTTCTCAAATTGCAAAAAAAAAATTATTTACGACCGAAAATCGTGCATTTGCTGAAAAAAAAATATGTTGACCTTTTATTTAATATTTTTAAATTGAATTTTGGTTTTTTTTTTTTTTTTTTTCATTATTAAATTTTGGAGGATTCGCCGATCGATTATTGTCCGAGGATTTTTCAGCTCGCTATTATTATTTCCCTAAAATATTTTTTCTGTGTATCTCTCGTCCTATCTCTTTGTAATTTATTTGTATCCAGATGATTATTATTATGCACTAAGTAGGCACATAATTTTTTTTTTTTTTCTTTTTTTATTGTTTATTACTCTGCGATATTTTTGTTGTACAGTTATTAAGAGAAGAAGAGAAAAAAAAAACGTTTGTTATTTAATTGATCGTGATTGTTGCTTTAATTGTTAATTTATTATTTAAGCAGATTTGTATTGATTATGTATATTGCTTTGAAAAAAAAAAAACACACACACACACGAATGAAAAATAAAAATTGTTTTTTTCTTATCATTCACGAGCATACGGCCATTCGTAAATAAATTAAAAATATTTAAATAATTTATTTATTTATTTATTTAAGTTAAATATTTAATACGATCAGTGGAGACCCCTCAATATTTACTTTTCTCATTTTGGGCCTCGATTGATTGTTTTTTTTTGTTTTTTTTTTTTTTTTCAAAGTTACTATATTTTTTAAACAATGGATGTTAAAAAAAGTAACAATCGGTGGTATCGACATTTTCAACGAGAATGTTATATTAAGCCTAATTTTTGGTATTATACACATGAGTTAGTATTAAGTGATAGTCAGTTTTGTCTAAAACGATTTTAGGCGAGAATTCCATAAAATCGATGATTATAGAAATTAGAATTAAAAAAAAAAAAAAAAACATTTTTAAATGTCAGCCTAAGCAAGATGTCAACTTTTCTCTGTGTGCCACAATCTACTTCTCTTAGGCAAAAAATTTCGTCGATTTCGTAGAATTTTTTCCAAATCGTTTTCCATGTAAAAAAGCGCCTCTGGTGGTGGCGTCATCAATTAAAAAAATTGTTTAACGAAAGATATGCGGGTAAAAAATAAAAAAAAATATTTTCATAAACCTGGGCGAGAATCCTTCATCGGGAATATGGAAATTTTGATGCCAGCTCAATTTGAGTCAATTATTTTCTTCTAGCGCCTCTGGTGGTGGCGTCATCAATTAAACAAATTGTTTAACGAAAGATATGCGGGTAAAAAATAAATAAAAATATTTTCATAAACCTGGGCGAGAATCCTTCATCGGGAACATGGAAATTTTTATGCTAGCTCAATTTGAGTCAATTATTTTCTTCTAGCGCCTCTGGTGGTGGCGTCATCAATTAAAAAAATTGTTTAACGAAAGATATGCGGGTAAAAAAAAATATTTTCATAAACCTGGGCGAGAATCCTTCATCGGGAACATGGAAATTTTTATGCTAGCTTAATTTGAGTCAATTTTTTTTCTTCTAGCGCCTCTGGTGGTGGCGTCATGAACTAAAAAAAGTCTCTAGCGACAGATGGCGTTGTATAAAAAAAAAAAAAAAAATTAAAGCTTTTTCAAGCATCAACCGAAACGAAATCCTTCATCGGGACCATGGAAACTTTTTCCAGTCCATCCTGAGCGACAATTGTCTTTTTCTTGGCAAACATTTCATCAATTTCATGAAGAGTTTTTCCCTTTGTTTCGGGTAAGAAAAATGCGACGAAAATCGTTCCGAGCAATGACATGATGGCATAAAAAAGGAAAACTCCATGTTTTCCCATGAGATTCAACATATCCGGATAAGTTTTAACGGTAATAAAACTAAAAACGTAAGCGAGACAAGTGGTCGTACCGGATAAAATGTCTTTAACCTTAGCCGGAAATATTTCACCGATCATGGCGAATGGAAGAACGAGAAATCCAATAGTGCTCATAAAGATAAACATGAGAATGCAAATAACGGGAATAAATCCACGATCGCCGATATCGTATCCGCGGTCGATAAGGAGAAGATAAATCGATAAACCGCCCATAAAAACGGTCATACCAGCACCGGAAAATATTGAGGGCCATCTACGTCCAAATTTTCGGGACACCGAGGCAACAATAAAAGAACCAAAAAGTCTCGTAAGACCAATCAAAATGGCGCCCAAATAAGCGTCCATTCGTACTCCCGCTTCTTTGCTTATGTCAACGGCGTAATAAACAATAACAAATATGCCAGAAAATTGTTGAAAAAAAAAATACGTTAGAATAATGGCGAATGGTTTGAGGGAGGCTCGTCTTAATAAATGTTTCAGCATTGGCTTCTTCTTCGGATGTTGTTTGACTCGAAGCTCAGCCTCGAGTTCTGCTGGGGCGGGACAATCATCGGGGATACCACGGAATTTCTTCATTATCAACCGAGCTTCGTCGATACGTCCGGTCTCTTTCAGCCAAATTGGAGATTCAGGAATTGCAAGAAGCGTCACACCGATCGCTGCGGTTGGGAAAAGTGAGCAGAGAAGAGCTATGAGCCTCCAATTTTCCTGTAATTATTTTGGAAAAAAAGAGACAAAATTGGTGAAATTTTTTTAACCTTTTTCCGATCGATTCAATTCATCTTCCAAATTATTTTTAAATTAAAGTATATTTTTTTAGCTTTAAGTATATTTTTGTCTTTGATAAATATGAAAAATTCAAACTCACCTGAAGTATGTAACCAAAAATATAAACTATGAGAATTCCAGCAGCGATTGCTATGCTGCTCCAAGTAACGATCGTTCCCCGCCATTTTGGCGAAGCGATTTCAGCCGAATAAACGGTCGCTGGAACAGCCGCAAGGCCCGTTGCAATTCCACCGATTACTCGACCGGCTACGATCTGACTGTAGTTCGATGACATGTAAATTACGAGCCAACCAGCCAGCGAGAAACCGGATGTGACGAGGAGGCTTATTTTTCGTCCTCGTCTCATCACGAAACAGCACAAAATGCAACCGAGGGGCGTTCCAAAAGCTGCTGCACTGGCTAAAATTAAAATAAAACTTAATAATTTTCATTGTAAAGTTAATTTAAAAATTGAGTTAATTAAAATCAATTTTTTTATAATTACCGAGCAAAATTTTGTCATTTTTTTTCGTCAAACAATTATAATTACAAATATTTACCTATCCACGATGCTTGATGACTGTCAATTTTTAGTTCACTACTGGGTGATTGAAGAGTCGGAAGTACAACGGCACTGTAGCCAAATCCCATTGCTGGTCCAAGAATCGAAATATTTGCCAAAAAGCTCATCAGCATCTGGCAATTGGTAAAAGAAAAAAATTTATATTTTTAACGGGTCTCACTGTCAGGACGTAAATTGAATATTCGAACGTTCAGTTAGTGACGCCTCCGCCAGGTGGCGCCACGAACGCCGGAGCGTCCCGCGCGCCGTCTGGTGGTGGCGTCCTCAACCAAACGAGTGTCTAGCCTGGTGGCGAGACTTAGTCGAGCTTTCTTCTAGCTTTTGATTGTCTGTCGTTGATAAAAAACATTACCAGAGCCCTTGAATTGAGGAATAATAATTTTTATAAACATTTCTTCATATATATAATTATTATAATTGATATATTTTGATATATTTGAAGACAAATGTCATGACAACAAAAAAACAAACAAGTCCACTTTATTTATGCATTATTCATATTCGTTTTAATTTTATATTTCCAAGATTGCCTATTTGCAATTTAAAAAAAAACTCGTTAAATTCCTGACGAGACTGAATTGTACGAATAAATTTTAACTATAATTCTAGTGCTTATCAATCTTTCGTTACTCAACTTTTCTATTTAATCAAATGTTTCTCGAGTCATCGGCGCGGCGGCAACGGCTTTACGTAAACGTTCAGCGCGACAAGCTCAATCTAATACACGCGTTACATAAATATACCTGTTGGGAATTTTAAATAAAAATCTCGCGTGTAGGATGAGAATATATACGCGCGACACGTACGAAGATGAGGAATGAGAAAAACGAGATGACGATAAAAATAACGATAATTGAGTAAGAGGAGGGGAATACGTGAACGTAAATAAGCTTAAATATTTTATATCGTGCGTTAAAAATTCCAGAACAATTACATCTCTGTCCCAATATATATTATTATTATTATTTTTATTTTTTTTCAAGCTAACTCAATGGCTCAATTCTTATCTATGGAAAAAACAGTTCTGAAAATTATTCCAGTGCTTTGAATTAAAATAGTTCGATCATTTTTCCACTATGAAAATAATCCATTAAATCATCAACGATGTAAAAATGATTGTAGCATTTTTTTTTAATTAAAGAACATGAGTGATCATTTAGTGGATTTTTTTTTTTTTAATATATTTACAACTATCCAAAGCATCTTCTGTTCGAGGCTAATTTATCATAGCTGCTGCAGAAAATTATGCTAACATTTTTGCAATTTGCCATCTTTGTGAATTATGCACGAGTGATAAATTTTTTTTATTATCCAATAAATTCATTTTTTTTTCTTTCAATCCACAATGTTAGCCTCGATCTAAAAATTCATTTGGTGGATTTTTTTTTTCATATATTTACAATTATCCAAAGCATCTTCTGTTCGAGGCTAATTTAAAAAAAATAAGAAAAGCTGTGCACAAAATTATGCTAAAATTTTTGCAATTTGCCATCTTTGTGAATTATGCACGATTGATTTTTGGCGCTCGGAATTTAAATTTCTTTATCATCGAATAAATTTATTTATTTTTTCTTTCAATCCACAATGTTAGCCTCGATCTAAAAATTAATTTGGTGGATTTTTTTTTCATATATTTATCCAATATCTATCCAAAGCATCTTCTGTTCGAGGCTAATTTAAAAAAAAATAAGAAAATGTTAGCCTCGATCTAAAAATTAATTGTAACCGATACATCGATCAAAACAGATCTCAGTCGAAAATATATACGAGGATTTATCTATACTTTTGTTATTTTATTAATTAAAATGACATCTGTTCGGAATATGAATCAATCAATGAATTATGTCTCGCACACCTTGGACTGTAATTCCTAAGTCATGCTCAATATTTTCCAACCTCCACAAAGAGCCCTTCTCTCCGCCCCCTCATCCCCCCCCCCCCACCACTCTAAAATATCATAAATTATTTTCTTCATCATACAATACAGTATTTCCCATTTAAAAATCGTCCAAGTATCTCGCGATCCATAATATGAAATTATTAAGTCTCAACAATATACAAAGGCCCTTGCCAGTCTTAAATTCCCCTCCTCTCGCCTTCTCTTTTTCTCTCTCTCTCCCTCTCTCTCTTTTTCTCTCTCTCTCTCTCTCTCTCTCTCTCTCTCTCTCTCTCTCTCTCTCTCTCTTTTTCTCTCTCTCTTTCTTTCTCTCTCTCTCTTTTTTTCTCTCTCTCTCTTTTTCTCTCTTTCTTTCTCTTTTTCTCTCTCTCTCTCTCTCCCCCTCTCTTTTTCTCCTTCTCTCTCCCTCTTTCTCTCTTTCTCTCTCTTTCTCTTGGAAATATCATAAATTATCTTCGTTCTCTTCATCATCGTACAGTCTGCTGATAAGGAGGATTTAAAAATGGTCCAAGCCTCTCGCGATGCATAAGAAAACAAGAGACGAGCTTAGAATGCAACCATGAACCAATTTTGATATTTCATTTTTTTTTTGTGCACTTTGTGGTTAATAATGATAATAATAATAATAATAATAATAATTTGTATCATTATTATTATCGGCAGATAATTGCAGATATTTCGATACGAGTATTAATATAAATAATCCTCGTCTATTTTATTTTTTATTTTTTAATCACCAAGTTAAAAATAATATTTTCAAGTAATAATAATAATAATAATAATAATAATTTGTATCATTATTATTATCGGCAGATAATTACAGATATTTCGATACGAGTATCAATATAAATAATCCTCGTCTATTTATTTTTTATTTTTTAATCACCAAGTTAAAAATAATTTTTTCAAGTAATAATAATAATAATAATAATAATAATTTGTATCATTATTATTATGGGCAGATAATTACAGATATTTCGATACGAGTATTAATATAAATAATCCTCGTCTATTTTTTTTTTTTTTTAATCACCAAGTTAAAAATAATATTTTCAAGTAATAATAATAATAATAATAATAATAATTTGTATCATTATTATTATCGGCAGATAATTACAGATATTTCGATACGAGTATCAATATAAATAATCCTCGTCTATTTTATTTTTTATTTTTTAATCACCAAGTTAAAAATAATATTTTCAAGTAATAATAATAATAATAATAATAATAATTTGTATCATTATTATTATCGGCAGATAATTGCAGATATTTCGATACGAGTATTAATATAAATAATCCTCGTCTATTTTATTTTTTATTTTTTAATCACCAAGTTAAAAATAATATTTTCAAGTAATAATAATAATAATTTGTATCAATATTATTATCGGCAGAAAATTACAGATATTTCTATACGAGTATCAATATAAATAATCCTCGTCTATTTTATTTTTTATTTTTTAATCACCAAGTTAAAAATAATATTTTCAAGTAATAATAATAATAATAATAATAATAATTTGTATCATTATTATTATGGGCAGATAATTACAGATATTTCTATACGAGTATCAATATAAATAATCCTCGTCTATTTATTTTTTATTTTTTAATCACCAAGTTAAAAATAATATTTTCAAGTAATAATAATAATAATTTGTATCATTATTATTATCGGCAGATAATTACAGATATTTCTATACGAGTATCAATATAAATAATCCTCGTCTATTTATTATTATTATTATTTTTTTTAATGCGCTACTCCATTTTGATAGCGTGTATAATATTGAAACTCATTAAATGTGTCTGACGGTCTCCCGATACACCTGACAAGATAATAGGTCATGCATAACTTGCTAAACTAATCCCCCCCCCCCAAATACTCTCGCATCATCGCGACTATATCGCAATTTTTATTTTTTTATTTTTTGAATGAGACAAAGAGCAACGTACTTGATAAATCATTCCTTTTCTTCGCTGACGTTTTTTCTCCTCGGGACTCGTCTCGATCTGAAAATATTTTTTTTTTTTAATTTTTTTCCAAACGAATAAAAATATTATTTTAATTAAAATAAATGAAAAGAAAATTATTGCATTTTTGATGAATTTTTTTATCAGTCAGATGGAATGAAAAAAAAAAAATTGATGAGATTTTTTTATTTTTACATTAGTTTATTTTTTTCAACAAACTGCCTCGAATATTACGAAATTCTCACAAGCAATAAAATTACCACTTGTTGAGGTCAAAGATGCGAAAATAAATTTATGGAGAGATTCGCGGATGAAGAATTCTTGACTCGATCTAATTTTTTTATTTTTTTTATTTTTTTTATTTTTTATCTTCTCTCTCGTTCGTACATTCCGATAACACATTTTTGGCCCCCTAACAAAATTGATTCGGCAATCAAAGACAGCTGTCCTCCGACGATAAGTCGTTCGAGTGTCCTACGAATGATTAAATTCGTGTCGAACAAGCGGCAGGCAATTGAGAGATATAATTTTTTTTTTTTTTTCCAACAAGTTGTCAGAGATCGAAAGGCGAATGATTCGTAAAAAGATTTTTTTTCAATAATAAAAAAAATTCATTCAAAATAATAATATTTTGTAATTAATTAAATCACGAAGGAATTAATAAAAAATAAAAAATTCACTGTAAATGATTTTTAAATAAATTATAAAAATAAACGAGAAATAAAAACTTACCTTAATGTCCACAGATTCATTCTGCTCGTTCATCATGATTTTCTTTTTTTTAACTTCACTTTAAAATTAATTAAAAAAAAAAAAAAAATCTATATCGTTTATTTATTACGAATGCAGTCGATGAATAACTGTCAAAATTTTTCTTCAATTCTGAGAATATCGTTGGTTCGATTAAATTAAATTAAATATAAATATAAAAGAGATGAAAAAAATTTCAAATAATATGTTGAATTTTTTTATATTTTTTTTATTTGCCTCTTTTTTAAATTATTTTAAATTCGCGTCTAATTGTCAAAAAATTCACGAGACTTTTGTTTTTTTTTCTTCGTTTTCACGCCGACGAGAACACGTGGAAAAATAATTTAAAAATCGTCGAACTGTCATAGAGAGATAAATGAGTGTGTAATTTTCCTCGGGTCACGACCTTGACTGCATGAGAACTCGTTCGTTACTTTCGTAAATTAAGGTGAGAGTAAACGAAGAGCGAGTCGTTCAGAGATGGAAAAAAAGTTCATGAGAGTTTAGTGCACTCGCGAGAAAAAAAAAAAAACAAAGTGAAAGGTCGAAAAAAAAAAAAAAAAAATCTACGAATTAAAAGACGAAATATCAATTATCTCGAATTATCATTTCCAATTAAACAATTCAATTATAATTTTTTAAACATCAATATTTTTTTTTGTTTAATTCATTTATCACAATAATTAATTTCATTGACGAATTTTATTATTATTTTATTAAATAAATTTCATGCAAATTTTTAAATATTCATTTTTTTAATTACACGGGAGATTAACTTTTATTTGTTTTTTAAATCAATTTCACCTTAAAATTGCATTATTTTTGTTCGTGGCGTAAAAAAAAAAAAAAATCTAATCAAGTTAATTAATATTTTTTATTGACTTTCGACGTGAAATAATTCCCATGCCCTTATAACCCACACATCTGTTCCCTCGTAGTATCGCAGACTCACTGATCGACGTAATATTGCATGTTGTACCAAGTCGATGAAAAAAAAAAAAAAAAAAAAAAAAAAAAAATCGTCTCAAGTTTTGTACGTCGTCGACGTCTTCGTGTATTCTCGCCGGTTTATCCCGTGTTGAGGAGAGCATTTGTATCAAACGATTGAGAAATAAAAATTAACGAATAGGAATTAAAAGATCCCCACACGAAAGAGTGATGGACTCTTTCTCGTTGCGACGAGGGGCGATTGTACGTCTCGAGCTCATTATCAGCATCGATGGACGACTTTGGGTGTCTTTGTGTGTGACTCGATTGTGGTTAAGAATTATTATTATTATTATTATTAATATTTTTTTTTTTTTTTTTTTTTTTCCACGGAGGGGGAAAATAAGACACGAGTGCGATTTAATATTATATTATTCAAGTATATTATGCGAGAGATAAATACAGGTATAGAAGTTACAGAGATAGCCAAATGTATGATCGAAGATTATTCGCTCGAATTGGGGATTAAGAGATCAATTTTTCTTCGATAATGTCGTGATGATTATTATTCTCTGTGAATGAAACAGGCCAAGGATTTTTTTTTTCTATCAAGGAAGATAGAAAAATTTAAAAGGGTTGAAAAAAAAAAAATACTGAATATTTTTGTTGATAATTTATTTATTTACGTATGAAATAAACAAGTGAGATTAATTCTTCGATAATATTGTGAGAGATTTTATTATTATTATTATTAATATTTTTGTTGATAATTTTTATTATTGCCTAAATAATTATAATTATAATTGCATTATAATTATTATTGTTGCCTCGATGATTTTATGAAAAGTTAATTTTTTTTTCTCGAGCTAAGTCATTCTTTCTATCAGAGAGAAGAGGATTTTTTTTTATCAATTATTTATTATTTCTTAATAATAAAATTTTTCGTTTAACCTGCGAGTCGAGATGAGCAAAATTAAAAAAGCGATATCGATACGTGGATGACAAATAAATAAAAAACAAATAAATATATATATATATATATATATATATATATATATATATATATATATATATATATATATATATATATATATATATATATATTTATTTGTTTATTTATTTATTTGTCATCCACGTATCGATATCGCTTTTTTAATTTTGCTCATCTCGACTCGCAGGTTAAACGAAAAATTTTATTATTAAGAAATAATAAATAATTGATAAAAAAAAATCCTCTTATAGGGTGGTTTTTATTTGGGGGTTGGTGGAATTTGGATCGCAACGCCCCCTTAATCGACCACAAAAAATCCTGTAAAGTTGTAGTTCTGAATTTTAATATTAAAGTATGCCCCCAAAGTTTATTTATTGCTGTCTAAAATTAAAAAAAAAAAAATTGCAGCACTAAAAAGCTTTTAAAAAATCTGGCAACCTTTGGAAATTATGGTACGTCGATGCTTCTCATTGGAAAAAAATGTGTAAAAGCCCAAAATCTATTAATAGTCCATGATAATAATAATGAGCCAGCTAATAATTATTAAACGAATGAAAATTATTAATTATTTCAAAAGCCTCATTTTCGAGATTAAATATAGTAGTCTGTTTGCAGGTGGTGCCATCTGCCTGCAAACGAGGCATTTATATAATGACGATCGAACTTCGCTGACAGGTAAGTTCGTTTGATCGTTTAATAAAATTAAATAATTAAATAATAATAATACTAAATATATAATAAATTTGACAAAAATAATTATCAATATTATTATTTTTTAAGTATTATTATTATTCTTTTTTATACGTGAAATATTTCGGTGAAAATATTTGGAGGGAAAAAAACAAAATTATAGGCTGAAGCGAGACAAAATTAAAAAAAAAATTTATAGAGAATTTCTAATTGAAAATAAAACTGAAAATTATCTGAAAAAATTGACATAGAAAATTGATATATTCAACAACGACAAATAGTCGAATAGTCGTGTTCAAACTTTCAAAGTCACTTGATATTGTTTATTTTTTCTTTCGCGTTTTTTTCAATTTTTTTTTACGTCTGTAAGCGCAAAATTTCTGATAATAAAAAAATCGGGGGAAACGGAAGGAATTTACTTTACCGGCAGCGCGTAATTTTTTTTTGTGCTTTTAAAGCGAAGATAAGAAAAATCTAAATATATTTAAAAATTGGAGATATTTCTTGCACGTGTCTCGTTTTCGGATTAATAAAATTTTGAGTCAATTTAATTTCATTCTCAACGTTCTCACAGTCGATAAATTAGTCATGAATCCAACTAAAGTGAAAAATAGTGTATGCACGTTTATATATATATATATATATATATATATATAGTGATTTTAATTAAGGGATTTTGATTAATCGAGAAATAAATTGACGATTATTTTTTTGAATAATATTTTATTATAATTTGACACTTTGGACAATTTTTCGAATTGTTCTTAATAATGGCGTAAATTGTTGCTAAGATAAAGATTCGAAAACTTAAAAAAAAAAACGAGTAAAAATTCTAAGTATTCGAAAATTCTCGAATTATTCGAAAAATTTAAATTCGATTCGAACCTTATTCATACACCCCTAATTTTCACCCCCTATTTCCATTTACGTATTTTAAACGTGATTCGATTTTTTTTTTAAATATAATTTTTAACTCCAATCAACATCGGTGAAAATGGGCATTAGAATTTTTTAGTGTTGTGTAAAAACTGATTAACGTCTTGGGTGCTTTATTGACGATTTGGCCAAATCCTGTATAGGTATCTCGATATCTTATCATCATTTGCAGCTGTCGCAATAAATACTTTTACACGTGGACGGCCATCTTTTAATGTTTTCCAGAACTTTAATTCAGTCTTTGAATTTCGATCGTGACACTATATATATATATATATATATATGAATTTGGATCGTGACACTATATATATATATATATATATACAGTGGCGTGGAAAAATATTGGGGCGTTACGTATCTCGCCCCGGCCCCTTTCGCATGGTTTGTTTACCTTTTTTTCCGTATTAGTTTCAAAACATTCCTCACAATTGAAGATCAGTCCTATTTCTGCCACAATACCGAAACACACGAATATTTTCAAGTTCATTTTGCCCGCCACTGTATATATATATATATATAATCGTGCAATTCTTATCAGATTTCATTTTTATCAGATTATATATATATATATATATATATATATATATATATATATATATATATATATATATATATATATATATATATATGTCTACCACGCAACGCGAGGAAACCCCGTCGGACTGCGTTAATCTAGCGAATATCTGACATGGCTAGGGAAACGCAGAAAAATCAACAGCAAAGAGACACGTAGAAAAAAAGTAAATTTGCGGTGCTCGCATATCGATCTGTTTGTGGTGAAAAAAAAAAAAAATGAAAATTATAAGAAAAAATCGAGGCGACAAGAAATAAATTTAAAAAAAAAAACAAAAACAAAGAAATCCCAACTCGTCAGATTGTGCACACGAGAAACTTGCGGTAGTGGAAACATATATATATATATTTGCATATTTTGTTTTCTTTCTTTTTATGAACTGTTCGAAGCAGGCAGTTGTGGTGCAGTTTGCGTTTGGATTGCTTCGCGCGAGGTGCACGAAGAGAAAGAGAGAGAGAGAGAGAGAAATGTCTGATACTGTCTCGTGATTGTGGGGCGTTCGGAAAAATTAAATAAATTGAAAAGTTTCGCTCGAAAAAAAAAAAAAAACAAGAAAAGTTTTCGATAAAAAAAAAAAAGAAGCTAAATTAATATATTTTTAGATCAATAAATAAGCCACTCGAGAAAAAAATTATTTTGATAAGTGGTGAGGGATAAAAAAAAAAAATTCTGAACATTTGAAAATCCCGAATGATTTTTTTTTTTTTTTTTTTTTTTTTCAAATTTATCTCAGATCAATTGAATTTTTTAATAATTGAAAAATCAGGTAAGATTTCTATTTGATTTTTTTTCTCCTACCCCCTCGTGATTTTTTTTTCCCCACGTAAAATCCAGCCCCGAGGTCATAAAGGTCGCTGACCTCTCCATTACTTTGCAAAGTAATTCGACACATTTCTTCCTCATTTTATCTTCGTCTCTCGTTGTCACACGAGATAATTTCATTTCGAATAAAATCGTATGGAAAAAAAAAATATATATTAATAAAAAGAAAGAAAATAAATAAATAAATAAACATTAAAAAAAAAAAAAAACAATTTCAGGAATCACGAGAAATGTTTACCTCGGATAGTTGGTGGCCAGAGCGACAGGTCGTCTTCCAGGTAAGAATTTATAATGTAATGAAAGCTCGAGAGAGAGGAGAAAAATAACTTGGTCAATTATTATTATCATTATTATTATTGTTATAAATTATGGTGGTGGTATATGGCCTTTTTATGTCGCGAAGGACAAGACTCGTTCATGGTTACGATTACGTCTCTCTTATACACACGCACACGCACACATATGTGTATATATATATACACACATATATATATATATATATATATATATATATATATATATATATATATATATATGTATATGTATATATATGTATATGTATTGTATATGTATATGTATATATATGTATATGTATTGTATATGTATATATATGTATATGTATATATATATATATATATATATATATATATATATATATATATGTGTATGTATATATATATGTATCGTGAATGCAACGATAAGACACGTAATAAATAAACGAAAGAGGGAGAAACGGATAGAATGCAAGTGAACGATGTAAATCCATCATGACAGTCACAATAATCCTGTAATTTTCATCAGTCGCAAAACTAATATCGTAGAATCAACAGATGAATAAATTTTTCGTTTTTTTTTAATTTTCTAATGGACTCTGCGATATTTCAGTTTTTATATGGAATTATTGCCGTTTCGTCACTCCTGGGACCAGGAATGAGCATGGGATATTCGGCCGTTGCGCTGCCATTATTAAAAAATTCAACCCAGGAGCCAATCTTGACCGATGAAGAGGGCACGTGGTTTGGTAAGTTGTTTTTTTTTTTTTTTTTTTTGTATTTATAAGAGAATTTAAGCAAATATTTAAATCCTGTAAAATTATTTTGTATTATTATTTATTCCATTTTTTTTTTGACTGAATTTAATTTAGTTTAGATAAGAGTTAAAAATGAAAAAAAGATTAAAGATACTTTATGTAAAAATTGGGCGTTGATAATTTTTCATTTGAAAAAATTGATTAAATAATTGTTTTGTATCATTATTTTTTTACTGTATTTAGTTTAAATATGCCTTAAAAATTACAAAAAGGTCAAGGATACTTTATGTGAAAATTATCGTTGATAATTTTTAATTTGTCAAAAAAAAAAATTCTTTTGTATTATTATTATTATTATTATTATTACTGAATTTAGTTTAAATATGCCTTAAAAATTAAAAAAAGATTAAAGATACTTTATGTAAAAAAAAATCGCGGGCTTTGTTTATTAATTAATTGGCCCTTAAAGAATATAAAAATTTCAACGATCTTGAATTAAAATGAATTACGTAAACTTTAGCCTCGATCGCTATGATATCGACACCAGTTGGTTGCGTCGTTAGTCTCTTCACCATGAGAGCAGGACGACGTGCAGCCATGAGTAGCGCAGGGGCAGTATGCTCGATTGGCTGGATTATCATTGCAACGAGTTACAGCGTAACTCAACTGCTCATCGGCAGATTTGTCACAGGTAATTATTCAGAATTAATGTGATTTTTTTTTTTAATCTCGAAAAAAAAAAAAAAAAAAAAAATCGAAAAATTTACTCAGTAAAAAAGTAAAAACTTGATTGGCTGAATTCTCATTGCAACGAGTTGCAGCGTAACTCAACTGCTCATCGGCAGATTTGTCACAGGTAATTATTGAGAATTAATGTGATTTTTTTTTTAATCCAAAAAAAAAAAAAATCGTAAAATTTACTCAGTAAAAAAGTAAAAACTCGATTTTTTTAAATCTCGAAAAAAAAAAAATCGAAAAATGTACTCAGTAAAAAAGTAAAAACTCGATTGGAGACTCACAAGCATTTATAGACGCAATACGCGGGATTAAATTAATAATTGGAATCAGAAAAAAAATATTCCAGATTCCATTCGATGTATATGAGGGCTGCGAAACCTCCCAGACCCAATTTTTTTTAATGTAGAAAAATATTTAATAAATAATAATGATAAATATTCGTAGTTAAAGTTAAATTAAAAATGATAAAAATTATGGGGATGAAAATTTTTCTCAGGTTTTGCTACAGGACTAGCATCAACGCCATCTTGTGTTTATCTGGCAGAAATATCAATGCCACGTTACGGAGCAATGCTCACAACATGCTCGAGCTTTTTCATATCAATTGGAATAATGCTAATTTATTTCTTGGGTTTCGTCATAAAAGTGAGTATTTATTCCCTAAAAAATAAAAGTCAATCCGAATAAACAAATTACCGCAATCAGGAGGAAAAACAACAATAACAAAAATGATAGATAATGATTTGATTATGATTTTAGAACGATTGGCGAATCGTTGCTGCAATATCTACAATGATTCCTACCTTATCGACCGTGCTAACGCTCACTGTAATGCCCGAAAGTCCACGATGGTTGCTCACCAAAGGACGCGAGGATGAGGCAAAAAAAACACTTTTACGCTTGAGAAGTTTGCAACTCGAAACGCCAAATTTTCGTGAAGAATTTGACGCTATGGTGCGATATAGCGAGCCAAAATATGAGACTGAATTATCGACAAACGGTAACAGTGGAATTACAGTGGAAAATTATCGCAAGACAACACACGAGAGAAATATCGAATTGGGTTTATTGGGAAAAATAAAAAAATTTGCGAGGATTATGAGAATACCCGAAGTCTGGAAACCTCTCATTATTCTCAATCTTTTTTTCTTTTTTCAACAATTTTGCGGTATTTACGTTCTCATGGCGTATGCCGTTGATCTAATCGAAAAAACTGGGATAACCTCAGATCCATATTTCATCACTGCGCTCATTGGACTTGTACAAATAACTGGATCATTTTGTCTGATTGTCTGCAGTGTCAGGTAAATCATTTTCTTACAATATTAACGATAAATTTAATTTTTTCAGGAATTCGGTCTCTTCTTTACCTTGTGAGACACTTTTTAGTTAATGACGCCACCACCAGAGGCGCCCAGAATTGTATTATCCGTGTTTACAGCGCACCCTTGCGGTGGCGTCGTCAACTAATCATGTCCAAATATTCTTTTACGTCAAATGATTATTTTCTTTCATTACTATCGGCATTTTTAACTGTTTCCAGTTAAATAAATAAATATTCCCTAATCTAAAATAATTCTTCCGCATCGAATTTTGTTTTTTTCTCGGTCTAAAATAAATTACATAACTGAAGCTGTCAGATGAGCTTTTCCCACATAAAAACTAAATTTAACCTTTTTTTTTTATTTAATATTTAATTTGTTTAAATTTAATATTGTAAAATTTGAATATTGTTCGTCCCGAAATTGCTGGATAAGTTAAAATTACGACGAGGGTAAAACGATGAATATAGATATAGAGTTTGCCCTCGCTAGTGAAAAAAATTGGAACACGCGTGTCCCGATCTTCTTTATCCAGAGAGCTTATTGGTTTGTTCGTACGATATTTGGAAAGGCCTGGCAGGAAAAAAAATTGACAAAAATGGCTTTTTAACACTCTAAACACAAATAATTTCACAATAAATAGTCGAAATCTAAAATCATCGGAAAATTAATCTCAATTTTATTACCGCAGACTCGGCAGAAGGCCCATAGCTCTGCTCTCAGGATTCGGAATGACAATTTCCCTCGCTGGATTAGGAATTTACAATCATCTCTTTGAGGATACAAAAATTTCGGCAATTCCACTAATTTGCATTTTCTCATTCGTGGTAAGAGTAAATTTCTACTATTACCGAATCTTTTTTTTTTTTGGTCCAAATTGTCAATTTAAAAAATTATTATTTTATTAAACTTTTTTTTTAAATTATTTACAGGCTTCCGGTTCGTTTGGATTTTTAGCTCTGCCATGGGCAATGATAGGTGAACTTTTTCCAACGAGATACGTAAATATTTTGGGACCTACGACAACGTGCCTTGCAGGCCTTTATAATTTTGCTACAATTCAACTCTATCCAAGTCTCGTTGAGCTTGGTCCAGTTGTTATGATTTATTCATATTGCGGAATTTCCCTGCTGGCGACGATATTTGTGGCAATTGTACTGCCCGAGACTCAAGGAAAGACCAAGGACGAGATCGAACGCGGATTTCGAAAGATATCATAATCACAATTTTAATAAAATTGTTGATTTTTTTTCAATTTTAATCATTTAGTTTTTTTCCTTATTATTTTTCTCCAAAAATTACGCTAATATTCGTACAATTATTCAAATGTTGATTAATCAACGAAAGCTTCGTATTTTCGCCACTAGAGCGCGCGCGAACACTCCCCTCCGCCCCGCGCTCTGACACATTCGCGAAATTGTGTCACGAACATAACCTACAAAAAAATAATGCTCACCTTACCGGCATTTATTGTTCTCGTTATTTCGATACTTTCATTTAACTTGTCAGTTTCCGAACAATTGAACTATTGCGAGAGATCATCAGAGTTTGGAGAAAATAATTGCAAGCCAAACAATAGATACCTGAAAAAAAGGTTCGTACATTAATCATCGGCATGCTTACGCTTTTTTCTCCGTTTTTCATCGAAATAATTTACCTTTTTCCGCCGCTAAATACACTTATTCGTCGTGCTGGATTTGTCTTTTTCTCCATTCGAAGAAAAATGTACAAGGGCCATTTTTTAGATCCGAATATTGAACTTGATAAAAAGTATATCGTAAACATTTTTCACCAACGCGTCGTAAAATCAATTTCACTTAACTGAATCGTTAACACAACTGTCTCTTCGATCAGTCAGTACTGCCACCTGGCGGAAAAAAGGGGATTTATGTGACGGAGATGGGGATTTATGTGACGGAAAAGTCGATTTTTTAAATTGAAACAAAAAACATTGTTAAACAAAAAATTTGGCTTTAAAAAACAGGTATATATTGTACGATATTAATCCTTTCGAGGGTTTTAATCTACGTCGCGATGTTTACGTGAGAATAGCTGTATTTTTGAAAAAATGCAACGATCTTGACGACATCTATGAGTGGATTTTGGTACTTCCACCTTGGGGTAATTAGAGGAACTTTTTTTTAAATTTCTTTGGGAACTTTCGCTATTATTGAGTTAATCATTTTTCATGTTATATTCAAATGTCGATGAGAAAAAAACTTATAAAATTATGAGAAAAAGCCTTGATTCGAGTTATTTGTAGGAAAAATGTATCATTGGAGAAGCAAAGAATTGGGTGAACAACGACAATTACCATGGGGCACATTTTTCGATATTTCGAGCCTCAAACGTTACGTGCCCGTTATCGAAATGTATGATTTTTTTCGAGGTATCAATCTTGAATTTTTATTCTCCGAAAATTTGAAAAATATCTCATGAATATTAACGTTAAATTGGGACAAATATCGCAGAATACAATTGGGAGAAAAACGATGTGACGTTAGATCGAGTTTACGTTCTTCATAATGACATGAAAATGTTCGAAACTGGCAATTTCAAGGACAAAAATGAGCAAATCGATTGTCCGGAGGATCGATCGTTATACGGAAAAATCGATAATGAAAAATATTCAGGATCCTTCTGGGGATACTCAAATGTAACAGCGAGAGACGTAAAGTGTATTTTATTTCACGGAACCACTTCCGGTTTGCGAGTAAATCTTGAGCCGGAAGTTTACAGGTAAAATTTCACATTTACCGACAGAGTTTCTAGATCGAATTTCTCGTCGGTAAGTTAGAAAAAAAAATTACCTCTCCCTCTCTCTCTCTCTCTCAGATCTTTTATGTTCGATGGCATGGAAATTCCTCTTCACGATAATTACGGATCGCGAGAATATTGGAGGGCAAGACGAAGCATGCGTTATCATAATAAATTGTATGAGATTGCGGCAAAATTCAGAATTAAATATCTCGATTCTGAGGACTCGATCGATAACACGACCCAAATTACCGACTGGGCAGAGGAAAAAGTTTGTTTAAAAAAAAAAAAATCTTCTTTATCCAGGGAGGTGGTGGGGCAATTAGATATAATTTGGAACTCCCGACTTTTAGGGACAAAGAAACGCAATTGGGGGACCTTATTTGGCGGTTCACTTGAGACGACGTGATTTTTTGAGAGGAAGATCGAAATCCGTACCGACGATCGAAAGTGCGGCTGACCAACTGAGTAAAAAGATGAACGAACTAGATCTGAAAATTTTGTTCGTCGCCACAGACACAACAGATGATGGTAACTCGATCGTACAAAATCCCCAACAAAAATTTCAATCACAAAATTAAAAAAAAAAAAAACGAATAAAAAATCGTGAAAAATTAACAAATTGCAAAACTCGCTGGAATTATTATTATTATTCCAGAATACGAAGACCTGAAAGATCACCTGATGAATTATCGCGTCTACAGATATTTTCCTACGAAAAATGTCAAGCAAAAATTCAAAGATGGTGGAATAGCCATAATAGATCAAATAATTTGTTCACACGCGAGGTAAAATTATCAATTTCACATTAATCAATTTGCCAATTAATTGAAAATTAAACAATTGAAAAAAAAAAAAACAAAAAATTTCAAGATATTTCGTTGGTACTCACGAGTCAACTTTGACATTTCGAATACAAGAAGATCGTGAAATAATGGGATTTCGAACGAGCACGACGTTTAATCGTCTCTGTGGAAGAGAAAAGGATTGCTCACCAGGTGGACAGTGGGAAATTGTCTGGTAATTTTTCATGTTTCAAAATAGAAAAAAAATGTTAAAAAATACGAGTTTAAATATATATTAGATATTTTAGGCAAGATAACAGCATTTTTTATCATACGAATAATCTTTCTTCTATTTCAACGATAAACAATAATAATAATAATAATTTTTTAAACGACCGATGGTTTGCCAATTAATTCTTGTTCTCGGCGTATTTCCTGCTCCCTCTGACTCTCCCTACTGAGCGCCTCCTTCTGTTTTGTCTGCTGCAATCGCAGTGCTCGTTTCTAAAAAATCAAATTCCACGATAATTATTTTATTTTTTTTCACATAAATTAAAATTTAAAAAATTACCTTTAGCTTGAAAGTTCGTTCGTGTATATTTGTCATTTCTCTCTTGATAAAAGACAATTTTCCCTGATAAGCTTTTATCGTTGCAAACTTGTGAATGTAACAAAAAAATTTCAACAAACTTGCGAGTATAAAAGAAAAAAAAAAATTCAATTGTTATTAATTATTTACCATTTCATTGAGTGCCTCATTTTCTGCGGTTTCCATGAGTTTTTTATTCTCCACGGACATTCGATCTATGAGGCTTTCTTGCTTTCGTCTAAAATACGATAAAAATATTTTTTTTTAAATCAAAATAATTTTTTTCTCCATATATAATTTTTTTTTTTACGTTAATTCGTCGAGTTCCTTTGTTATTTGTTCCAAAGGTGGCTGATAAATTTCGAGCAGACCATCGGCTAATTTTGTAGCCGAATTTGAAAAATCAACGATGCAAATTTCCCTGAATAGAAAAAATGGATCATTGATAAATGATCTATATGGAAAAATTACGTCGAACTTAAGTATTTTTGAGTTAATAAAAAAATAATATACAGAAGTTAGGTTATACCTTTCAACAGAATCGATTTGTGGCTGTACCTCAGCCGCAGCCTCCTCACCAATGTCTTTCATCATTTTTCAAAAATGATTGTGAAATAATTCGCGGAGATAAAAAAAAAAAAGCTTTCCCGATTACATTTATACGAATTTTGACTGATAAACAAAAAACAGGTGTTCCCGTCGGTAAAAAAGTTCGTACAGTGAAATCTCCGATATTATGTCAAAAATCATAATTTTAAAAAGTATTTATACACCTGCCGCCATCTGTCGGTTTAAATTTTCGCGCGCTCAGCACGGCTGATAAATCGTGGCAACGCGCATCATGCCTCGCGCATTTTTACCGCTTGACACAAGTCGCAAAATTGCATATGGCCGACGGGACAAATGCGAGAGACTTTTTCGGCTAAAGTTACGTTACTTTTTCGCGACGACAATATATCAGTGGACAAAAAAAAAATAAATAAGTAATCAACAAACTGGTTAGAGCTAATAAAATTTATCATTTGGAAAGATTGCGCGATGGTGTTGACGTTTAATCGCGTTTGCCCGCTCGCCTCGGGAATTTCTTCTCTTACAATGCCGTGAATAAACGAGAGCGGCGTTACGCTCATAACCTCAAAAAAAAAAGGGGAAAAATAAACTCGATCAAATTCGAGAGCTTTACACATGAAATTTTCGTCCAGTGTTTTGTTTTCTCTCCTACATTTTGCTCATAATAATCCGTGTGACAAATTAAATTTGGCGCCAATTTTCAATTAAACATTTTTTTTTCTTCTTTCGTTTTTTTTCACTGTACGGAATATAAATATCTTTTTTGCCACGTTCAACTCCGAATTCCGAACGTAATAAAAAAAAAACTTTGGTGCTTTTTTGTTTATTTTCTGTGATGAGGATTCTCATTATTATTCAATGACTCTAGTGAAATGAAAATATTGAAGGAAACTACTTACGTTTCGAGGATCATGAAAATCCATCTCGTTGTTTTTTCACAATCGATACGCCGAGTGCTGTTGAATTAATTCAAATACGTGAGTTTTATTTATCATTTTTCTTTTGGATATTTCATAATTATTCATTAATTGTTCGTTCAGTTTGGCTTTTTTTATCCTCGATTTTTCCGATTAATCGCTATTCTTTTTTTATTGCGAGATTTACTCCCCCTCCTCTCCTCCCACACGGTTTTTCCCGCGCATTTTTTTATCTCACCAGCATTCGTTTGGGGCAGAATCGAACACACATTATCGGGCGTCTTGTTAGTCTATTTTGTGTTTTTTTTTATTATTATTATTAATTTGCAATCACGAAATTTGTGCAAAATATTTTTGTTCATTTCGTATTTTTGCCTAAAAAAAATTTTTTCCTTCCGCTTTTAATATTTTGAAAAATTGATAAATTTAAATTATTTTCCAATTTGAAAAAAAAAAATGTTTTTATCGTATTCTCTTCGTTTTATCCATTTCATCTAAATATTTATCGAAAAAATACGATAAACGTACATGGAAAATGAAAATTGACAACTTTTATTATTATCATTATATTTTTTTACACAATCTGAAATTCTCACGACCGCCGCCCCCCCCCCCCCCCCCCCCCCCAAATACAAAATTCCCAGTTCACTTGTTTCAAAAGTCCGTTGAGATTTTGGAAAAAATTAAATGTTACAAAATGGAGGATTTATAGTTCGTAAGAATTGAATATTTTCCGAAATTTCAAGGCATAGATGAAAAAAAAAATGGAGAATATTTTTGATTACCGACCGTTGGTAATACCCAATTATTATTTAAATAAAAATATAAAAATAATTGATTATTATCAAATGTTGATCGATTTATTTTGCGTTTTTTTTTTTTTTATTCAACTGTTTTTCATCGTTTTTGGCTTTTACGAATTTTTTCGAACAGATGAAAAAATGCCTCCGGCTAAGAAAAATGATCTCGAGAAATTGGCATGGGCCTGGGTGGAAACAATATCTCCCGATGAACTTGAGCAGTCTCATCTGGAGAGTGCATATCGCATAGGATTGAAAAGCTGCAAATGTTGCAAGTAAGCAAATTCCATGCTGGTACGAGCATTGAAATTTTTATCCCTCAATATTTTGTTTAATTTCAATCTCAAAGTCCTATAATTAATTTAACGATATATTCACAATAAATAAACAGCTGAATAATAATTTTTCATTTAAAAAAAATAAAAATAAACTTTAATTTTTTTTTTCAATTGGAAAATTAGAAAAAAAAAATCTTCTTTAATGTGGATACAAAAATGGAGTAAATTAGACAGAGGCACATCGCCTTAATTCGATATTACTCAATTTTTGTATCCACCATGAAGAAGATTTTTTTTTCTAATTTTCCAATTGTACGAAAATTCTTCAAAAGATCAACAGGAGAATTTTGGTACTGAAGTCAAAGCAGCTTTCTCTCTTGCACTTGCTTATGCAAAATCTGTTTTGCCGACTGAGTCATCATCTTAAAAAATTCAACTATTAGGAAAAATCCGATAAGAGTTAATTAAAAAATCGAAATATTTTTCGCAGACGAAACTGCAGCAACAATCCTATGTGCCTGACTGGCCTCGGTGAGGATAAATACATAAAATCTCAACCGGCCGAAGTTGCATCGCTCGAGAGTTCGTTATCCGAATTACGAGATCCTACGCAATATGTTGGTTTAAAAAATCTCGGCGCAACTTGTTACGTCAACAGTCTCATACAAGTTTGGTTTCATAATGAGGACATGAGGTAGTTGAAATTAAAAAAAAAAAAAAAAGATAATTTTGAGATTATTTTGAGGAAAAAAAATATTATTCTAGGCGTATTATTTACAAATGGAACATTTCGGAGGATCCGGAAGAACGAGAGGGTATCCTTCGTTCTGAGGAAACTGGTCAGTCATATCTTCCGGTGACCGTAGTTGGGCAATTGCAATATATATTTGCAATGATGCAATTTGGCAATCGACAACTTTTAGATCCTACAAATCTTGCAATTGCTCTTTCGCTTGACACGCGAACACAGCAGGATGCTCAGGAATTTTCAAAACTTTTGCTCTGCCATATCGAGGGTAAATTGCAACAAAATATGTCGCTGAAGGAAAAATTGCAGCGACTGACCCAGGGAAAATATAGTTACGTTAATTGGTGAGTTATCGAAAATTATTATTTTTTCCTTATAAATTTTTTTAATTTAATAATATAAAATATAAATTTATCAAATAAATTTTTTATTTCAAATTATAAAAAAAATATATTCCATCATGATAAAAATCAATCGGAAGTAAACAAATTTTTTACAATTATAACAATTATAAGAAATTAGTGATGAATAATTTAAAAAAAAAAAAAACAAAATTTTAATGAATTTCGCAGTTGCTCGACATGCGGAACGGAATATCCAACCTCGACGACATTCTACGAGCTCGATCTTCAGCTCGCCCCAACTCTCAAGGAAGCGATTGAAAAATATCTGACCGAGGAGGAGCTCGTAGGTCCAAATCAATATCATTGCGCGACATGCAATGACAAAAAAGATGCCAGACGTTTTATAAGGCTCGACTCATTGCCCGAAACTTTGAATATTCAACTTTTACGCTTTGTCTTTCATCGGTAAGATTTTTCATGTCCCGAATCTCATCGAAAAATTATTTAACATTTTCAGGCTCAAATTTTCATTCGCAAATTTCATCTCAAGTTTAATCCTAGAGCGGATAACTGGGGTACAAATGTGCCCGAAGCCAATTTCAAATTTTGCTCCTTCGAAAAAATAGACGCCATTTTTTTTTTTGCATTTTAAAGTTTTTCACTAATTAAATTTTCACTAAATGGTTTTCAATGTCCGCCATTTTGTTCCTCGTTAAAAAAAAAACCGAAGAGATTCATCTGTATTAAAGTCTTTTTATTGGAGACAGAAAAGATTTTGCAAAGTGACGAAACGCGTGGGGTACATAACGACCCCAGTTGGCCTATGAATTTCAACAAAAATAATTTTTCCGTTCTAGGATTAATTGTAGGTCCGTTCTAGGATTAATCGTCAATGTTTACGTTTAAATTTGAGATCAAATTTATGATGAAAAATTCGGGACTTTCCCTCGCATTCGCGATTTTTTTCCCTCTCTCTCTCTCTCATTATTTTTATCTCTCTCGATCGATATTTTTTTCCTTCGCATCCCGTGGGTATTTTCTTTTTTTTTTTTGCGCGGGTGTAATTGCCCATCGCTGACCTCACACTATAGATAAACTCCGGAAGAGACGATTTGATCCCCTCGAGGCCCGATCTACGGGCGACTCTCTCCTCTCGTTTCTTGATCGCAGAGACTCCGGCCAAAAACGTAAGCTCAACTCCTTCATACAATTCCCGGAGGATCTCGATATGTCCGAGCATCTACGATGTCCCCACAACACACATCTGTACAGTCTCGTTGCTGTACTATCGCACAGAGGATCCTCGGCGCATTCGGGACATTATATCGCCAATATTTGTAATTCCGGTGGCGAATGGTATCAATTCAGCGATGACAAAGTCGAGAAAATGCAAAATAAACGTATCGAGGATGGTATAACTGGTGAGTAATAAAATTTTAAACTTTCTCCCCCACTAATATTATTGACAAATTGACGGGAGAAAAAAAAAATCGAGTTTCAAGCTATTTGTTTTTTTTTTATTTTCGTGTTTATCGGGTTGGCCAAAAAGTCATTTCGTTCATTTTCCTAATAGATAAATGTACATTTCATAATTTTTACATATCCTTGTGACACATTCGCGTCATTTAAATTTCAGGCCATTTTCATGCAAAAGTTTTTTTCGTAAATTTTTAAATATTTTTTTTAAAACAATTTCGAGTATATTGGGTTGGCCAAAAAGTCATTTCGTTCATTTTCCTAATAGATAAATGTACATTTCATAATTTTTACATATCCTTGTGACACATTCGCGTCATTTAAATTTCAGGCCATTTTCATGCAAAAGTTTTTTTCGTAAATTTTTAAATATTTTTTTTAAAACAATTTCGAGTATATTGGGTTGGCCAAAAAGTCATTTCGTTCATTTTTCTAATAGATAAAAGTACATTTCATAATTTTTACATATCCTTGTGACACATTCGCGTCATTTAAATTTTAGGCCATTTTCATGCAAAAGTTTTTTCGTAAATTTTTAAATATTTTTTTATAAACAATTTCGAGTATATTGGGTTGGCCAAAAAGTCATTTCGTTCATTTTTCTAATAGATGAACGTACATTTCATAATTTTTACATATCCTTGTGACACATTCGCGTCATTTAAATTTCAGGGCATTTTCATGCAAAAGTTTTTTTCGTAAATTTTTAAATATTTTTTTTAAAACAATTTCGAGTATATCGGGTTGGCCAAAAAGTCATTTCGTTCATTTTTCTGATAGATAAACGTACATTTCATAATTTTTACATACCCTTGAGGCCATTCTCATGCAAAAGTTTATCGTAAATTTTTAAATATTTTTATATATCGTTTCTCGATTTTCAGATACAACGTCAAAACCTGTAAAACGAGGCAGAGTACCAAAAGGATTTTTGTCCTCAAATACGGCTTATATGTTAGTCTACAAGAGATTAACCGCCGAGGGAAAACAAGCGGCAACCGGAAGGCGCAAAATGAAAAAAACATCCGATGTTGAATTAACGAATAATGTTGGCAATACAGCACAGCTGGAAAGGTTGACAGTCGTTGATCAAACAATCACAGAAATGCAAATGATCGAGGATGGAAAACGAAAAAATTGCCCGGAGCTTGTTCCATCTGCCTCGGTGACATTCAGCAGCGCGAGTAGCGAAACGAGCGAATCTTCCCGATCCAGCCCGATTACGGGTAAAAAAATAAAAATTTATGATGAAAATATAAAAATGGAGATTGACGAAAATAATAGCGATTCGCCTGAACATCAAAAAAATATGATAAATGGCATAATTGGCTGTCACTCGACCGAATGCCCCGAACCGGAAGCAAAAATTCCAAAACTCGAGGAAATGCCAGAAGAGTCGAAAAATATAAAAATTGCGTATCAATTGCTAAATGGCGATGCTCATAGAAATATGAGCTGTGGAGAACACGATTTTTATGAAAATGTGAGTACGAATTATTGGCGAAATTTTATTTTTAAACAAATAAAAAAGAAAAACAAGAATTGTTGAATTTTACAAGAAATAATTTTTTTATTTTCTATTCAGATGGAATTTGAGAAATGGGAACTTAGTGGGGCACTGAGAGAGCTCGTACGACAGGAAAATGTTAAACATGAGCTGAGTCTTCTCGCCGTTCAGCAGGAAAAGGTGAAAATTATTATTAATTATTTTTTTTTGTTTTCTAATTAATTTTTTTTATTCGTTCGGTTCTAATTTTTCTATTTTTTTTTTCAATAAAGCAAAAAGAAATCGAGGATCAAAATGCCAAACGTCAGCTCGTGATTGATTTTTACGCTGTAATTGCCAAAACTGATAATGACTGGACGAGTTATCATTGGATACCGAGTGATTGGCTAGTTAAATGGCTAAACAATCATTCAAATTTGGATGTTTCGCCGATTGACAATTCGATCCTAATGTGCTCTCACCATCGTCTCGATCCGTTAAAAGTCAATCGTGCAAAATGTATTCCAGTCGCTGGTGCTGAATTAATTTATGAAATGTATCGGGGCGGTCCAAAACTCGATCAGGATTCTCTCTGTGACGTTTGCGTGAAAAAACGTTGCAAAATGTTGCGTTTTAAGTCTGGCCTTGAGCGAGATTACAAGGAGGTCAATGAGATTATGCGTAATTTCAAAGAACCGTAAGTTTTCCATTATTTAATGATTTTTTAAACATTTTTTTACTCGCAATTTATTATTATTAAGTTAATAATTTTTATTGTTTAAATATATATATATATATATATTTTTTAAATTAAGTTTTCCATTATTTAATGATTTTTCAAACATTTTTTTAACATTTTTTTACTCGCAATTTATTATTATTAAGTTAATAATTTTTATAATTGTTCAAATAGTTTTTTAAATAATTTTTTTTCTCTCTCATAGAACGGAAACGAGTTACATCGTTGGTGTGGATTCTCTAAAATCTTGGCGTCGTTTGGTGATGGAAAAATTTATGGAATCGATAGAACACGAAATTGAAGATCCGAGCAACGATTCAGCCCCCGAGGAGACAAAATCATCGTCATCATCGTCAACGGGAAGAGATCCTAATGAGGATGCAAGTGCAAAAGATCCGGATGAATCGGAAGAGAACGAGGCGGTGATAAATTTTAATGAGGATCTTTTGTGCGAGCACAAAGCGCTAAAAGCTCCGGATTCAAGTAGAAAAATTGTTCCATCCGTTGCTTGGTCGATATTACGAAAATATTTTCCCGAATCAAAGGAATATCCGGTTGACACACCCTCGTGCACTGTTTGCGAGGCTAAAATGGAAAGTGCGCAAAGAGCAAAGGAGGATGACAAAATTCGTGCCAAATTGCAAAAAGACGAACTCAGTGATTTGTATTATGGTAAAAATCGTAACGAGATTATGAAGTGCAACGATGAAGAAAAATTATTTTACATCGTGGAGAAAGGATTCATCGATAGCTGGCGTTCCTTCATTCGGTAAGTCGATTTATTCTTTTATTCGGAGTTTTGTACTTGTTTTTTGTTTAATTCCGTTCGATCCATAAATTTTTTCGTACATTATTCTTTCGAGAAAGATCATTTCCCTTCTTACCGACTGCTGGTCGTCAAGGATTCTTTAAACTTGTTTAATTCGTAGATTCTCGCCAGATGCCACTAGTCACTTCATTTTTCGTACTCTCGCGTTTTTTTTTCAGCTAGCCATTCACAAATTTTATCTACTTTTTCGCATAATATCTCGTTATCTTATCGAGAGATAAATAATTATCTATGGGCAGATAAAATATATAATAAAATTACTATTTTTATCTGGGATAATCGATGGGTCACATCGATATATTTTCATACACTCATTCATCTAAAGATAATTCATCTATATCTAGATGGAAAAATGGCAATTTTTTCATTACCTAATTAAAATTTATCTATAGATCGATAAGTCCAGATAAAAATTCAGAGAAAAAATCGCAAAAACAAGAAATTAATTTCAAGATAAAAATTTAGAGGAAATTTCAATTATTATCGATTGAAAAAAAAGAACAACGTCCAGTCCAGATAATTATCAATTCTCAAGATAAATATTTCTATATATAGATAATTAATAGATAATAAATTATCTACCACACTGACTTACCGTCCGATGGTCAATTCTAAAAAACAAAAAACCCCCCAATAAAATTATTCCGCATCCAAGGTTCTTGGAAAAATTGCCCACTCGCTTTCGTCACTCATTTCATCACAAAGAGTGCAGAGTACCGATCCATGGGCTCAAGTTATCCCGAGCGCATTAACGTCCAGTCCAGATATTTATCAATTCTCAAGATAAATATTTCTATATATAGATAATTAATAGATAATAAATTATCTACCACACTGACCTACCGTCCGATGGTCAATTCTCAAGATAAATATGTCTATATATAGATAATTAATAGATAATAAATTATCTACCACACTGACTTACCAACCGATGGTCAATTCTGAAAAAAAAACCCCCAATAAAATTATTCCGCATCCAAGGTTCTTGGAAAAATTGCCCACTCGCTTTCGTCACTCATTTCATCACAAAGAGTGCAGAGTACCGATGCATGGGCTCAAGTTATCCCGAGCGCATTAACGTCCAGTCCAGATATTTATCAATTCTCAAGATAAATATTTCTATATATAGATAATTAATAGATAATAAATTATCTACCACACTGACTTACCGTCCGATGGTCAATTCTCAAGATAAATATGTCTATATATAGATAATTAATAGATAATAAATTATCTACCACACTGACTTACCAACCGATGGTCAATTCTAAAAAAAAACCCCCCAATAAAATTATTCCGCATCCAAGGTTCTTGGAAAAATTGCCCACTCGCTTTCGTCACTCATTTCATCACAAAGAGTGCAGAGTACCGATCCATGGGCTCAAGTTATCCCGAGCGCATTAACGTCCAGTCCAGATATTTATCAATTCTCAAGATAAATATTTCTATATATAGATAATTAATAGATAATAAATTATCTACCACACTGACTTACCGTCCGATGGTCAATTCTCAAGATAAATATGTCTATATATAGATAATTAATAAATAATAAATTATCTACCACACTGACTTACCAACCGATGGTCAATTCTAAAAAACAAAAAACCCCCCAATAAAATTATTCCGCATCCAAGGTTCTTGGAAAAATTGCCCACTCGCTTTCGTCACTCATTTCATCACAAAGAGCGCAGAGTACCGATGCATGGGCTCAAGTTATCCCGAGCGCATTAAAGTCCAGTCCAGATATTTATCAATTCTCAAGATAAATATTTCTATATATATAGATAATTAATAGATAATAAATTATCTACCACACTGACTTACCGTCCGATGGTCAATTCTAAAAAAAAACCCCCAATAAAATTATTCCGCATCCAAGGTTCTTGGAAAAATTGCCCACTCGCTTTCGTCACTCATTTCATCACAAAGAGTGCAGAGTACCGATCCATGGGCTCAAGTTATCCCGAGCGCATTAACGTCCAGTCCAGATATTTATCAATTCTCAAGATAAATATTTCTATATATAGATAATTAATAGATAATAAATTATCTGCCACACTGACTTACCGTCCGATGGTCAATTCTCAAGATAAATATGTCTATATATAGATAATTAATAAATAATAAATTATCTACCACACTGACTTACCAACCGATGGTCAATTCTAAAAAAAAACCCCCCAATAAAATTATTCCGCATCCAAGGTTCTTGGAAAAATTGCCCACTCGCTTTCGTCACTCATTTCATCACAAAGAGTGCAGAGTACCGATGCATGGGCTCAAGTTATCCCGAGCGCATTAACGTCCAGTCCAGATATTTATCAATTCTCAAGATAAATATTTCTATATATAGATAATTAATAGATAATAAATTATCTACCACACTGACTTACCGTCCGATGGTCAATTCTCAAGATAAATATGTCTATATATAGATAATTAATAAATAATAAATTATCTACCACACTGACTTACCAACCGATGGTCAATTCTAAAAAAAAACCCCCCAATAAAATTATTCCGCATCCAAGGTTCTTGGAAAAATTGCCCACTCGCTTTCGTCACTCATTTCATCACAAAGAGTGCAGAGTACCGATGCATGGGCTCAAGTTATCCCGAGCGCATTAACGTCCAGTCCAGATATTTATCAATTCTCAAGATAAATATTTCTATATATAGATAATTAATAGATAATAAATTATCTACCACACTGACTTACCGTCCGATGGTCAATTCTCAAGATAAATATGTCTATATATAGATAATTAATAAATAATAAATTATCTACCACACTGACTTACCGTCCGATGGTCAATTCTCAAGATAAATATGTCTATATATAGATAATTAATAAATAATAAATTATCTACCACACTGACTTACCAACCGATGGTCAATTCTAAAAAAAAACCCCCCAATAAAATTATTCCGCATCCAAGGTTCTTGGAAAAATTGCCCACTCGCTTTCGTCACTCATTTCATCACAAAGAGTGCAGAGTACCGATGCATGGGCTCAAGTTATCCCGAGCGCATTAACGACTTTCTCCTAATTATATGAAGAAGGAGAGGGAGAGAGAGAGAGAGAAAAAAAAAAGTGCCTCGCGCGATTAAGGTTAGGTGAGCTTTTAGGCGAGGAAAAAGAAACGAAGACGAGACGAAGAGGGAGAGAGAGAGAGAGAGAGAGAGAGAGAGAGAGAGAGAGAGAGAGAGAGAGAGAGAGAGAGAGAGAGAGAGAGAGAGAGAGAGAGAGAGAGAGAGAGAGAGAGAGAGAGAGAGAGAGAGAGAGAGAGAGAGAGAGAGAGAGAGAGAGAGAGAGAGAGAGAGAGAGAGAGAGAGAGAGAGAGAGAGAGAGAGAGAGAGAGAGAGAGAGAGAGAGAGAGAGAGAGAGAGAGAGAGAGAGATTCGCCCTTACGGGGAGAATGAAAACGATCTAGCTAGGCTAGGAGAAAAGGAACGGGGAAAACTAATTGAAACCGCCTAACGACCGAACGGCAAATGATACATCGAGTCCCCAGGAAAAGGAGATCGTTTCGTGAATGAGCAACACAGAGAGAGAGAAACTAAATGCTCGTCTTAATACCGTTTTCCTTCTTATATATATATATATATATATATATATATATATATATATATATATATATATATAGTATATATGTATACATATATATAGCAAGGATAGGACTATATATATATAGTCCTATCCTTGCTGTATTCCTTCTCATATAAATGAGAAGAAAAAAAAAACATATATATATATATATATATATATACACAGAGGAGCTGCGAAAAGGACACTCGTACAAAATGCAATTTCGTTGTCCAACGATCATTCTTTTCGTCCCTCAAGAAATAGGGGCGTAATTAGAAAATTGTCGATTAACCAACCTCGATCCATCTTTCGACTTATCAATCGGCCTTCGTCTCATCAACGATCTTGTCCTCCATTCTCTTTTCTCGTATTCTAGGGGAATTATAAGGGATTTTGCAATCTTCTCTCCTCCTCCTCCCCCCCCCCCCCCGACTCCCTCCACCCCTGTAACGAATTTTTTTCGCATCATTGATTGACGTATTTCGTCTCGGTAAATTCGAGGAATATTTTTTATCTCATTCCAGAAATACCACAAGTAAACGTAACGAGTTTGAAATATAATCCAAGCGTTGCGACAAGTGTCAGGTTTTGGGCTTTACCGGGATCAACTCTTTGCAGGGATTACCGTCAGTCTCGTTTGACCACATACGCGATTTTCCGTGACCCTCGTATGGGGGGGAGTGAAAATGTCAAAAGTAAATAAGATTTTTTTTGTTCATCTTCTATTTTTATTTCTTTTTTTTTTCCCAAGGATTAAAGTCATTTCCGGTTTTTAAATCAGTCAATAAGTTGGTGGATTTTTTTTTTCCCAAGGATTAAAGATATTTCCGGTTTTTTAATCAGTTGGAGGATTTTTTTTCAACCTTTTTTTTCTATTATTATTATTTTTTTTCCCAAGGATTAGTCATTTCCGGTTTTTTAATCAGTTGGAGGATTTTTTTTAACCTTTTTTTTTCTATTCTTTTTTTTTTTCCCCAAGGATTAAAGTCATTTCCGGTTTTTTAATCAGTCAATAAGTTGGAGGATTTTTTTTTTTAACCTTTTTTTTCCCCCAAGGATTAAAGTCATTTCCGGTTTTTTAATCACTCGATAAGTTGGAGGATTTTTTTTTTTTTTTTAACTTTTTTGTTTCGTGCTTTTTTTTCTTTATTATTTTTTTCCCCAGGATTAAAGTCATTTCCGGTTTTTTAAACAGTCAATAAAGTTGGAGGATTTTTTTTTTTTAACCTTTTTTTTCCCCCAAGGATTAAAGTCATTTCCGGTTTTTTAAACAGTCAATAAGTTGGAGGATTTTTTTTTTTTTAACTTTTTTGTTTCGTGCTTTTTTTTCTTAATTATTTTTTTCCCAAGGTTTAAAGTCATTTCCGGTTTTTAATCACTCAATAAGTTGGAGGTTTTTTTTTTTTTTAACTTTTTTGTTTCGTGCTTTTTTTTCTTTATTATTTTTTTCCCCAAGGATTAAAGCTATTTCCGGTTTTTTAAAGGGGCAATAAGTTGGAGGATTTTTTTTTTTTTAGCCTTTTTGTTTGGTACTTTTTTTCTATTTGTTTTTCTTTTTTTTTTTTCATGGTCCAAGTCATTTCCGGTTTGGATGAGTCAATGATAATAAGCCATGAAAGATTTTTATCGGAGGGGCTCAAAAGTTTTGGGTTAAATTTTTCGTCAGCCAACAAAGAATTGAGAATAAAGGGGGTGAGATGGCGATTTGTTACATGGAGATGGGGGAAGAAAAAGGCGAAAATATTTTTCCTGCCTGTGGCGACTATTGTCTCTGTGCGGAGTGCTTCGGGTCTTTTGTAACCATCCAAGGGATGATTAATTTTTTTTTTTTTTTTTTTCGTTATTTGTTTTCAATTTTTTTTTTTTTTTTCCGCGGCCAGAATTTTTTATTTTTTTTTCCAGTCTCATAACTCAGAGTTTGGGCTGTTATCCCTCTTAAATATTACGTCAATGCATATATAGGTGCTAATTTTTTCCAAAATTCCAAACTTCATTCCAGCCGAATATTAAAAAAAAAAAAAATTATTTCATTCAATGGCGATAAATATCGAGAAAGATTGAGAAAAAAAAAAAAAAATCCTCCCTGTACGTTAATTTAAAAATCAAAATTGCAATATTTTATTTGGCTGATAATTTGGCAAAAAATTATTTTTAAAACGATTTTTTTTTTTACAATAATTTTTCCGGTGAAGATAATTTGAAAAATTGACTTGGCTATATTTTTCTTCAATTCTCCATTCTTCTTATAACTCACGAAAAAATTCTATCTGATCTCAAATGATTAATCTTTAAATTAATAATTTTAGATAATTTTTCATCTCAAGATAAAAAATTATCTACTATATACATGGAGCAGATGAAATTATCTATTATTATCTAAAAGTAACGATTTTTAGTTTCATATATTCGGATTTATAGATAAATAATTATCTTTACGAAGATAAAAATAATAAATTATCTATAAATATTAATCTTTACGAAGATAAAAATAATAAATTATCTATAATTATTTATTTAAAAATAGACAACAGAATTAACGGGCCAATCGGTTTTTCCATCCGAAAAAAAAAAAACAAAACGAATAACATTTGAGATTTGCAATTTGTCCATTCTTTCTCTCATCCAGGATATAAAACGCGTCAGTTTACCTACCATTTAGCTCCTTGCCCTTTTCCACTACCCCCCCCCCCCCCCCCCCCCCCACACACACCAATCTGTCAACGTCGCTCCGATGGATTTTCGAAAGGATTAGGCATTTGCATAGACGATCGCTCAACTCTTCAGGGCTCGCGAGGTTCCCTTTTTTTTCCCCCACTTTCTTTCTCTTTTCTTGAAAAAAAAAAAAAAAAAAAACAAAAAAAAACCTTGGACGATTTTCGGTCCATGAGAGAAAACGACAATTTGATAATTAACAAAAATCATTGACCAAAAACCATTAAATTTATTCAATCAAGTTAATTAATTCGAGTATTTTTTAATTTTAATTTTTAGTGTTTTTTTAATTTTTATTTTAGTGTTTTTTAATTTTTATTTTAGTATTTTTTTATTTTCATTTGAGTATTTTTTGATTTTCATTTTAGTATTTTTTTATTTTCATTTTAGTATTTTTTTATTTTCATTTCAGTATTTTTTAATTTTTATACGAATCTTTTTTAATTTTTATTTTAGTATTTTTCGATTTTCATTTTAGTATTTTTTTATTTTCATTTTAGTATTTATTGATTTTCATTTTAGTATTTTTTGATTTTCATTTTAGTATTTATTGATTTTTATTTTAGTGTTTTTTAATTTTCATTTTAGTATTTTTTAATTTTCATTTTAGTATTTTTTTATTTTAAATTTAGTATTTTTTTATTTTCATTTTAGTATTTTTTAATTTTCATTTTAGTATTTTTTTTATTTATTTTTATTTTAATACAAAAGTGACGCTATATCGACTACACTAAGTGGCTTTGAGACTTTGGGACGCGAGGGGATAAATAATTATTAATGACAGAGAGGCCCGTGTAAGAGGGAAAATGTGGAGAAGTAAAGCGATCGTGTTGACACCGCACATTGTTACAAGAGAGAAAGAGGACAATGCGGTGTGTTTGGTGGCTGGTCGAAAATGATTCTATTCTTGGTGCTGCTCGTAGCCCGGTAGCCAGCAAGATCCGCGTAGTGTGAATATTCTCTCAGCCACGAGCCCATAATTAATAACTTGAAATTGATTAAGGTGTCAGATAAGTCTATAAGAGCGAGAGAGGCGAGTCCCTGAGGCTCATCGGGATTATAGTCGTAACGTTGTACTTTATATATATATATATATATATATATATATATATATATATATATATATATATATATATATATATATATATATATATATATAAAGATATATGTATATATATATATATCGTGCTATCGCTCTCCCTTGCTCCGCTTTACGGATATGATTAATAATTTTGAGATAACACGCCGGGAGTCGTTGGACCCTTCCGTCCTTCCGGCTCGAGCAAGAGAGAGAGAGAGAGAGAGAGAGAGAGAGATGCCCATTCGCGGCCCCACTTACGGTTTCATAAATGACTAATTATAGTCACCGTCCACTTTCTCGCACTCTCACGTGTAATCCTCCATCTCGTTCCACACTCTATTTATCGGCAAGTGCACTGTATTTTTGCAGATGCATCGATTATACTGAGAGTAGTTTTTTTTTTTTTTTTTTTTTCAATATATATTTTACTGTAATTATGGTAATTAGCCGTGAGTGCTGTGTCAATTTTTCGATATATTTTGAACTATCGCACACGTCGTTTTATCGAAGAGGATTTAAAAAAAATGTATACTTAAATCTCCGATCTCTCAGATCGCAAAAAAAAAAAAACAAAACAATTTTTCGTATTCTATTTCTTGACTCCGTGATAAATTCATTCATTCTGCCATTCATTTTCTCTTGCCAATAACTTTTTTTTAGTCCGTTGTACATTTTTGTTGGTTTTTTATTTGTTTTGTTTAACTTTACCAGTCGGAGATGAAGTTTTATTCATGAATTTTGCTTTTGGAGGTTAGGTCGATGGCTCAGTGACGATATCGCTAGTTTTAACGCCATCGCCCCTCTCCCCTGGTGGCAGCGTGTGAAACTAAAAGCTGTCTGGCGAGTTGTCTGTTCTTAGCGCCGCCTGGCGGTGGCGTCATGAACTAAATTTTCGTCGAGAAGATTAAACCATGAGACTATTAGTTAATGACGCCACCACTGTGGCGTGCACGGCAGTTTACTCTTAGCGCCGCCTGGTGGTGGCGTCATGAACCAAATTTTCGTCGAGACGATTAAAGCAAGAGACTTTTAGTTAATGACGCCACCACTGTGGCGCGCACGGCAGTTTACTCTTAGCGCCGCCTGGTGGTGGCGTCATGAACTAAATTTTCGTCGAGAAGATTAAAGCAAGAGACTTTTAGTTAATGACGCCACCACTGTGGCGCGCACGGCAGTTTACTCTTAGCGCCGCCTGGTGGTGGCGTCATGAACTAAATTTTCGTCGAGAAGATTAAAGCAAGAGACTTTTAGTTAATGACGCCACCACTGTGGCGCGCACGGCAGTTTACTCTTAGCGCCGCCTGGTGGTGGCGTCATGAACCAAATTTTCGTCGAGAAGATTAAAGCAAGAGACTTTTAGTTAATGACGCCACCACTGTGGCGCGCACGGCAGTTTACTCTTAGCGCCGCCTGGTGGTGGCGTCATGAACCAAATTTTCGTCGAGAAGATTAAAGCAAGAGACTTTTAGTTAATGACGCCACCACTGTGGCGCGCACGGCAGTTTACTCCTAGCGCCGCCTGGTGGTGGCGTCATGAACTAAATTTTCGTCGAGAAGATTAAACCATGAGACTATTAGTTAATGACGCCACCACTGTGGCGCGCACGGCAGTTTACTCTTAGCGCTGCCTGGTGGTGGCGTCATGAACCAAATTTTCGTCGAGAAGATTAAAGCAAGAGACCATTAGTTAATGACGCCACCACTGTGGCGCGCACGGCAGTTTACTCTTAGCGCTGCCTGGTGGTGGCGTCATGAACCAAATTTTCGTCGAGAAGATTAAAGCAAGAGACCATTAGTTAATGACGCCACCACTGTGGCGCGCACGGCAGTTTACTCTTGGCGCCGCCTGGTGGTGGCGTCATGAACTAAATTTTCGTCGAGAAGATTAAACCATGAGACTATTAGTTAATGACGCCACCACTGTGGCGCGCACGGCAGTTTACTCCTAGCGCCGCCTGGTGGTGGCGTCATGAACTAAATTTTCGTCGAGAAGATTAAACCATGAGACTATTAGTTAATGACGCCACCACTGTGGCGTGCACGGCAGTTTACTCTTAGCGCCGCCTGGTGGTGGCGTCATGAACTAAATTTTCGTCGAGAAGATTAAACCATGAGACTATTAGTTAATGACGCCACCACTGTGGCGCGCACGGCAGTTTACTCATAGCGCCGCCTGGTGGTGGCGTCATTAACTAAATTTTCTATTTTTATTTTTTTTCAACGAGATAATTTAAGGGTGCGCAATATTTCAATACTTGTCCCATTTGAATTAACGCGTATAAAATATACTCTTTGTATCATAATTCTGACAATTGAGATTCAGTATAGAGTTTTGGCTCGCGTTAGTAGAAAATTCGCGAATGAGGAAGGAAAACGATAAATCATTCGTCGAAACAAGCGAGAGAGTTTGGGGTCCACGACGAGGAAAAAGGGGTGAAGGGATGGTTGGGGGATGGTGGTGGTGGTTGGTCCTCGTGCATCGACTCGCGAAATCCAACTACCCTTAAATAAGTTGATTCATTGCAGCCAGTGGATTCTCCGTTTGCTCGCCAGGACGACTCAACCCCGTCGGCACACACCAAGAGAAACAGAGAGAGAGAGAGCGCCACTTCTTGGCATTTCATCCCCTTCGCGTTTTGTTGATATTTTGCTAATTCCTGAGAGATTATACTCGATTCGCTTTTCCGGCGCCACCCCAACAACGTCAACCCCTCTGTGAGTCGATCGAGAGAGGGCTCGTTGAAATTTAACATTCTCTCTCTCTCTCTTTCTCTCTCTTTCTCTCTCAAAACAGATGAAATATCGGGATACAAGTCTCGACTACATTTTCCACATTAGTTCCATAAGTTTTCACCCTTCGAGCTTTGAATTCCACTTTGGAAAATGGCAATTGATCGTTCGTATAAAATGTTTCCACAATCTTTCGTTAAAATCAATATTTACCATTTATACGTAAATTTTATCCTAAAAAATAAGAAAATTATTTTTCTTCAACCTCGAATAGAATTGGGGGTTGAAACATTTTTTTTTTCCTCAGGCTCAAATGTCACGAAGTTGGAAAAATATTTTTATTTATACTCGAAGGTAATTTGATCGTTAAAAAAATATATATATTTATATATAATTCGCTCACAGGCCAATTATTAATTATTGAAAAAAAATATATAAAAAATTCGCTTACAGGCCAATTATTAATTATTGAAAAAAAATATATATAAAAAATTCGCTCACAGGCCAATTATTAATTTTTTAATAATTCGCTTACAGGCCAATTATTAATTATTGAAAACAAAAATATACACATATATGATTTTTTAAATATACAAAATATTGAAATATTCATTATAAAAATATATATGATTTTTTTTTACCAAATATTTTTCTATTTCAATATATTAAAAAAATATTTAAAAAAATTCACTATTTCTCGCGACACACTCGAGTCTCTTTTATATCAAGGCACGGAGAAACATTGGCCAGAAAGCGCTTAGATATACAGTAATATATATGATAGGACGTAAGGAAATCTTGTACGGTTGCTACACATCCCTCGAGTTCACGAGGGAGCGAGTGAGAGAGAAATGAATATCTCTCTCTCTCTCTCTCTCTCTTTCCTCCGGCAGCCGAGGGCGGCCAGTGTCTCGGGGGGCGGTCATATATCATCCACCCCCCTCCCCAGGGGTGGCCAGGCAAAAAATCTTCACCGGGGCACAAAAACTATCATCAGTGCTCGGGCAAAGCGAGCTGAACGCTTCGTGTGCTCGCTCCCGTTTGCCTCGACTGTCTCTCTCTCTCGCTCTTCTGCCAATTCTTTTTCTCTCCTCTCTCTCTCTCTCTCTCTCTCTCTGCCTCTCATTTCTCCGTAGCATCCCTCAGACCCCCTCCCCCATCTTCTTTTGCTTCACTCGTCTCGCTTTTCCGCAAAATTCCCTGGGAAAATCCCAAGATGCGAAACCGGTGGCTCCATCTCTGTAAAAATACCGAAAATTATCGTAAAATTTCTCGAGATATCTGAAAAAAAAATTTATAATTCGGAAAATCAAATTATTGATCCTTTTTGGCCATTTGATAAAGTTATGGAATTGGAGGAAGAAAAAAAAATGATTTG
>OY769906.1:23396791-23438073 GCA_963669185.1 Dyspetes luteomarginatus
AGCCGAAAATTTATTGACCAAACTGCATGCAAACTCCTGGCAACGAAAACATTTTTTTTTTTCGTTTCCCTCCCCTGAATAATAATTTTGCCTAAAAATATCTTCTCGATTATATACCCCAAAGCTACTGTCTTGCTTCTCATCTCGTCATTGCAAAAAATTATAATATTCTCGTCGAATGGATAGAAACTTGCTCGTAGTTTATTCTCATAGTTAGAAAACATCGAAAAAGAAGCAAAAGCGAGAGAGAAAGAGAAGGAGAGAAAGAGAAGGAGAGAAAGAGAAGAAGAGAAAGAGAAGGAGAGAAAGAGAAAGAGAAAAGATATAAGAGCTTTTCAAGGGTTGGTGCAAGGGGTTGCCTCTCATCACGCAAACTCTGAAACGAAGACACGCGAGAGCTCGATGGTATAGATCTTATTATCGTAGAAGACGATATATATATATATATATATAGAGAGAGAGAAATAAAGAAAAAAATATTCAACCAAGAAAACTACTCGATATCATAGTTGTGTTTTTTTTTCAATATTTTTTTTATCCAGCCAAAAATAACGTTATTCTCATCCTGTAGTAAAGGCAGATTCAACAAAATCGAGGACGCGATGAAATGAAAGAGGAGGAAGAAAAAGAAGGTGGAGATTTCTCGAGTTCCACGGTCTTATATATATATATATATATATATATATATATTTATATATATTTATATATATATATATGTCTATATATATATATATGGCCAATTGTGTATGACAAGAAGAAGGTGAAGGTTCTTCCGGGTGACGCCCCGAAAAACCAAAACACAAATAAAACATTGTCCGTGGTACTCTCACCGCAATGGAGGATGAGACGATGAGAGGGTGCGAGCTTCCGTATCCCTGTGAATGAATTTTTATAAGGATATTATGCCATATGTAGGTGAGGAATGGCATCGAGAGAGAAAAAAAAAAAAATATATATATATATATATATATATATATATATCGCTCTCTCTCTCTCTAGAGAGAGAGAGAGAAATAGAGAAAAGTGGAAGAGTAATACTCGTGGCCACCGGCAGGTCTAATACGGCTGCTTAGGAGGCAGCAAAGAAAGAAAAAAAAAAAAAAATAAGAATAGCCATGAGACGAGTATTGTGTGTGTGCGTGTGTGTATAAGAAGGTCACCATTTTACGAAATAGAGGCGCCGAGGCACAGTGTGAAGCCATATGCATGTCAATGGGATAATGGTAATTGGGGATTCACCGTTATATATATATTATATATATATATATATATATATATAGGGGTGCGTTCAAGTGTTAGATACAGTTATTGGGCCTCTCATGATGAAGCCCAAAATAATAAATAGTCCCACAAAATTGTTACATATAATTTTTTAAAAATTTTGTACAAATTTTTTTGTTATCAAAACAGTAAAGAATTATAGATTTGAAAGTTTCACATTTTATTGTATATATTTAATAATTATTATTGTATTGAGATTCAAGTCATGCGATTAAATTTTCGAGGGAGAGAGAGAAGAAAAAAAATTAAATGAAATTAAATAAAAATTAAAAAACATTTTATTAAATTTATAGAAAAAGTTTAAAGGTCAAATAATGACGAAATTAATTTAAAAAATGTACCAAAAAAAAAACAAAACGACATTGATTATTACTAAGAACTGATAATTTTAAATAACTTTAAAATCATTAACAAAACTATACAGGAGAGGCCAATAATTTTTCAGCTTGCTAGAAAAATCGTCACGTTACTGTTACACATCAAAAACCGTACGACGTAACTCTTGAGGGAATATATATATATATACACGCCGCAGGCCCAAAGATATATATATATATATATATATCTCCGGGACTGAGGACGAGTCACGTTCGCGCGTTGAAATCCACGTGTGTGGATACGATCCTGTGGTTGTTGGATTAATCATGAAGAAGGGTTGAATAGAGAGAATGGGGCTGATAGACACAAGGAAAGCGGTGTAGAATATATTCGTACGGTTCTCTCTCACGTGGATCTCATCCGAACCCTTTCTTGCTGGAGCAAGGCACATCGTATATATATATATATATATATATATATGTATATTTATATATTTATATATATATACAAGGCAGATTGTATATATATGTATATAGTGCTATACATATATATATATATCGCTCTCTAACCTCTTCCTACATCCTACCTGTCTTGCTGCATCGAATTTTCATAGCTAATGTGGCTGAAGGGCATGTGAGTAGGCCAACGAGGCGTAAGTGATTCCTTCCTCAAGCCCATCAGAGATGAGGAAGCAAAATTTCACATGTGAAAATAAAGGATCGAATATTATTGTCAGATATGATTCGGGGGATGTGCGTGGAAATAATATTTTTCCGTCCCGATACCTTCAACGTATATATCAGTCGAAATATTTAATCGAAAAAAATTAACATTTCAGATAACTCATGATAAGAAATTTAAATTGATAAAAAGTCTCGCGTTTATTATGGTCGAATCGATGTATAACCTTGAAAAATAATTTTCAATGGAATTGAGCTTGTTGGACGATGGTGATCTATAGTGATCTATAGATCTCCACTCGAGCACTTTATATATATATATTTCTCCCAATGGGCAAATTACACAAATTAACCAACCCAAGGACGATAAGGTGGGATGGGCTGGACCATGTCCTTCGTCGAAAATACTTAAATGCTGGCAAAGTCAGTGAGAGAAGTGATCAAACATCCAATATAACTACATATATATATATATATACATATGTGCAGAATGTCGTTAAGCTATATAGACTAAAGGGTTAATTTATCAGGAATGTACAAAGTTTGCCCTCTGCCGAGCTTTGAGTCGCCATGTTGGATCGACATACAAGCATCAACTCTCTCATTTTTTTTTTTTTTTTTTCTTTTTCCTCATTTTCCAATGTGCGGCTACGTGTCCATGCACACATATATACAGCAGCCTTAACTAAAAGGAGTGGTGGCGGCGGGACGGGGAGGGAGAGGGGGAGGGGGAGGGGGCGAGGGGGGATGGAGGGGAGCTAAAGGTGCCGGCACCTTTGGCTTTTTTTTACCCTGTACCTATATATATAGGTACAGGATAAAAAAAAATATATATATATATATATGTATATACGACGAACCTAGTTTTATATACATACCCATCAGAGGCCAAAGAAGAGAGAGAGAGAAAGAGAGAAGGAAAGAATTCACACACACACACAAAAAATTTCACTCTTGTAACATCGATGGGGGGGTCGGGAGGGGTGGGGGAGGAGGAGGGCTCTCTCGTGTGTGTCATTGATTGGCAGTGTCCAATCGCACTGTCAGACTGGCCATTCACTGTATACCATTGAGAATAGCCTTTAGCGAAGTAAAAAAAAAAAATATATAAAAAAAAAATAAGAGCACACAGACAGAGAGAAAAAAGAGAGCGCGAAAGGATCGTCTCGTTTCTCTCTCTCTCTCTCTGAGACACGCAGGGGTTGAAAATGCTTTGCGCAGACTGCACTGCGCAACTCCAGTTTAGTATGGCTACCCCACTTCTTTCCTTAGGAACTCCACCACACCATCTCGCCTCCTCCTTCCTTCCTCTTTTCCTTTTTTCCTCTCTCTCTCTCTCGCCTCCTCCGTCCTTCCACTTTCTCTCTCTCTCTCTCTCTCTCTCTCTCTGTACGATCGTAAGAAAAAGAGGAGAGATTCCCTCCAACTCTCTTTGAAAAATAGAAAAAAATAAAAATAATGAAAAAAATAAAATAAAAAATAACCCCTCGCACCTCTTTCAAACCACCCCCCCTCCACCCCCTCGCCCCCTCGCTTGGCAGAGCCACAGCGTGTACGAGGGCACATACGAGCTATGGATGGAGGGATGAGGAGGGGGTGGGGGGGAGCGACCACCCTCCTGACTCTGCTTGCACCACGAGAAACTCTTATTATTTTCATTTTTCCAATTCTAGCACACACGACGCTCTCACGTGTGTGGAAGAGATCGAGAGAGAGGGAGGGAGAGAGAGAGAGAGAGAGGGAGAGAGAGAGAGAGAGAGAGAGAGAGAGAGAGAGAGAGAGAGAGAGGGAGAAGGACGAAAAGAAAAATGGGACTCGCGGGAGAAGGAGAGAAAATGCGAACGGGAGTGCCACCCTTTCTTCTTCATCTTCCTTGCATCCCCCCTGGCTCACCTTCAACGAAAATATCTATATTTATCTGTTTCTTCGCGGCGGCGGCGGCGGCGACGGTAGCAGAGCGTCGTTTTCTCTCTCCTCGATTTTTCTCACCCCCTGCCACCCCCTCTCTCTCCCTTGCACTCGTTCTTTCTTGCCCTTATTTCTTTTTCTTCACCCTCTCCGTTCTTTCGGCGATTTCTTCGCCTCTCTCTCTCTCTCTCTCTCTCTCTGTCTCTCTCGTTGCATTTTTTTATATTTTTTTCTTGACTCGATTTTTTTTCATCCCCCTTTCAACCCCTCTATATCGCTCTCGCTTCTTCCTGGCTTCGATCTATTCGCCTTGCGCTCCATCCACGGTGTTTTTTTTTTTTTTTTTTTGCTTTTTTTTTTCGCTCTAGTTGACGAAAGAGAAGAAAAAAAATGTGGGGATGAAGAAGAAGAAGAAGAAGAAGAAGAAGAAGAAGAAGAAGAAGAAGAAGAAGAAGAAGAAGAAGAAGAAGAAGACCAAGAAAAAGAAGAAGAAGAGGAAGACGAAAAAAAAAAAGACTAAGAAGAAGAAGAAGAAGAAGAAGAAGAAGAAGAAGAAGAAGAAGAAGAAGAAGAAGAGGAAGACGAAGAAAAAAAAGACTAAGAAGAAGAAGAAGAAGAAGAAGAAGAAGAAGAAGAAGAAGAAGAAGAAGAAGAATAAGAAGAAGACGACGACGACGACGACGGCCGCGGCGAAGCGTGCGCGCCTTTCTCCTTGGCAGCCGCGCGCGCTCTCCTTCGCCACGTAAGAGAGCGAGAGAAAGAATGTGAACGTGGCCAAGACGGAAGAGAGACGTGAGGAAAAGAGCAAAAGAGTGAGAAAGAGAGAAAGAGAGAGAGAGAGAGAGAGAGAGAGAGAGAGAAACACCGCGCCGCCGGCTTCCGCTTCCTTATGCTCTGCCGCGGACTGCATCAACCAGTCGCGCGGTTCGCCCCCGGTCGCGCTCATATAAGAAAACAGCGAACTCCCTCAAAACCTACCCCTATAATATCCACCCTAAGAAAATCTTAAATATTTTACCAAAAAAAAAATTACAACATTATTATATCGTGATAAAAAAAAGGAACAACAACAAAATGGCATTTTCGTCATAAAAAAAAAAAAAACTGAAAAATTTTACGTTTATTTTTTGCCAAAAAAAAAAAAGGCCAATTTTTTTTTTTTTTTTTTTACAATCGACACGTGTGATTTGGACTTCTTTTTTTTTTTCAACGGGCCGAAGCGAAATAATAATAAAAAATTGAGGACACGAAATTATTTCAACCCCCGTTGAGCAAATAATAATAATAATGTAGCGAAAGTTTTACATGGAGAATAAGGGGGATGAAAAAAATGGAAAAATTTAGAAAGAAAAAAAGAATAATAATAATAATGAGGAGCCTGTAATTATCATTTGCCATGAAGAACTCCGTCGACGACGACGAGAACTTGAGAATTTGGCGGATGACAAGGGTGATCGAGAGATCGATAAGATTTTACGATACGATTTTCAATCGTGAAAATCGGGACAAAGAGACGAAGAATAATCGTCATAATGACAAAACGAGGTGAACCGGCAAAGGGTGTGATGAAAATTTTGAAAATTTTTCATATTTTTTTATATTTTTTTTTTTATTTTTTTCCAAAAATTGGAATATCATCGTGAATATTCAAATTTTCATGAATTAAACTCGTGCGGGGGAGATAAATGACTCGGCTGATGATGAAGAAATTTTATTATTATTTTTTCACGAGAATTTAATGAAAATAATTAATTTATTTCTCGTCGTTGAAAAAAAAAATTTCCTTCGTTTAAAAATAACAACAAATGGGGTGGAAAGTGTGACCAGACAAAGGGGGCGATAACAAAAATACCAACAAACTAAAAAAAAAAAAAAAAAAAAAAAAAAAAAACGATAAACCAAAGTTCCTATTTTTCACAAGTAGCAAAAAAAAAAAAAATCTAGTATTATTAGAGGGATGAAAAAAATAAAACGCGAATAAAGTTTAAAAGTTCCTGAATCGACGCGAGAAAAAAAAAACAACAACAACAAAGAAAAAAAAAAAAACGCTCACCCATGGGGAAAAACCTCGTGGTCGGAAAAGCCGCGTGTTAATTAGCCAGCCAATTAGAAGCATCCCGGCGTGTAATGAGCTGCGCGCGCAAAAGTTCCTAAAGCAAACGTAACGTTTGTTTATTAACAAATACAAAATAACACGAAGAATAATAAATAATATTACGTAGAGATAGACGAGATCGATTAATAATAATAATAATAATAATAATAATAATAATAATAATGATAATAATAATAATAATTAAAAAATCGAATTAGCTCACTCAAAGTAATAAATAATTATAAGACGATGAGAAGGACGATGTGTGAAAAGGAGAAGCTGTCCAATAATAAAGATAATTTGTCACCCAACAATCATAGTGATAGTAGACGAGAAAAATCAACAAGGAATAAAATTAATTTAAAAAAATTAATTTGATAAAATTAATTTAAAAAAAAATATTCACGAAAAGCGACGAAATAATAATAATAAACGAATTATGCAAAATAGAAGATACGAGAGTATCAATTGGGCAATCGTTCAGTGAAGTGAAATTTTAACAATAAAGAGATTTAACGAGATGAAACAAAAAAAAAAAACATAATATTTATAAATAAATAAATGATAAGTGAATTAAAATATAATCAACGATTTAAGGGAGGAAAAGAAAAAAGGAAAATATAAATAGACACACGAGTGTATGCCAGAAATTAAGTGGCATTTTAATTCAAGTGCATATTATATTTATTTTACATATATAAAAATATATATATATATATATATAGCTCGCTGAAAAATCGTCAGTGGAGAATGTAATAAAAAAAAAAACAAGTGAAGGAAAAAAAATTATTTAAATAATGTCAACGGTTAGTGTAGTGTCAAACTCGTCGGTCGAGGTGGACAGCGAATCCTCGAACGGTGCTTTCTCGAGCAAAGACGACGGGGGTGGTTCTGGTGGTGGTGGGGGTGGTGAAAGAGATAAAAAATTTGTCCTACCGAACGATTGGTACAAAAGTTTATTGGCAAGTGCTGTTCTTGGAAAAACAGCCCTTAATAGAAATCTCAATTTTAAAGAAAATTTGGCCAATTTAAAGGACAATTTAAATGCCCTTGGCGCGTTAAAAGAGCTCAAAGATTTGAAAGGCCTGACGGTCAGCAGTGTGCCAGCATTTCCAAGAAATTTGGCACTTCATCGGGAGGACATTGACGAGGTAGCGTCGATAATAATTATTATTATTTTTTTTTTCAACCCCCTTGTAAAAAAAAAAATCATCCCTTATTTTTATTTTTGGGGAAATTATCATTATTTTGGGATTTCGTCACAATGTCAATGAACCCTTTCACGAGTTTTCTCACCGGAACAGCCACGTGACATAGGGTGTCCTTGGCATCCCCGAGATTATTATCATCTTGGCTCGTGATCGGGGGTTGTTTTTCCGTCTGATACCTGTGCCAAAATAAGTGGAATCTCTCGACACTGATATATATATATATCTTCATTGTTTACTTTTATTCTCGGAAGAATAAAAAAGAAAATTATAATTTTTTAAATTCAAATAGGGGTTGGAAAAAAAAAACATTTTATTTTTTTTATCTCGTTACGTGAAATTTTTTTTTCTTCATTTAACCATTCAGATAATTCGCACATTTAAATATTCACTTCTCCCAAAATTATTTCCCAACAAACTGACGTTCAGCTATACTTTTTTTTAATAAATTAAATAACGCGCCACGACTTCGTTATTAATTATTTGCTCAAAAATTATCTCAATTCCCTCCCGCTACGATAATTGGAAAGCATTGATGCCCGACGATAATTAACGCCTGTCTCATTCCCCCCTTTGGCGAGCAGCCCTCGAGGTGTGTAGAGAGAGAGAGCATCCCCTTTGACCTCCTGGAGAGGGTTGCAAATTTTCTCTTGCGATTCTCTTCATACGGATAAATATTTAACGATCGTTCTCACGACTCTCTCTCTTTCTCTCTCTCTCTCTCTCTCTCTCTCTCTCTCTCTCTCTCTCTCTCTCTCTCTCTCTCTCTCTCTCTCTCTCTCTCCCTCTCTCTCTCTCTCTCTCTCTTACGATATGTGTGAATGGAAACTTTCTTTATCGCTAATTAAATCGTCCATATAATTAATATTTCAGTGATGCTGAAATTAGTTAATTATCGATTCAGTCAAATTACCGCACAGGGGATGTTTTTTTTTTCATGTGTTATTTTTTTTTCCTGTTTGAAGAATAGGGATGATTTCGAGGGATGAAAAGTAACACAGTATCCTGACTACGCGTGCCTTGAAAAAAATTCTCTCGCCTGATTTAAAGAGGACGAGGGTTATTTTTATTTTCGCGGAATTATTTTTTATATAAATAAAATGGGCATTATCGGGATGAGCTATTATTGGGCCAGCTAAGTTATGAGAGAATAATTTTTTTTCATGATTTTTTTTTCATATTTAAAGAATAAGGATAATTGACAGACATAACAATTAATACAGTATCCTGGCAACGTGTACTTTCAAGAAACTACCCTTGCCTGATTTGAGGGCGGGAGGGTGACTTTTTTTTTCACCCAATTTTTTGTCGTATTTAAAGAATAAGGATAATTGACAGACATAACAATTAATACAGTATCCTGGCAAAGTGTACTTTCAAGAAACTACCCTTGCGTAATTTGAGGGGGGGGGAGGGTGATTTTTCTTTTTAATGATTAGTTTTCCTTATTCAAAGAATAAGGATAATTGACAGACATAACAATTAATACAGTATCCTGGCAAAGTGTACTTTCAAAAAACTACCCTCGCCTGATTTGAGAGAGGGAGGGTGATTTTTTTTTTTCACCAAATTTTTTTCGTATTCGAAGCATAAGGATAATTGACAGACATAACAATTAATACAGTATCCTGGCAAAGTGTACTTTCAAAAAACTACCCTTGCCTAATTTGACGGGGGAGGGTGATTTTTTTTTCGCCAAATTTTTTTCGTATTCATAGAATAAGGATAATTGACAGATATAACAATTAATACATTAATACAGTCCTGGCAAAGTGTACTTTCAAAAAAATTGTCTGGCCTGATTTAAATAATTGGGCCAGCTAAATTATGACAGAATAATTTTTTTTTTTCACCAAATTTTTTTCGTATTCAAAGAATAAGGATAATTGACAGACATGACAATTAATACATTAATACAGTCCTGGCAAAGTGTACTTTTAAAAAAATTGTCTCGCCTGATTTAAATAATTGGGCCAGCTAAATTATGACAGAATAATTTTTTTTTTTCACCAAATTTTTTTCGTATTCAAAGAATAAGGATAATTGACAGACATGACAATTAATACATTAATACAGTCCTGGCAAAGTGTACTTTTGAAAAAATTGTCTCGCCTGATTTAAATAATTGGGCCAGCTAAATTATGACGGAATAATTTTTTTTTTCACCAAATTTTTTTCGTATTCAAAGAATAAGGATAATTGACAGACATGACAATTAATACATTAATACAGTCCTGGCAAAGTGTACTTTTGAAAAAATTGTCTTGCCTGATTTAAATAATTGGGCCAGCTAAATTATGACGGAATAATTTTTTTTTTCACCAAATTTTTTTCGTATTCAAAGAATAAGGATAATTGACAGACATGACAATTAATACATTAATACAGTCCTGGCAAAGTGTACTTTTGAAAAAATTGTCTCGCCTGATTTAAATAATTGGGCCAGCTAAATTATGACGGAATAATTTTTTTTTTTTCACCAAATTTTTTTCGTATTCAAAGAATAAGGATAATTGACAGACATGACAATTAATACATTAATACAGTCCTGGCAAAGTGTACTTTTGAAAAAATTGTCTCGCCTGATTTAAATAATTGGGCCAGCTAAATTATGACGGAATAATTTTTTTTTTCACCAAATTTTTTTCGTATTCAAAGAATAAGGATAATTGACAGACATAACAATTAATACAGTATCCTGGCAAAGGGTACTTTTAAAAAAATTGTCTCGCCTGATTTAAATAATTGGGCCAGCTAAATTATGACGGAATAATTTTTTTTTTTCACCAAATTTTTTTCGTATTCAAAGAATAAGGATAATTGACAGACATAACAATTAATACAGTATCCTGGCAACGTGTACTTTCAGAAGGCTTCCTTCGCGTGGTCCGAAGGAGGCGAGGAAGGTGGCGGAGGTGGGGGTGGCGGCGGCGGGGGTGGGGGACCAGGTACCGGCGGTACCGGAAATAATGGCACAACCGGAAATGCGACAAGCGGCGGTGGAGGACTCGCACATTGGGTCAGTGTCATGGCCGAACACATTCACAACCCTCATACTGCCGGTGGTGTTGGTAATGTTCATCATCAGCAACAATCACCCCCTCAACCACCCTATCCCTGGAATAATGGATTGTCCAGCGATGTGAGTATTTTACTTTTTTTTTCTTTTTTTTTTTTCACCCACTGACACGTGTCAAAATTAAAAGTGCCCTGGCGACGTTGCCAAATTTTAAACAATATTTATCGTCTATTTTTTTTTTTCAATTCCCTCGAGCATTTTTCTACTTGGTGCGTCCATATTGGTGGAAGAAAAAAATAGTTCTCTGTTTGCCTAGCGAAGAAAGAAAAAAAAACAAACAAAAAAAGGAATGCGAGCAGATAAGACGAGAGAGAGATAGCGAGCGAGCGAGCGAGCTCTTCCGTTAGAGCCGATAGAACAAAAGGGATACTGTCAACAAGGCGAGAAAAAAAAACTGAAAAAGTGAATCGAAGGAAAGAAACGGATTGTCCGTTGTTTTGATTTTGTGTTGTTTTGTTTTGTTTTGTTTTTTTTCACCTTCCTATATCGTTTTATGTACCGCTGCACTGATGCTACCGCGTTTCACCCCTTCCACCCTGCGCGGGTCGCGGTGCCTCATCGTGCAGAACCTGCATAATTTCGGCTTAGGCCCTCGCGCAGGATTACCGGTCTCTCTCTCTCTCTCTGCTTTCCCCTTCCCTCTCGTTCTCTCTCTCTCTCTCTCTCTGCCCCCCTCTCTGCCTCTCCCTCTCGCTCTCTCTCTCTCTCTGCCCCCCTCTCTGCCTCTCTCTCTCTCTCTCTCTCTCTCTCCTCCCTCTCTCCCACCTCTCTCTTTCTATGGGTGAAACTCTTTCCGACGTAGAACAGCGAAAGAACCGAGTTGGAAAAAAAAATAAAGAAAAAAAAAAAAGGGACACACAGGGCGCGAAAGGGTTGCTTTGCATAGCTCATGAGAGACAAAAAAAAAAAAAAGCGCCGAACGAGCGAACGGACAAACAAACGGAAATGCGCGAGAGCAAAAAAAAAAAAGAAGAAAAAAAAACGAAACAAAACAAAACCGATTGAACATTGTACACGTCTGGTATGCTTGTGGGGTGAGATAGATGAGGGATGAAACAAAAAAAAAAAAAAAAATAGGGGAAAGGAGGCAAAAAAACTTGCAGAGATGGCATTGCTCATTTGAATAGATACGACGCGCACCAAGATTTTCCCCATTCGTTTCTATTACTATATATATATATATTCAATATTACGGATATATATATATATATATATATATATATATATATGTTCAAGTGCAACCAACTGCATCTTCATGTGCAACGAGATAAACATTTATGAGATGGTGTTGAAAGAAACCAAAAAAAAATCTCTCCATCTTGCCCGAGAGAGCTGCTCAAAACGTTTATTTCCTCTCGATTGTCCTCGATGTATTTTTAGTTTTTTTTTTTTTTTTTTTTCTAGCTCTTCTCCATATTTGAATATTCCTGAGGCACATTTTTTTTTTTTTTTCTTTTTCTACCACTGTTCCCTATTTTTTTGCCCAGTTTCACCCTTTGCAGCCCTTCCGTTTTTTTTTTTCCTCTCATTTTGTTCTTTTTTTTTGCCATCCCTCCGCGGCTTCAGTTCCGGTCTGCATTACCGTTGTCTTTTTTTTTTTCGCGTTTTTTTTTTTCTTACTCCACTCACTCGCGTTTAATTTCAATCGTCGAAATTTCATTCTCATAATTTATGTACGGAGATAGGCAGATGTATTTTAATATATATATATATATATATATATATATATATATATATATATATATATATAAGGAGACGGAATGGCGTTGACGCACCGCGCGGTACGTCGGATCGTTAAAACTACGAAATTTTAGTCACGGATCCCCTTCGAACCAGTTCGAATCGGTGCGAAATTGTCATATGAGGAGCCTTAACGCTGTCTCATGTTGGCATAGCCGGTTAAGGAGAAGAAAAAAAATAAGAAAAAAAATATATTCTCCACCACCCAGAGAGAGAGAGAGAGAGAGAGAGAGAGAGAGAGAGAGAAAGAGAAAAAGAGAGAGAGAATGAGAGAGAAACGTTTGTTTTTTCAACAAGGAAATTAGGAGCAACTCTCGTATATCACTTTGATTTCTCAGTGTCTCTTTTCTCTCATTCTCTTGTTCCAAAAGACAAAGAAAGAGAAAGAAGAAAATTTAAATTTGAATGGCAGGGACCTCTTGAGAATTGGGCTTGGGAGACGAATACTCTTCCATGTCCTCTCGAGATCACCACACATAGTATTATATATATATATATATATAATATCTGTTGGGTCGTCGGTGTCTCTGTCTCCAGGCCGCAGGCAAGCGTCAAAAACAAGGCAAGGACGACAATAAAAAATGATTTAAATAATCCGCAGTATGCAAATATACAAATCATACCGTGAGATTCTCACGCGTTAAAATGTGCATCTCTCATTCTGGCTTCTCTCTCTATATCTTTCTCTGTATATTTTTTGGCTGCGTGCGTATTAGTCGATGGAAGAGACTGCGGCGTGCGGGCTCATTGTAGAGTCGAGATGAGGGATGTTGTAAGAGAATTTTTTAACTGTACTGTCGAGTGCTTCTATTGCCACGAGAGAAAAAGAGAAAAAGAGTGGGGAGGGGGAAGAGATAGAGGAGGGGAGAGCAACAAAACAATAGCCCAATCTGCATATGTCTATGAAAAAAGCCATCAAGAGTAGGGATGCTGCGAGTAAAGCATCCAATAGGAGCCCTTTTATCTCGTAGGTAAATCCTTCAACGGGCTTGAAGGGCTCCTTGCATTTTAACCCTTTTCGTACAAACGTTTTTCGTGTCCTGTCGATTAAATTTATCTCCCCTAATTATTGATTATTCTTCGATAATTAAATTTTACTAAATTTATTTATATTTTTCCAAAATAAAGTATAGACATTTATTCTACAAAGTTCAAAGTACATTGACAATTTTTTTGGGATTTTTAGAATCACTTTAAATAGGGGAAAAAAAATAATCAAAATTCGATAGACCCATTTTTGTATGGGTCAAGTGACATTTTTTAAAATGATTCTACAAAGTTCAAAGTACATTGACAATTTTTTTGGGATTTTTAGAGTGACTTTAAATAGGGGAAAAAAATTATCAAAACTCGATAGACCCATTTTTGTATGGATCAGGTGGCATTTTTTCACATTGTATGAAAAGGGTTAACCCTCTCCATACATATTGATTATTCTTCGATAATAAAATGATCCTAAATTTATTTTTTTTCCAAAATGAAGTAGAGACATTTTTTCTACAAAGTTCAAAGTACATTGACAATTTTTTTTGGGATTTTTAGAATCACTTTAAATAGGGGAAAAAAATTATCAAAATTCTATAGACCCATTTTTGTATAGATCAGGTGGCATTTTTTTAAAATGATTCTACAAAGTTCAAAGTACATTGACAAATTTTTATAGATTTTTAGAGTCACTTTAAATAGGGGGAAAAAAATAATCAAAATCAAACCCTCTCCGTACATATTGATTATTCTTCGATAATTAAATGATACTAAACTTAATTTTTTTCCAAAATGAAGTAAAGACATTTATTCTACAAAGTTCAAAGTACATTGACAATTTTTTTGGGATTTTTAGAATCACTTTAAATAGGGGAAAAAAAATAATCAAAATTCGATAGACCCATTTTTGTGTGGATCAGGTGACATTTTTTCACATAGTATGAAAAGGGTTAAATAGATAGTAGATTGCTTCGAGAGAACTTTCGAGCCATGGAAGTGAAGCTAAGCTTGAGTACTGAATCTGCCCTCTCCCCCGATTGCCATGAATGTAAAACCCCTAAAATATATGGCCCATGGACCCGAAAATACTCGACTGTTGTGCATCAATGAGCCAAAATTTAAGTTTAAAAATCAAAATCCTTTATTTTCAAAATATTTTACATTTTGCAAAATTAAAAAAAAAAAATCCTTTTTTTTTTTTTTCAAATGATAAATATATTGAGTAAAAAAATATATAAATAACCTTGAGCATGAGTCAAGGATAAATTTCTCGCAAAAATGGCTGTTCTACGAGTGACAATTTTTTTGTTCACTAACGCTCGTTATTAATTAACATAATTATACTCTCATATATCATTCATCGTATTATGCATCGTTTAATTTCAGTACAAATATTCTGTCTTAACATATAAGGGGGTTGAAAAAAAAAAAAAAAAAAAAAAAAAAAAAATCTTTCGCAAAAGTTTTTACCAACCCCTAAAATGATGAAAACCTCCCTATCCCCGTAAACATCGGGAAAAGGTTGTAATCTCTTCGTCTTTTGTCGACGATATAATAAACCTCGTCTAGTTTTCTCCCCTCCCCTCCCCCCACCCCCCTCACTCACTCACTCTCTCGCATCACCCTGTACAGAGATACGAGTAGTTTGCCCAGCGGGTGGTCAACCCCTTTTCTCGGCTTTTTTACGCATCCCAAAACATAATCCCTTAAAACGCTTATATGCATTGGCTCGGCTCTTTGGAATAAATTTTTGCACCAAGAATATGTTTCTGACGATGCCAATAATGGCGTCGTACCTTCCGGCGCCTCTCTCGCTTCCTCTCGTTTTTTTTTTCTATTTTTTTTTTTTTCACCAACATTGGGGTGAGTGAGAGAGAAATTCAGCAATTCCTAGTGTTATATTTACACATATATATATGTATATATGTATATATATAGATATATATATATATATATATGGATGTGTAGATATATATATATACATGTGTGTGTGTATATACGCGTCTACATGGCAAGCTGAATCTCCTCCATAGTGTGAGAGAGTTCTTAGAGACCAAAGAACTATAACCCTCGAAAGATTATGCAAAATAGTTTTACTCCTTTAAATTTCTCCCCTCCATCATACACACGATGGACCCTCGTACGACTGGTCCACCGAGCAGAATCATTTTAGGCTCATGCTCAGCGTGCCCTTTTAATATATATATATATATATATATATATATATACATGTATATATATATATATATATATATATATATATAGTAAACGGGCACGTTGAGCATGTGCCTAGTGAAAATTAAAATAATGGCCCCTGGACGTGCCGAGAACACGTAGAAGGGTTGTGTGTATTTTCTCTCTCTCTCTCTCTCTCTCTCTCTCACTCTTCTGCTCCACGACCCTTCGATTTTTTTCACCACGATCAATTTTTTTATTCGCGCCTTCCGTTTCACGATGCAAATCGTGCAACGGCATTTTTGTCTTCTCTCTCGGGCGGTCGAAAGAAAAAAATGGACAAAAAAAAAAGCGTGTCATTGTTTAAAAAAAAAAAAAAAAATGAAAGAAAAACTGCCTGATCTGCTGGCACATCATGCATGCTCGCTGCGGAATAAAAGGGTTGCAGAGGGATGTGAATGTAAACGAGAATAAAATATGGAAATTATTAATTTGTTTCAACGTTTTTGATTTTTTTCCAACAATCGATGGACAATTTTCGATTATCGTGCGAAAAATATATCGAATAACATTTTTTTTTTTCAAAAACTTTGAAAAATTTGGAAATATATTTTTTTCATCCCTCTGTGTGAAAAAAAAATGTCATGCCAAAAATAAATGCTGAATTTAATAGAATTATTATTATTATTATTTTTTCTCATTGTCATCGACGCCTCGCTCGGTCCCAAAATTTTTGGGACATGAGAAAACGAGACAAGGACATCCCGCGGTGACGATTTTTGACTTTCATCGTTGGCTTTTGTTTTTTCTCCCCGCTTCGATTTTTATCGAGTCACAGTCAGTGGAGACAAATAAAAAATAATAATAATAATGAACGAAAAAAAAAAAAAAAAAAAAAGAATGAAAAAAAAAAAAACGTTTGCCAGAAAAATCTACACAGCGGGGAATTCGCGGTATGTAACAACTCAGAGGTTTATTCTGTGGGGTGTTTGGTGTCATAACATTTGGACCTGACGAAAGTTATTGGGCTCCCTTTTTCTCGCATTTCTAGGCAACCTCACATCGTCCTCGCCACCACTCACGCTTTTGTCCTTTTGGGGTCTCTCTGATTTTCCAACCCTTCTTCTCTCTGCTGGTGAGCACTAGTGGCACACTGACGTACTATTCGGGCCTTTGTATATATATATATATATATATATATATATATATATATATATATATATATATATATATATACATTTATATATATATATATATATACATTTATATATATATATATATACGAATGCACCCATGTGGAAAAAATTTTATCGCTTTCCCTTCGCTCTATCCAAGGGCGAAAAAACTTTCATAATTCTCTGCTGCTCACCGCAGATAGACTCGCCGAATAAAATTTCCATAAAAATTTATTAAAGTAAAATTACGAGATAAAATTTCATCCGAATTGAAAATGAGATGGTAGGAAAAATTTTACTATTTTTTTTTTTTTTTTGCAAATGAAATTAAAAAAAAAAAAAACAATCGCAATGATTTTTTCAATAAAATTTTACGTCAGGAAATTTTTCGTGACTGTAAGAAAGTCGAGGGTCGAAGAAAAAAAACAAAAAAAAAAAAAGAGAGGTCCCTGTGAGAATGTACTAAAACCATCAGTATGTGTCTCAGGGGTGAGGAAACTTTGTGTGTGTGTTTTTTTTTTTTTTTTTTTTTTCAACTCACAGGGCTGAGGGCAATGACGACGCTTTCTTTTTTGATTTTGGTCCCTCTCGGTGGATATGAGGATGATGATGGGGTGGGTATGCAGATCGTCCTAAAAATAGAGTATAAAGGGCCCATAGTCTCACGCTATTGTCGCCCTTCAGGTAAGATAAAGGTGCGCGCCTGCCCTGTACCTACACGTTATTTTTTTTTTTTTATTTTTTTATATACACATATATATATATGTATATAAAATATTCGTATACTTATATGTATATATATATAAAATATTCGTACATATATATATATATATATATATATATATATATATATATATATACGAAGCAACCCTTGCCCACTTAATTCTGGGTGAGCAAGAGAGAGAGAGAGGAAAATGTGCGCTTATAAAATCGCCCTCGGGTGGCTTCGTGTCCTGTGGACCGCGTCAGCGAGGGCCCCATATAGACTAAAGAGAAAAAAAAAGGCCCATCTCACCCCAGCACTGGGCCCAGTGATGTCTCTTTAATTTTTATTAATGACGACGAATTTGAATTTTTGAATCAGTGATATGGGAACGGAAGAGTCTCTTTTTCCTAGCCCTGAAGCATTTCGAGATGGTGAGAGATATAATAATAATAATAATAATAATAATAAGATGAGAGAGATGCAACGCGTGATATACGTGACTGATGCCATCCTCATCGTGCTTAGATGAAAATGTGAAAATGGCAAAACTGACAGGAGCGAGAAGCTCCTTTTTTTTTTTTCTTTTTTTGTCACAAGTCATCGATCATAATTATCCGCTTGAAGGAACGTCACGAGAGTGTAAAGTTGCCTGTATAGCTGTGGCTATGCAAGAGGTCAGACACCGTCCAATCTCACAAACTTAGTTGTCAATATTAAATTTATTTTTTATTTTTTTAAAATAGAAATGTAAAGAAATTTTAGATCGATTTTAAATTCTTTTTATTTAAAATTAACCCTTTTTTTTACCCCATTCAAAGTGGTTATAAAAATTCCTAAATTGTTATCCGCTTGAAGAAAGGTCACGAGAGTGTAAAGTTGCCTATAGCTGTGGCTATGCTAGAGGTCAGACACCGTCCAATGTCACAAACTGAGTTGTCAATATTAAATTTATTTTTTTTAAATAAAAATGTAAAGAAATTTTAGATCGATTTAAAATTCTTTTTATTTAAAATTAACCCTTTTTTTTACCCCATTCAAAGTGGTTATAAAAATTCCTAAATTATTATCCGCTTGAAGGAAGGTCACGAGAGTGTAAAGTTGCCTATAGCTGTGGCTATGCTAGAGGTCAGACACGGTCCAATGTCACAAACTGAGTTGTCAATATTAAATTTCTTTTAATTTTTTTAAAATAAAAAAGTAAAGAAATTTTAGATCGATTTTAAATTCTTTTTATTTAAAATTAACCCTTTTTTTTACCCTACTCAAAGTGGTTCTAAAAATCTAAAAAAAAAAGGTAATATACTTTGAATTTTGTAGAATAAATGGCTTTACTTAATTTTGGAAAAAAAAAATTAAGTTCAGTATAATTGAATTATCGAAGAATAATGAATAAATTCAATCGACCAGACACGAAAGTATAAATTACAAAAATAAATTCAATATGATAAAATGACAATTTGAGAAAAATTTTAAAAACTTTTATGCTACGATTGTTATGAAATTTTTTTATTATTTATTTTATTTTGAGTAAAAAAAAAAATTTGCTACAATTTATGAGAATTTAAGAGAATTTCGACTGTACCAAATGACTGTATAAAAGAGACGAGCGAGAAACAGTGAAGCCAGTGTGCTCTTCATTTAGGGATGGAGGGGCCACGTGTTATCCACGCTGGTGTGACGAGAAACAGAACCGACGAAATCAAAAGAGAGTAAGAGAGAGAGAGAGAGAGAGAGAAAACTCTCGAGTTTGCGCTATAACTTTTACTACATGTGTGCTATATTGCTATACACAACATTTCTGTAACGCCATCTCGATCGAAATGTATCTCGCGACGGAATATATATATATATATATATATTCAAAAAATATATATATATATATATACATATCTATATAGGAATATTGAAGGGCTGTATTGCCCTTTCAACTCTGCCGCTATTGCTGCAAAACAGCCACAGCAGAAATCCATGGCAAAAGAGACCTCGAGTGAAAGAGAATGTGTCTCTCAATTCCGTCAAAGGTCGTAAAAAAAAAATTTCATGGCGCTTCTCCGGCACTTATGGCCTACAAGGTCAAGGGCAAGCCCAGTGACCCTATAAAAAAGTCCCGTATAGGGCAAGAAAAAAATAAACAAAAGCACGTAAACAGCCAATTTTGTTATCGTTCAAGTGAATCGTCAGTTTTATTTTTTTTTTAATTTTTTTTTATCGTCAAAGTCACTGAACTCGTCCATTCGCTGGAAAAAAAAGCCATGAAATATATTCCTAACTGGTTTGAAGGAAAAAAAAAAGTTTTCTTTTTTTTTGCTACTCTTTTTGGCTCATTCAATAACGCCCATGATTTTTTTCTCATATATATATATATTTTTTTCTTTTTTTTTTTTCTCATCCCCTAATTGGACTCTGCATGAAACGTTAAACTCTCGTGTGGCATATTATCGTGCCCGTTTAACCGGGCGTGATCGATCTCTCGTTTCGAATATCATAACAATGATGATCGACTAATTCTTTATCGACACGAGGGATGACATGAAATTAAGGGGTGGAGGAGGTGGGGCAGGGGCAAGGGATGAGAATAAAAGAGACAGACCTTGTTACTTTTTATTCTCAACAGGTAGAGCGAAAAATGAGAAAGGAATATATATATATATATATATATATAGATCGGTTCCTGTGTCAGCGTTTTTATGTTTCTATATTATGCCATGGAATCGGAGGGCCCATACCTGGAACGAGATTGCGCTTTTTCTTTTCGCTCATCTTTTACCAACCGCAATTTTTTATCCATTATTCCGGGCGTCTATATATATATATATATATATTAATATCTAAATATATATATATCAATATATATATATATATGTATATATATATATATATTTTTATGGAGCGATTGATTCATCAATCTAAAAAAAAAAAGAGGGCTGATCTCGTACATCGAAATTAATCGTTTATCTCTCTTCGCCTCCAGTCGTAATTTTGAATAATTTTTTTTTTTAATTTTATATAATTATTATTTCACATTTGAGGGACAAAAATTGGTTCAATTTTTTCTTCTCTCTCTCTCTCTCCCTTTTTTTACCTCAAAAGACCACAAACACTCGATCTGGGGCACCCCGGGGTCTTTTGTAACATATAAAGGTCGACGATTTTGCTTCAGCCACGACCAGGATGAGCCTTTCCATGCCTCAGCAGGTGTCATTTTTCCGATCTTTTTTTTTGGCAGGTGCCCTGACCTATTACTGACCAGCAAATTTTTTTTTTTCTCATTCGTAATTTTATTAGTGATTTTGTTCAAAAATATTAAAAAAAAAAAAGGAAAAAAGTTTTTTCTGGAGAGGCTAGAAAATTTCATCGAGAGAATGTCGAGCATCTCCGGACACGAACAAGTGGGCACTTCAAGTGATATATATATATATATAATCTTTAAGAAGTCCTCATATATATATATATATAAAATCTTTAAGAAGCCCTCATATATATATATATATATATAAAATCTTTAAGAAGCCCTCATATATATATATATATATATATATATATATATATATATATATATATATATATATATATATATATATATATATATATATATGAGGGCTTCTTAAAGATTCTGTGTTTGTTATAATAGCTCGCAAACACGTCGTTATACAGCAGGCCCTTTCAACCCGCTTTATCAATGTGCAAAGGAGTCAGCTTGAAGATTTTTATCGAGCTGTAAAAATGCTCGCGAGAGAATCTCGAGTGGCCCATTGAGCGACGATTCTCAAGCTCAATGAGGCCCCCCGAGAGTAGCGAAAGATCATCTATAAGAAGTGAAAAAAATCATGAGAGCATCCAGAGAAAAAGAGAGAGAGAGAGAGAGAGAGAGAGAGAGAGAAGGCGTGAAGTTTCGTGTTCCAAATGACCCCGGTGAGAAAAATGAGAAAAATTTCACCAGAGCGACTAGAGAGAAAGAGAGAGAGAGAGAATGTTAATTTTCGTGTTTCAAATGACCCCGGTGTCGAAATATTCATGAAATAACATAATCAAGAGCTTTAAATAATTTTTTAAATAAAGAGAATTTAAAAAATGTACTTCCTCCCCTGCCCCCAGAGTAGCAAAAGATCATCTAGAAGAAGTGAAAAAATTCACGAGAGCATCCAGAGAGAGAGAGAGAGAGAGAGAGAGAGAGAGAGAGAGAGAAGGCGTGAAGTTTCGTGTTTCAAATGACCCCGGTGTCGAAATATTCATGAAATAATGAAGAGAAATAGAATTGAAAAAATTTCCTTCCCCCCCTGCCCCCAGAGTAGCAAAAGATCATCTAGAAGATGACAAAAATTTCACCAGAGCGACCAGAGAGAAAGAGAGAGAGAGAGAGAGAATGTTAATTTTCGTGTTCCAAATGACCCCAGTGTCGAAATATTCATGAAATAATAAAGAGAGTTGAAAAAAGATCATCTAGAAGATGAGAAAAATTTCACGAGAGCATCCAGAGAGAAAGAGAGAGAGAGAGAGAATGTTAATTTTCGTGTTCCAAATGACCCCAGTGTCGAAATATTCATGAAATAATAAAGAGAAATAAAGAGAATTGAAAAAAAGATCATCCAGAAGATGAGAAAAATTTCACCAGAGCGACCAGAGAGAGAGAGAGAGAGAGAATGTTAATTTTCGTGTTCCAAATGACCCCGGTGTCGATATATTCATGAAATAATAAAGAGAAATAAAGAGAATTGAAAAAAAGATCATCTAGAAGATGAGAAAAATTTCACCAGAGCGACCAGAGAGAGAGAGAGAGAGAGAGAGAGAATGTTAATTTTCGTGTTCCAAATGACCCCGGTGTCGAAATATTCATGAAATAATAAAGAGAAATAAAGAGAATTGAAAAAAAGATCATCTAGAAGATGAGAAAAATTTCACCAGAGCGACCAGAGAAAAAGAGAGAGAGAGAGAGAGAGAGAGAGAGAGAGAGAGAGAGAGAGAATGTTAATTTTCGTGTTCCAAATGACCCCAGTGTCGAAATATTCATGAAATAATAAAGAGAAATAAAGAGAATTGAAAAAAGATCATCTAGAAGATGAGAAAAATTTCACCAGAGCGACCAGAGAAAAAGAGAGAGAGAGAGAGAGAGAGAGAATGTTAATTTTCGTGTTCCAAATGACCCCGGTGTCGATATATTCATGAAATAATATAATCAAATGTTCAAAATAATTTTTTTCTACTCACTCGCGTCAATATTTTGTCGCAATTTATATTTCATCATCCAAGCACACACACACACACACACACACACACACACACACACACACACGTGAAAATAAAGAGAATAGGAAGAAATTTTTACTGCCAAGCAGAGACGCACGAGCTTCGGGCATAAAATTCTCTTACCCGTAGAGATTCTATGGGGAGGAAATCGGTCGTCTACCCTTTTTGCGAGTGCAGTTTTATCTCTCTCTCTCTCTCTCTCTCACCCCCTCCCTCTCTCCCCTTCCCGCCCCTCATCGACAAACATGAAAGATCCACGAGGATATATCTCGGCGTTGTTTCTCTCGCCCTCTCTCTTTTTCTCGCTTCCATTTCAACCCCCTCGATACCTTGTTCGTGGTGTAGGAGGAGGAGGAGGAGGAGGAGGAGGAGGAGGAGGCGAAGCGAGCGAACGATAGACATTCGCCGCAGTTACGCGAGTGCGGCGCTGGTAAAACAGCTCCTTAAAACGGTTTTACTGGCCTGCACGGGGCGCGCAACGACGTCTAGACGCCAGGGCCGTAAAGTTTGACCTACTCACCCTCTCCCCTCACCCTACCGCCCCCTTTTCCTTCCACTCCGCGCCGACCATCTTCATCCGTCTCGTTCTCTCTCCCTCTCTCTCTCTCTCTAGCTCTCTCTCTCTCTCTCTCTCTCTCTCTCCTCCTTCCACTCACTCCCCCAAACTGCCAACCCTCTTGTTTTCCTCCGATTTTCAACTTGCCTCGTCCCCACCCTCAGCCTTAACCCAACTTTTCAATCCGCCTAACCCAAGCACAAACGACTCGCAGCATCCCTTAAAATGGTGCGCGCGCGCGCCCTCGGTGAGATCGAGAAGGGTCGAGGGTAAAAACTGGGCCAAAGGGTTGGCCCGTTGGAGAATCGCCGCAGGGACATCTGAGATGTAAAGGGAATATTTTCATTTGAAACTTCCGGTGATATAGCCAAATTGAATTTTCCCTCATTGTTTTCTTCGTAATGAAATTTTCCTTTTTTTTTCGTATACTTAAGACAGAATTTTGCCTCCATCTGGACCATTTTACACGAATTGTAAATAAAGCAAATTAAGTACTTTTTAAAGTTTAATTTTAACCGAATTTTATTCTGCTGCAACGAGCTGGTAAACGATCCATGTGTGTGAAAAAATAATAATCGAATCATTACTTTTGACATTTTTTTTTGCCTCCATCTGGACCAATTTACACGAATCGTAAATAAAGCAAATTAAGTACTTTTTAAAGTTTAATTTTATCCGAATTTTATTATGCTGCAACGAGCTGGTAAACGATCCATGTGTGTGAAAAAATAATAATCGAATCATTACTTTTGACATTTTTTCTTGCCTCCATCTGGACCAATTTACACGAATCGTAAATAAAGCAAATTAAGTACTTTTTAAAGTTTAATTTTAACCGAATTTTATTCTGCTGCAACGAGCTGGTAAACGATCCATGTGTGTGAAAAAATAATAATCGAATCATTACTTTTGACATTTTTTCTTGCCTCCATCTGGACCAATTTACACGAATCGTAAATAAAGCAAATTAAGTACTTTTTAAAGTTTAATTTTAACCGAATTTTATTCTGCTGCAACGAGCTGGTAAACGATCCATGTGTGTGAAAAAATAATAATCGAATCATTACTTTTGACATTATTTTTTTGCCTCCATCTGGACCAATTTACACGAATCGTAAATAAAGCAAATTAAGTACTTTTTAAAGTTTAATTTTAACCGAATTTTATTATGCTGCAACGAGCTGGTAAACGATCCATGTGTGGGAAAAAATAATAATCGAATCATTACTTTTGACATTTTTTCTTGCCTCCATCTGGACCAATTTACACGAATCGTAAATAAAGCAAATTAAGTACTTTTTAAAGTTTAATTTTAACCGAATTTTATTATGCTGCAACGAGCTGGTAAACGATCCATGTGTGGGAAAAAATAATAATCGAATCATTACTTTTGACATTTTTTTTTGCCTCCATCTGGACCAATTTACACGAATCGTAAATAAAGCAAATTAAGTACTTTTTAAAGTTTAATTTTAACCGAATTTTATTATGCTGCAACGAGCTGGTAAACGATCCATGTGTGGGAAAAAATAATAATCGAATCATTACTTTTGACATTTTTTTTTGCCTCCATCTGGACCAATTTACACGAATCGTAAATAAAGCAAATTAAGTACTTTTTAAAGTTTAATTTTAACCGAATTTTATTATGCTGCAACGAGCTGGTAAACGATCCATGTGTGGGAAAAAATAATAATCGAATCATTACTTTTGACATTTTTTCTTGCCTCCATCTGGACCAATTTACACGAATCGTAAATAAAGCAAATTAAGTACTTTTTAAAGTTTAATTTTAACCGAATTTTATTCTGCTGCAACGAGCTGGTAAACGATCCATGTGTGTGAAAAAATAATAATCGAATCATTACTTTTGACATTTTTTCTTGCCTCCATCTGGACCAATTTACACGAATCGTAAATAAAGCAAATTAAGTACTTTTTAAAGTTTAATTTTAACCGAATTTTATTCTGCTGCAACGAGCTGGTAAACGATCCATGTGTGTGAAAAAATAATAATCGAATCATTACTTTTGACATTATTTTTTTGCCTCCATCTGGACCAATTTACACGAATCGTAAATAAAGCAAATTAAGTACTTTTTAAAGTTTAATTTTAACCGAATTTTATTATGCTGCAACGAGCTGGTAAACGATCCATGTGTGGGAAAAAATAATAATCGAATCATTACTTTTGACATTTTTTCTTGCCTCCATCTGGACCAATTTACACGAATCGTAAATAAAGCAAATTAAGTACTTTTTAAAGTTTAATTTTAACCGAATTTTATTATGCTGCAACGAGCTGGTAAACGATCCATGTGTGGGAAAAAATAATAATCGAATCATTACTTTTGACATTTTTTTTTGCCTCCATCTGGACCAATTTACACGAATCGTAAATAAAGCAAATTAAGTACTTTTTAAAGTTTAATTTTAACCGAATTTTATTATGCTGCAACGAGCTGGTAAACGATCCATGTGTGGGAAAAAATAATAATCGAATCATTACTTTTGACATTTTTTCTTGCCTCCATCTGGACCAATTTACACGAATCGTAAATAAAGCAAATTAAGTACTTTTTAAAGTTTAATTTTAACCGAATTTTATTCTGCTGCAACGAGCTGGTAAACGATCCATGTGTGTGAAAAAATAATAATCGAATCATTACTTTTGACATTATTTTTTTGCCTCCATCTGGACCAATTTACACGAATCGTAAATAAATCGAGCTGGTAAACGATCCATGTGTGTGAAAAAATAATAATCGAATCATTACTTTTGACATTGATTTTTTGTTTTTCTTCAAATTAATCGAATCACTCGAAAAATTATCGATATTAAACACTCGATACTTTTCCAAAATCGATATCCAAATTTTTATTAAAATTGCCATTACGATTTCTCATTTTTTTTTTTCCAAAGCACATCAGTTGCTCGTAATTTTTTTTTTAATTGCGTTCACGAGCATGTGGTTTCACTTCAAGGGTGTGCAAGACACGAGGGAGAATGTTGAAAACTGGTCATTCGATGGAGAGAAAAACATCTAAAAGAGCCGAAAATCTTAATCTTCTTCTCCTTCTTCTCTTCCTTCTCGCGTCTATTCTGCCCCTCCACTATATCTATTATTTGGCCTCAGCTGTCTGTGATTCTAGGCTAACTCTATTTTTCACCAATACACTGACAACCTTTGACCCCTGCCTGAAACACTTGACGCTCAGCCATTGAGACTAAATCTTCGTCCTATCTCGCTTTCCTCTCCTGGCAAGCAACTCTATCCGTTACCACGTGTTGCCTCTGTATATATATCTTTTACAATGTTGGCCACTCGAGTTCACTCTTCTAGTCACTAAATCCAATCGAAATATTCAATTCGCGTCATCCACTAAATATATTTATTTTTTTCCACCCCTATTTTATTTATATATCTCGCTGACGCTCGAAAAGAAAAATTATTTGATGTCTCATTAACGAAGAATCGAGGGAGACTGAGAATTTGATGAAATATTTCATTCTATGACAGATAATGTCCAGAAATGGACCAATGATCGATACTCGTCTTGGGAATAACAGAACTCGTCAAAAAAAAAAAATCATTTATTTTCTCTAAAATTCGACCAGCACTGTTTTTCCACCCCCTCACGATCCTCATCCTAGATGAGAGCTCAACGTCTGGCCTGACAAAATTTCTCCGACACTTTTTTTTTTGTTTTCATTATCAATATCTAAGGCAAATCTCGAAATAACATTTTTATCCAACCCCGCATATGTTATATATAATTACGAATAATTCCAGACGATGGATGTCATTGAATTTCATTTTGCCGTTGAATTCGGTAAAATGTCACAATAATAGCTGAAACTAATTAAATAGAAATGTCCAAGTGGGGTCACGAGAATAACTAGTCTGGGCATCGTCATATGAGATATCACTTTTTTGTCTCATTCTGTGCTTCGACTGGTGCATTTTCTCGTTTGGGCTAACGGCTTTGGGAAGGGGTTGAAAAAAAAATACTGTGAGAGAAAGAGAGAGAGAAAAAAAAACAAAAGAGAAAGAGAAAGAAACGAGAGAGATAGAGAAAGAAAAGAGAGAGAGGGGGTGGGGTGGGGGGGGGGGGGGAGGAATATTTCTCGCGAAAGATTGAAGGTATATATAGCGCTTGGAAAATGGTCGAGACGAGGGGCAGACACGTATAGGTTTATGGGTTTCGCGAGCAGGACTATCCCGTCGCGGGTCTGTCGGGTGGCTTGCTGAGGGATGGAAGGAGGGTAGTTTTTGTAGCGTCATATATAGAACGAGTTGCCGCCACCGGCGCGGCGCGGAGTTGTAAAAATTTTACTGCGAATTGTCTGCAGACCCGCCGCCACCAGTTCGCGATGTTATGGCCAGGAAAAATGGGAATTTCCACCACCACCACCACCACCACCACCACCACCATCACATTGCATCCAACCCCTCTTTGTTTATTTTTTTTCTTTTTTTTTTTATCGTCGTCGCCATTTTTGTTTGGTGGAAAAGCAAAGTACAAAAAGCTGTCTGGGTCAAATGAGGGTTAACTTCATTCTCTTCCTTCCAATGCCTTTTTATCATTTGGGTCACATATATCGCGATGTCTTTCATTCGTATGAAAAATCTCGTGCACACTTTTTACAGTTTTCATATTAAATTTTGACTTATTATCTGATTATCTGATTATCCCTCAAAGATTTTGGCCCCTTAGAAGACTCGGAGAATCTTGAGAAGCAAAAAGGCAAAAAGGGTCAATTCTCCCCCATGCCTTTTTCATTTGGGTCACATATATCGCGATGTCTTTCATTCGTATAAAAAATCTCGTGCACACTTTTTGCAGTTTTCATATTAAATTTTGACTAATTATCTTATTATCTGATTATCCCTCAAAGATTTTGGCCCCTTAGAAGACTCGGAGAATCTCGAGAAGTAAAAAGGCAAAAAGGGTCAACTCTCCCCCATGCCTTTTTTTCATTTGGGTCACATATATCGCGATGTCTTTCATTCGTATAAAAAATCTCGTGCACACTTTTTGCAGTTTTCATATTAAATTTTGACTAATTATCTTATTATCTGATTATCCCTCAAAGATTTTGGCCCCTTAGAAGACTCGGAGAATCTCGAGAAGTAAAAAGGCAAAAAGGGTCAACTCTCCCCCATGCCTTTTTTTCATTTGGGTCACATATATCGCGATGTCTTTCATTCGTATAAAAAATCTCGTGCACACTTTTTGCAGTTTTCATATTAAATTTTGACTAATTATCTGATTATCTGATTATCTGATTATCGGTCAAAGATTTTGGCCCCTTAGAAGACTCGGTGAATCTCACGAAGCAAAAAGGCAAAAAGGGTCAACTCTCCCCCATGCCTTTTTCATTTGGGTCACATATATCGCGATGTCTTTTATTCGTATAAAAAATCTCGTCTACACTTTTTGCAGTTTTCATTAAATTATAACATTATTTAATTATCTGATTATCTTCATCTGATTATTAAAATAATAAAAAATTATTTCTCTCATTATCGCTCAAAGATTTTGACCCCTTAGAAGACCCGGAGAATCTCACGAAGCAAAAAGGGTCAACTCTCCCCCATGCCTTTTTCATTTGGTCACATATATCGCGATGTCTTTCATTCGTATAAAAAATGTCGTCTACACTTTTTGCAGTTTTCATTAAATTATTACATTATTTAATTATCTGATTATCTTCATCTGATTATTAAAATAATAAAAAATTATTTCTCTCATTATCGCTCAAAGATTTTGACCCCTTAGAAGACCCGGAGAATCTCACGAAGCAAAAAGGCAAAAAGGGTCAACTCTCCCCCATGCCTTTTTCATTTGGGTCACATATATCGCGATGTCTTTCATTCGTATAAAAAATCTCGTCTACACTTTTTGCAGTTTTCATATTAAATTATTACATTGACTAATTATCTGATTATCTTCATCTGATTATTAAAATAATAAAAAATTATTTCTCTCATCGCTTCAAAAATTTTGGCCCCTTAGAAAGACCCGGAGAATATGACGAAGGCGGTAAGCAAAGCGATAGATCGCACAGTCATCAGTTTCGGGGCCAACTGTTGAGTTTTATCGTCGTCTTATTTTTCTTCCTCACGCTCGCTCACTCCATATAGTCATTCTGGCATATGTTGTCGTCTTGTACGTGTTTTACGTTTCGAAAGCCGAGAGAAGTCACACGAGATAGGCCAGCACATGTGTACGTCTGTCGTTTGGCTCTCCCCTCCCCTTATCTCGCTCTCTCTCTCTCTCTCTCTCTCTCTCTCTCTCTCTCTCTCTCTCTTGTCCTTTCAGTTTCCTCCGAGCTTGGGGTGTACCCTCAACGCATACGAGAGCTCCCCCCACCCCCACTCAAGCAAAACTGACTTTTGACTCTCTACGAGACTTGTGAGACAAAAAAGAAACGCAGATAGCGCGAACGTAGAGCGAAAGAGAGAGAGAGAGAGAGAGAGCGAAAGAACGAGAAGGAGAGAGAGAGAGCGAAATAACGAGAAGGAGAGAGAGAGAGCGAAATAACGAGAAGGAGAGAGAGAGAGAGAAAGAACGAGAAGGAGAGAGAGAGAGAAAAGTCGACGTAAAAATGATACGAAACTGCTGTTTAATTTTCTCACTCATTCTCTGATGCTTGACGCCTCTGGCTTGAGATTTTACAAAACACACATGTGTCTCTCCTATCTCACAAGTTTGTATGTTGAGTCAAAGTGTACGCTTGATGGAGAATTAGAATTTTAATTCCAGATGATGCTTATGGAATATCTCAGAATAATCTGTCTCTATCTCTATATAGTTATTGAGTTATGTCCTTGAAATGAGGGTTAAGCTGGAAATGTGGCCAGAATGTTTCGTCGCTACGTGGGTGAAGAAAATTTTGTATGTCGAGTCAAAATTTATACTTGATGGGAGAATAAAATTTTAATTTCAGACGATACTTATGGAATATCTCAAAATAATCAGAATCAGAATATATATATATATATATATATAAATATATACATGTATACAAATATATATATATAAAAATATAATATATATAAAATAATCGCCGAGCCGAAACCGCTCAATCTATAAATATGAAATTTGGTCAATAGTTTTATTTTATAATGCAGGGGCTGACTAAAAAGGGATTTTTTCAAAATTCCACCCCTAACGGGAGTAAAAAAGGGATAAAATGTTTTTACACTGATTGAAGGCGGGCAAAGCAGCGAGCAACAGCCAGTCTATAATAATATATAATTGCCATTATTTTCAAATATTTCTGTTCAACGTTTTGATAATTTTTTAATTCAATAATTAGTTTGAATTATGATGGAATAAATTTACAAACGCATAACGATATTAATTACTAATAGACCTGATAATTAATATGTCCTTGAAACGAGGGTTCAGCTAAAATGGTCGCCAGAATATTTTTTCCACCACACACGTGGTTAAAGAAAACTTTACGAGGCTCAGCAGGAAAAATTAGGATCTCCTCGTTGGCTCATAACCCTTCGAACTCCGTTGACCAAAGGAAAGATTTTTTTTTTCGTTTTTTTTTTTTTTTTTGCCACAGCTGCTGTCAATTTGTCAAAGGGAGTTTACGAAATATTTGGACCTACAGCAGACACTTTTGAGACTCGTTCATCTCGTCTTTCAGAGCATGGCAAAAGGATCACATTCGCGGTCCACCCCCTATATGGGGGTAAATGACCCTGTTCTGTCTTATTATATTTCTCTCCTTCTTTTTTTTTTTCCTTCATTCTCTTCGATTTTTCGTCTCGTCCTCTTACACGACAAGAGTTTGTGACTGGTTAGCTCGTTATTTCTCAGGGATGCTGTTTTTTTTTCTTCTTTTTTTCCACTTTGCTAGCATTTTTTTTTTTTTCCCTCCACCATCCTTTCATCCCTCTCGTGCCACGTACGATATAGAGGACCTCCCCTATCGATCGACGTCGTGGGTATCCCTGTGGCCTCGTCCCACCCCTTCTTATATCCTCTCCCCCCACCCCCACACACCCCACACACACTGACAATCTATATCTAATATTATTCTCCCATATTTATTGAATATTCTTGGTAAAATTTTACTAACTCAAAATTGTATCGAAAAAAAATTTTCGTCGAGGGTTGCTTGAAAACATCAATTATTGCAGATCCAGAAACAAAATGGTAGACAAACGGAGGGGTCATTGACCGGTTATAAAAAATCTCAAAGTACCAAAGTTTTTACATTTTATTTTTCTCCCTCTCCTTCTTTTTCATCCTTGAGCCTCCTCCCACCCCTTCTTATATCCACTCCCCCCACCCCCACACACCCCACACACACTGACAATCTATATCTAATATTATTCTCCCATATTTATTGAATATTCTTGGTAAAATTTTACTAACTCAAAATTGTATCGAAAAAAAATTTTCGTCGAGGGTTGCTTGAAAACATCAATTATTGCAGATCGAGAAACAAAATGGTAGACAAACGGAGGGGTCATTGACCGGTTATAAAAAATCTCAAAGTACCAAAGTTTTTACATTTTATTTTTCTCCCTCTCCTTCTTTTTCATCCCTGAGCCTCCTCCCACCCCTTCTTATATCCTCTCCCCCCACCCCCACACACCCCACACACACTGACAATTTATATCTAATATTATTCTCCCATATTTATTGAATATTCTTGGTAAAATTTTACTATCGTCAAATTGTATCGAAAAAAAATCTTCATCGAGGGTTGCTTGAAAACATCAATTATTGCAGATCGAGAAACAAAATGGTAGACAAACGGAGGGGTCATTGACCGGTTATAAAAAATCTCAAAGTACCAAAGTTTTTACATTTTATTTTTCTCCCTCTCCTTCTTTTTCATCCTTGAGCCTCCTCCCACCCCTTCTTATATCCACTCCCCCCACCCCCACACACCCCACACACACTGACAATCTATATCTAATATTATTCTCCCATATTTATTGAATATTCTTGGTAAAATTTTACTAACTCAAAATTGTATCGAAAAAAAATTTTCGTCGAGGGTTGCTTGAAAACATCAATTATTGCAGATCGAGAAACAAAATGGTAGACAAACGAAGGGGTCATTGATCGGTTATAAAAAATCTCAAAGTACCAAAGTTTTTACATTTTATTTTTCTCCCTCTCCTTCTTTTTCATCCCTGAGCCTCCTCCCACCCCTTCTTATATCCTCTCCCCCCACCCCCACACACCCCACACACACTGACAATCTATATCTAATATTATTCTCCCATATTTATTGAATATTCTTGGTAAAATTTTACTAACTCAAAATTGTATCGAAAAAAAATTTTCGTCGAGGGTTGCTTGAAAACATCAATTATTGCAGATCCAGAAACAAAATGGTAGACAAACGGAGGGGTCATTGACCGGTTATAAAAAATCTCAAAGTACCAAAGTTTTTACATTTTATTTTTCTCCCTCTCCTTCTTCTGCCCTCCACCCCTGAGCATCATTTCTCCCCTTTTATACATTCACCCCCCCCGCCGCCATCTAAACTCGATGTCCCTTATACTCGAAGGATACGACCAAGACGAAGCTAACGGCATCGTCGTCGTCGTCGTCAGTGACGTCATGGCGTCCATTGGGCTAGGTCGTGGGCATCCCTTAACCAGAAAACCCACACCCTCGTGTGTGTTACTTGGCGTTCTCAGGCCAGACCATCCGAGCACGGCAAAGAGAATGAGGCAATGAGAAAACCAGCGATAGAGAAAAAAGCTTGGTGTATATATATATATATATATATATACACACCAAGCTTTTTCCTCTATTGCTGGTTTTCATATATATATATATACACATATATATATATGCACAAGGGTTGCATACATACACCTTCCTTCTCATCATTTCCACCCCCCCCCCCCTCCCCCGCGCACCCCAACCCTCCGCGAAGCATTTTTTCTCTCTCCCCCTTCTCTTCTATAGCGATGCACACACTCTTATATATGTCAGAGCTGTGTATGTGCTGCTGGATTTCTGTTCCGTGCCGAAAAAAGCAAGGCTCGCAGAAAGGACGCCCGGCGTCGTGGCGCTCTTTGGCTGATCAATACGCCACCCCCCGCCTCACTCTCGTACGCGGACGGTCACGCATGTGCACGGGGTGTACTCGGGGTGGATGGGGTGGGGTGGGGTGGGTGGGTGGTCGTCGGGGGAGGGGGGGGGGGGGAGGGTGGAGGATGTAGAAGGAGAGGCAGAGGAACCACCACCTCCTCCTCCTCCTCCTCCTCCTCTTCTACTCTTCCTTTCCTGCTAGGCTACACGATTTTTTTTGCCCTCCATTTTACCCCCAAGCGCCGTTCCTACTCTCCGTTAGTCGTGCATTTTTTACGCCTTTTTTCCCAAGCCAAGAGAACCCGTGTGCAGAGTCGCCCACCACCTCCTCCTCCTCCTTCTCCTCCTCCTCCTCCTCTTCCTACTCCTCCTCCTCCTCCTCCTCCCGCCACCCCTTTGGCCGAGCTCTGCTCTACCTCTTCCTCCCTCTGGCACAAACACATACACACATGTACATTTTTTCTCACTCCCGCGTTCTTTGGACAGAGGTAGAGTTCTATCTTGGTGCACTTTTTCTATCTCTACTCGTGGCCGAGCTTCGGAGGCTGCAGGAGGAGGAGGAGGAGGAGGAGGAGAAGGGGGAGGAGGAGGAGGAGGAGGAGGCTGGCAGCGTTCTCTTTCTTCTTCCATCATCCCTCTCTTTTCTCTTTCGATCTCAACCACCTACCCCCTCCACCTCCCCCGAAGCTCCTCTTTTCTTTTCTCCTTTTTTCTTTCCTACATCGCTTGCACTCCTCTCCTCCCCTTCGACCACCCTTTTTACCTCTTTCTTCTTCTTTGCTTGTTTTTTTTATTTCAACCACCCTCCTCCTCCTCTTCTTCCTCCTCCTCCTTTTCCATCTCCTTCTCCTCCTCCTCCTCCACCTCCTCCTCCTCCACCTCCTCCTCCTCCTCCTCCGCCATCTCCTCCTCAATCTCCTCCAGCCTCAATCTCTTTGCGTGTATATCTGTGCTACACTCTCCCAGCCGGGCATCGGTGCCCTTTTGCTATCGGTGGAAGCTGATGCCGCGGCGTTGCCTTCTATCGTATCAAGTCCACTCCCACACACACACACACACACACACGCTCCCGAGGAAAAACTGAAAGGAGTGAGAATGCCATAGCTGACTGGAGAACACACACACTCCCGAGGAAAAAGGAGTGAGAACTCCATAGCTGACTGGAAAATATACACACACACACACACACACACACTAAAACATGTCGAGTATCATCAATACTAACACACTTTTTGACACTCAAACTATCTCACAAAGAAGCATAGACGCCACTTACACTCCAGCACTGACGAATCACCTCCCTGTACTTAATCCAACTCCAAAGGGAACTTTGCTAATTTCTTTTTTTGTTTTTTTGTTTCATCTCCACTTCTCATTCTTCCTTTATTCGCGCAATTCTTTTTCTTTTTTTTTTTTCTTTTCGTTCGTTTTTCACCCACACCGGGTGTATCGTCCAGCGAGCGGAAACGCTCTGATGCTTTCCGTACAGACGATTCCAGAATTTTCCATTTATCCGTGTATGAAAAAAATGCAACGTGTCGCCTCTCGAAATAGAATAGACTCGGCTATAATCAGTAAAGGAGAGAGAGAGAGAGAGAGAGAGAGAGGGGGGGGAGGGGGAGAGAGAGAGGGAGAGAGCGAGAGAGAGAGAGAGCGAGAGAGGAGGGGAGAGAGACACAGACAGACAGACAGACAGAGAGGGGGAGGATATCTACACTGCTATTTCCGGTGCTGGCCGGAAGCTTTTTTTCTCTCTACTCCCATCACTTTTTTATGCCCCATCCTTCTTCCAAATTGGAATGGAGGAATCTTGACATTTGTATTCACTCGAGAAATGAGCAATGCCAATGTCCAGTAGAAAAGCCTCCCTCGACACTGTATCGCATCTCCTCCACTTATTTCAAGGGATGGAGGGGGAGGGGGAGGAGGAGGAGGAGGAAGTAGGCTCTTTGGGGCTGCAGGATAAAAATTTTCTCACAATAAGGGCGATTCCCCTTCGGGCATCTTGCGTTTGTGTCCTCCACACCCCCCCCCCCTCCTCCTCCCCCTACCCCACTACCCCGCCACGTCTCTTGATCTCCCTTAAGTCTCGTCGTGCTCCTCTCGGCGTGCGGATACCACCTGTAGCGCAGGGCTACATTCATGAGGGATTGCCCTTTCTCCCCCTCCCCCCACCTCCCCCTCACCCCCTCTCTCTCACTCTTTCTTTCTTTCTTTCTCTCTCTCGCTGTTTTCGTCGCCCTTGTGTGACTTTCTCGCTCGATTATTTTTTTTTTTCACGTAACGTAACGTTTTTTTTTCGTTAACGTAAACCACCCCCATATAAAAAAGGTCTCTCAAGATTTATTTGGGGCAAGAAAAAAAAGGAAAAAAAAAAAAAACAAATCGCAACCAATCACTTGATCAATAATAATCAAAAATATACTGCGAATAATTATAATTAATCATTGAAAACAATTTAATTATATTATCGTCAATTAAAATTACTACCCCCTTGAAGTGAATTACGAATATAAATTTATTTATTGTCACGAAAATTTACAAATATATAAAAAAGGGGAGGCTCTCTTGTTTATCTCCATAGAAACGCGTCAAGAGAGTGATGCCCAAGGTCACAGACGAGATCCGCCACCCCCTAAGCGTCGCTCGAGTCATTCCAGTCTGTGTTGTGTCTAGACCACCACCACCCCCACTTTCTCTCTCTCTCTCTCTCTCTCTCTCTCTCTTCCTGTGTGCTGCCATCGCAAGCGACTACACTCTCATCCCTCTTCAACCCCCGCAGTCGTCAGCAAAGCAAAACACCTATATATATACATATGTATATACATACATATATATACATATATATACATATATACATATATATATACATATATATATGTATATATATACATATATATACATATATATACATGTATATACATGTATATACATACATATATATACATATATATACATATATATATACATATATACACATATATATATATAGTACGACCTCTCGCATCCTCTCTCTCTCTCTCTCTCTCTCTTCTCGGGACAGTCCCCACTACCCTCTTTCTTTCGCACAGACTTCTCGTTGATGCTGGATGTTGTTACAGGGAATGTGGTCCTATAGAGCTCTCGCACCTACCCGAACGTGTAAACCTCGGCGAATTATTCCCACCTCGACGACCCATCTCTTTCATCACTCGCCGTCCATAATGCAACCCCCTTGTTGTCCATTCCGTCTGCCGCCTCTCGCAGTGATAATACGAAAAAAAAAAAAAAAAAAAAAACGAAAAAAATTTATAATTGCACCAATAAAAAAATGATAATTAAATCGAATAATAATTTTTTTCCCCAATTTTAGTACTCAAATTATGGTTATTTTTTTTTTTGTTTAATTTTTACTTTTTTTTTTTTTTTTTTTTATTAATTTTATTTTATTTTAAATTTAATTTTAATTTAATTTTAATTTAAATTTAATTTTAATTTAATTTTATTAATTTTTTTTTTTTTTTTTTTTTTTATCTGTTGCAGCAATGCAACCCTCACGAGAAAGATGCGGACTACTGGGGCACAGGTCGTGGCGCAAAACAAGGCTACGAGGTGAGTTGAAAAATACCTGAAAATGAAATAATGATAAGCCCAAGGAACGATGATCGATTAGATTACGTTCTACTTTGTGAAACGCAGCATTTTCTGTTGCAGGCCAAAATGAATGCTGATCATGGACAGTTGCAAAAAGGTTTGTCAAAAATAACATCACAATGCTCGTTATTTTTTTTTATATTTTTTTTCATTGAGACTTTTGTAATTAAATTGACTCGAAATTTATTCTAAATTGCATTAATTTGTAATTAAATTGACTCTAAATTTATTCTAAATTGCATTAATTTGTAATTAAATTGACTCGAAATTTATTCTAAATTGCATTAATTTGTAATTAAATTGACTCTAAATTTATTCTAAATTGCATTAATTTGTAATTAAATTGACTCGAAATTTATTCTAAATTGCATTAATTTGTAATTAAATTGACTCGAAATTTATTCTAAATTGCATTAATTTGTAATTAAATTGACTCTAAATTTATTCTAAATTGCATTAATTTGTAATTAAATTGACTCGAAATTTATTCTAAATTGCATTAATTTGTAATTAAATTGACTCGAAATTTATTCTAAATTGCATTAATTTGTAATTAAATTGACTCTAAATTTATTCTAAATTGCATTAGTTTGTAATTAAATTGACTCTAAATTTATTCTAAATTGCATTAATTTGTAATTAAATTGACTCGAAATTTATTCTAAATTGCATTAATTTGTAATTAAATTGACTCTAAATTTATTCTAAATTTGATCAATTTGTAGGAAATTGATTCGAAATTTATTCTAAATTGGATTAATTTGTAGAAAATTGACTCGAAATTTATTCTAAATTGGATTAATTTGTAGGAAATTGATTCGAAATTTATTCTAAATTGGATAAATTTAGAATTTAGGAAAAAGAATGACCTATGTGCTTTGACAATGACAATGACGATGATGTCGTTGATGATATCGCAGGATTTTTAACCGCCTCTTTTAAGGTATTACGTAAAACGACCTTGCAATTTAGCCGAACAAAGACACGCCGATTCGAGCTGTAAAAAATTGACCATAGAGATAACCGAGCAAGGAACAGGAAATGTTTTCATGGCGCTGAAATTTCTCTTGTCCTTATTTTTTTTTTCTTTCTTTTTTAATTATTTTTTTCATCACAGCTTCTGCCTGACTGGCGATAGAAATCTGAAATCGTCACGCACACAAAAAGTTGGCGTGGCGATATACACAGAGAGAGAGGGAGGGGAGGGGGGAAGAGAACGGTGTAGAGAGAGAGAGAGAGAGAGAGAGAAAGAGAACGAGAACGAGAAAGAGAGAGAGAGAGAAAAGGATAGAAGAATGACAAGTGCGAGGAGGAAAAAAAAAAAAAAAGAAAAAAAAGTCCAAAGGAGATCCAGGGAGCTCAAGAAGAAACGTAAACACACGCGAGCCCACAAGAAACACCATCAGCCCCGTGTGTCCAGACCTCGAGAACCGGTTAGTAATTTTGCATCCATGACGTAAGTTTGAGTCGATTAGAGGCGAGAAGGGAGAAAATATCAGGCAGAAGTTTTAAAATAAAAATAAGACACGTGTGTGTCAGCGTGAATACATCATTCGATTAGTAGGAAATAGAGAGGGGAAACGAATAAAAATAAAATTAAAAAAAAAAAAAAACAGAGTGAAGGACCAAGATATAATCGATTCTCTCATTTATCTCGGCATACCGATAAATGGAAAACATCCGGAAGGTTCAACACCGACGGCCGCCAAATGATTAATTAACGAGATAAGAGAGAAACAAAAAAAATAATGAAAATTTCAAGATTTCATCTTTTGGAAGCGTCAATTCCTCGAAGCTCATTTCGTAATGGGTGCAAAAAATAATAATAATAAAAAATTTAAAAAAAAAAAACATATGCGGTGAGAGTGGCCTATGATCTCGTAGTACAACGAACTCTCTCCCTCGCTATGTCTCAAGTCGTCAGTGACCTAGGACTACCATTTGCAGAAAAAAGTCGTACTAACTTTTTTTTCTCCCTCTCTCTCTCTCTCTCTCTCTCTCTCGTTCTCTAGTCTTTCGGAGGCACGAAAGGGATTGAGTAATCGTCTCGTCTGGTTATATGTGCTTACTGTGGGGTCGTAAAAGGTGAAGCACGTTTCCATAAACGCCTTTTCACTGCCAATGCTATAATCGCAGGATTTCTCCCTCCCCCCCATCGCGCTCTCTCTCTCGCTTTCTCTCTCGCGCTGTGGTTACAACTCTCGGGCACGTAAAACTGCAAAGCTTCTGTGTTGTGTATGTGATTGATGAAACACGCGTCTTCTCACCTCTATTGGGATGTAACTTTTACATTCTTCGAGCTGAAAATTGATCGCATAACACGAAGAATTTGCTTCGAGCTATTTTACCGATCTGTTTTCTATACATGAGCTATTTCTAGTACAAAAGTACCAGTTCAAGTACAAAAGTACCAGTTCGAGGACAAAAGTACCAGTTCAAGTACAAAAATCCCAGTTCAAGTACAAAAGTACCAGTTCAAGTACAAAAGTACCAGTTCGAGCACAAAAGTACCAGTTCAAGTACAAAAGTACCAGTTCAAGCAGAGAAGTACCAGTTCAAGCACAAAAGTACAAGTTCGAGTGCACAAGCATCAGTTCAAGTACACAAGTATCAGTTCAAGAACTGGTACTTTTGTGCTTGAACTGATACTTGTATACTTGAACTAATCCTTGTGCACAAGTACCAGTTCAAGTACAAAAGTACCAGTTTAAGCAAAAAAGTACCAGTTCAGGTATAAAAGTACCAGTTCAAGTACAAAAGTACCAGTTCAAGTACAAAAGTACCAGTTCAAGCAGAAAAGTACCAGTTCAAGCACAACAGTACAAGTTCGAGTGCACAAGCATCAGTTCAAGTACACAAGTATCAGTTGAAGAACTGGTACTTTTGTGCTTGAACTGATACTTGTATACTTGAACTAATCCTTGTGCACAAGTACCAGTTCAAGTACAAAAGTACCAGTTTAAGCAAAAAAGTACCAGTTCAGGTATAAAAGTACCAGTTCAAGTACAAAAGTACCAGTTCAAGTACAAAAGTACCAGTTCGAGCACAAAAGTACCAGTTCAAGTACAAAAGTACCAGTTCAAGCAGAAAAGTACCAGTTCAAGCACAAAAGTACAAGTTCGAGTGCACAAGCATCAGTTCAAGTACACAAGTATCAGTTGAAGAACTGGTACTTTTGTGCTTGAACTGATACTTGTATACTTGAACTAATCCTTGTGCACAAGTACCAGTTCAAGTACAAAAGTACCAGTTTAAGCAAAAAAGTACCAGTTCAGGTATAAAAGTACCAGTTCAAGTACAAAAGTACCAGTTCAAGTACAAAAGTACCAGTTCGAGCACAAAAGTACCAGTTCAAGTACAAAAGTACCAGTTCAAGCAGAAAAGTACCAGTTCAAGCACAAAAGTACAAGTTCGAGTGCACAAGCATCAGTTCAAGTACACAAGTATCAGTTCAAGAACTGGTACTTTTGTGCTTGAACTGATACTTGTATACTTGAACTAATCCTTGTGCACAAGTACCAGTTCAAGTACAAAAGTACCAGTTTAAGCAAAAAAGTACCAGTTCAGGTATAAAAGTACCAGTTCAAGTACAAAAGTACCAGTTCAAGTACACATGAACTGGTACTGACAAGTTGATGATCTGATAGATTAATTATAATAGGATAGAATTTTTTTCGTAACAGATGAAATGTCATTTGAGTTAAATCGAATCTAAACTGAATTCTTAAATTGATCCCAATTTACAAAATTTTTCGTTTCTAATTGAATGGAATTGTAAATTGGACAATTGCTCAATAGATCAATATTTTATCAAAATATTCATCCCAATTTGACTTGAATACGATTTTCCGTTTGATTGAAATCGATCCGATTTGTTTCGAATCGATCACGATATGATTTATCATAATATTTACCATAATATCGACTTTGATGGATTCTGATGACATTCAAATATATATTTTATTTCGTTTGGGCCCGACCAATCGGTTGAAATCGATCATATTTTTTATTAAAAAAATAAATCTAACTTGAATAGATTCTTCCTGAATGAAATAAATTTTAACCGAAGCTACCAAAAAACCCTTCTGATACTTTACTCCGGTCTTCGATTAAACTAAGAGGAGGTAAAAAAAAATCACATTCCTAATTACGCAATTTTCATCTCACTTCATCAGAGCCCCTTTGCCTTTTCACTCCCTGTATATGCTCGTTTGGTTAATTCACGGATCGCATGATGCCCAAATTCAGCTTGAACGAAGAGCGGCCAGAGTAAATCCCCCCGAGATGACGAGGGGCCCCAAGGCCCCTTTCGTCTATTCGAAACATTCAAACATCCGGCCACTTACAATATCCACAAGAGTTCTTCTTCTTCTTCTTCCTCTCCTTCTTCTCCTTCTTCTTTTCCTTCTTCTTT
>OY769906.1:23438273-23458273 GCA_963669185.1 Dyspetes luteomarginatus
GAGAGAGAGAGAGAGGGAGGGAGGGAGAGAGAGAGGGAGAGAGAGTGCAGTGTGGCAGGAAAGGGAGCTTCTTAAGTCAGAGAGAAGAGTAGCAAGATGGCCGCGGGGCCCTCCGGTAAATAAGCGACTGTCATCTGACGCCCGCAAAAACCAGATACACAGAAGCGCGCGCGCGCTCCAGACTGGTCTCGCGATATTTTCTATCTCTCTCTCTCTCTCTTCAGGAGACTTTATTCACACCCCCTCTTCGTATCTTTCCCTCTCTATTGCACCCTTGCTCGATAAAGAAGGAGAGAGAGAGAGAGAGAGAGAGAGAAAGAGAAATAGAGAGAGAGAGAGAGAGAGAAAAAGAGCCAACCCCTTTCGCTCTCTTCCACTCGGCAAGTCTAAAGATTAATTACAAAAAATCGCCGCGACGCGAATTGGAAACGTCGTTCCACGAACAGGAGACAAGAGGCAGTCCTATATATATATATATATATATATATACATATATATATATAGTAGCAGTATCTCTCGTCCTTATGTCGCGTTCTCCACCTTCTCTCGTATGGAGAGCCAAGGTGACCTTAAAGTTGAGCATTAAGTCACCCTGAACGATTTTACGAACAAAGTAATATATATATATTACTTTGGCTAAAATTGACTCTTATATTATATTTTTTTAATCATCTCCAATAATTCATTCGATCGACAATTATTCGTGTTGAAAATTTTCCAATTTTTAATAATATTCTGTGTTGTTGTGTGTGAGAATATTTTAAACATTAACGATAAACTTTTTTCAACAAAAAAACGAGACACGATTCGTATGTTAAAAGTTTCGTGTAATTATACGTGTAATTAAAAAGTACTCGTTGAAAGGAGTTCTCGCGATTATGTATTAGAATATATATATATATATCTAGTATATTAAGTATTTTATATATATATATATATAAAATGCGTTTATCACGAGAATAATCGTATGTACGCCTTCCTCGATCTTTCGTCTTTCGTCTACCATTTAGCTTTGGCTCTGAATTGCTCTCTCGTTTTCCCCTTCTCGCTCTTACGACTCTTGTTCTTTACCCCGATAAGCACACGCCTCCTATTTACCAGGAACATTGCATACGGACAGTACAAGACACTTGGATGCCTCTATATATATATATATATATATATATGTATGATGGAAACGGATATATATATATAAATATAAATATATATATATATATATCCGTTTCCATCATAGACATCGCACAAACGGATCTCACTCGTGAACAACGTATAATAATTAATTTATTCGCCACTCGGTCTCTCTTGCTGCTCGTTAATTGAATCTCTCTCTCTCTCTCTCTCTCTCTCTCTACTGCTCTTCTGCTCTGTACACTGCGCGTGTACTCTACCAATAAGTCTGGTCGTACGTGTGCAATTTAACGAGGGTTCCAATTAGGCCCAGGCAGAAACTCCTGCAGACACGAACATTCACACATCAATATTTTTAATAAAGAAAAAATAATTTTTTCTTTTTTTTTTTTGTTATTTATTAATTTTGAGCTCGAACGAATTTTTTAATAATTTTTTGGTATTATTATTATTTGAAATAAATATTCTCAAAATCAGGGTTCAAATCAGGCGCTCGCTCTCGTTCTTTTGGGTTTAAGTAACGTATTTTATCACGTATATTTTTATTATGTATAAATAATTTTTAACGATTTTTAGATCGATTCTTGCAAGATCAATTCTTTGATCACGATTTTTAAGGAGAATCGATTTTTTAAAAGAATCGATTTAAAAATCGATTTTTTAGAAGAATCGATTTAAGAATCGATTTTTTTTATTGGATAGGGCATGCCTTCCTTCATTTACATTTCGATATAAGCGTTTGAGTGCATTTCGGTTCAAGGGATTTTTCAAAAAAAAAATTCGATCCAGTGTAACGCTTGAAAACCGTACGAGATTTTTCACCGCCGTACTAGAGTACCAGATTTTGGCAAAAATTACTAGATCTGGTACAATTGTACCAGCACTGGCAACACTGCTCTTGCTGTCTGTGGACAAGAATTTTCTGGCTCCAGCATTTTATCATACGAGACGCCTCCCTCATGTTTCGATGTTTTTTTTTTTCCTCTTCTTCCCTCGCATTCACGCCCCCCCAACGCTTTACCCTCTATTCTTCCTTATTCCGTTCCACACGTCGATCTCGTGTTTTTCTTTACTCCACAAAACTCGAAAGGCTTTTTTTCTTTGTTTGTTTACTTTTTTTTTTCTCCAGATCAACAGACGAAGCCACAAGTCTCGATGAGCTGTGAAACGGTTCGAGCGCTTGACGAATAATTATCCCGAGCATGCATATTCGAGAGGATTGTAATTTTTTTTTAAATTAAAAATTGTGGGAATAAAAATTCATCGATTCTCATATTTTTATTTATTTTATTTTATTTATTATTCGAACGAAATAAAATTAATAAAAAAAATAATTAAAAATTTTTCTTTGATTTATTACGATTTGTTGTTGGATTTTTTTCTTTTTTTCCAATTTTATTTCATTTCCGTTTATCAATCTGGTGGAGAGGAAAAAAAAATGGCGTGCGGTACGTGCAAGAAATAAAATAAAAAAATTAAATTCGTCAACAATCGCGACGTCGACAGAAAATCCTCGTTTTCTTTATTTATGTTAACCAAACATGAGAACGAATTTCTCTCTCTCTCTCTCTCTCTCTGGCGAGGCCAATTGGGTATTCCGTCAGGATTACAAGCATGCGGGTGTCTCGACGAATTATACGCGAGAGGGAAAAAAACAAAAAAAAAAATCACAGCCTTTTAGTCCTCGAAAGGGATTTGGCATTTGTAAGGATTAGAAGAATAAGTGTTCGTTGCAGAGAGAGAGAGAGGAAGAAAAAATGTTGTCTTTTTTTTTTTTTTTCCATTTTGTTGGAAAATCCTTGTCCTCACCTCGTGCAGATTTGATCCATCCTCTTCAGCGAGCACGAATATCTCCGGAGGCTCCAAGTTTAATTACGCTTTTGCCAATTTTAATAGAGTCGAGCTCACGAGATATATATATATATATCTCTCTATATATCTATATATACATATATGTATGTATGTATACATATATATATATATATATATATATATATATATATATATATATATAGGGAGAGAGACTACTCGCAAGAGATTGTTTTACAAAGTAAATGAGGCAATGATGACTCGTCCCATTTTCCACCATGGACCACACCGAGGAGCAAATAAACCCTCTCTCGTCCCATGAAACTTCATCGACTAATTAACACGCTCTTGGCAAAAGCACCCGAGATACGTCACACGATTTTTTTTTTTCCGCTAAAATAAAATTAAATTGGCGATGCATGAAATTTATGAAGTTTTTTTTTTTTGTTTTAATAAAATGAACGATGTAACTTAATTTTATTAAATTATGCCCAAGGGGTTTAGGTCGACGAGATTTTTTTTTTTTTTTTATCGTAAATGATAAAAATCTCGTAATGACTTTGGCAATTTTGTCAGATTAAGATCGAAGAAATTTTAGAGGATAATAAAAAAAAGATCGATTTTTAATTTTCTGTTTGACGAAATAATTTTTTTCGTCGTCAATTTTGGAAAAGCGACGGAGAAGGATTTAATGAAATTTTGGAAAAAGGTAAAAATATTGATTAAAATTATAATAATTAAATAGACGAAGAAAAATTCAATAGTAAGAAAACGCCTTTTATTCTTATTCTCACTTTTAACTTTATGTTCACATTATGTACTTTGCTTAGAAAAGAAAACAGTTCTCTCTCTCTATATGTAATTCATTATTATCCTTATATTATTTTTTTTAACATATTATATGTAATATATATATATATATATGTATATATATGTGCATATATATGTATATATATATATATATATATATATTTATATTTATATTTATTTATATTTATAGACGATAAATTCTCTTTCTCTTTCGCTCTGTTCATTTTCATTTTTTTTCTTCGCAAGTTGGTGGGCTCAATGAGCATCAAGTGAATCGTGAAAAAATTTCCACTCAGATTTGCGAAATCTTTTCATTTGTAATTTTTTTTTTTTTTTTTTTTTTCATCGTATTTATGGACCTGAGTGCGTGAATGTTTGTTTGTTTGTGTGTGTTAGTTTGATTTAATATTTTTTTTATTTGTGTGTGTATGTGTGTCGTGTGTATAAAAATACTTTACAATGAATGAATTAATTGTCGTGTTAATTGGCTAATATCATTTTTCTTCATCGACCAGTTGAATTTTCAATTGGATCTCATCCCGAACCGCTTGGAACTAATTCTGTACCTGTAAAAAGAAAAAGAAACATTTTTTTGTTAAATTATCGGATTAAAAAAAAAATTAAAAATATTAGATGGAATAATTTTTTTTTTCTTATCATTGTCCACGATCTCTCTTTATTCTTATATTATTATTTTTTTTTTAGTATTTCCACGTCTTTTCGTGACATTGAAAAGCAGAAGATATTTTTGTCTCTTTTTCTTGATAATTCAGGAAAATATTAGATGGAATAATTTTTTTTGTTTTTTTTTTCTTATCATTGTCCACGATCTCTCTTTATTCTTATATTATTATTTTTTTTTTGAGCATTTCAACGTCTTTTCGTGACATTGAAAAGCAGAAGAAATTTTTGTCTCTTTTTCTTGATAATTCAGGAAAATATTAGATGGAATAATTTTTTTTGTTTTTTTTTTCTTATCATTGTCCACGATCTCTCTTTATTCTTATATTATTTTTTTTTTTGAGCATTTCAACGTCTTTTCGTGACATTGAAAGGCAGAAGATGTTTTTGTCTCTTTTTCTTGATAATTCTTTGAAAAGGGCCCAGAGCAAGAGACTGAGAGTTTGTTTCTCTCTATATATTTTTGTGGTAGAGAAATGTTAGATTTTCTACTTGCGAGGGAATCGAAATAATATACGATATTCGCGCTTCGCTGCTCACTCGTCGACCCCCCTTTTTTTCTCGACATTTTCCCCGAAAATTCTCTGCTCGACAAGTTTTCCGTCTTTCCGTTCGCGGAAATGACGTCGGACTGTCTGTGATCAGGGGACATGGGCAAGGATATTTTCTTCATGCGGATGCCACGAATTGTGATCACCAAAATTCACGAGTCCGTAAACTCCATATTGAGCAGTTTAATTATTACTATTTTTTTTATTTAATATTTGGCATTTATTTATTGTTAAAATTGGGGAAATTTTATCACTGAAACTGTCCAATGGTAAAATTGCCCTTTAGTGTAAAACTGGCCAATGGTAAAATTGCCCTTTAGTGTAAACTGGCCAATGGTAAAATTGTCTTTTAATGTAAAACTGGCCAATGGTAAAATTGCCCTTTAGTGTAAAACTGGCCAATGGTAAAACTGGTCGATGATAAAATTGCTAAAATGATAAAACGATCCAATGATTAAATGGCTAAAATGATAAAATATCACATGACTTCTCGAACTACAGCTCAATCAGTCTGTCCCTTTTTCGCTAGCTCGGATCTTATTTTTCACGCCCTATCATTTGCTCTCTCGTCTTGACTGTGACAAATAATTGTCGAAGCTTAACACAAGCCAGAGCTACCCCGTATACTTAGCTAATAGAGAAAAAAAAAAAAAAAATGCCGGAACATTGGAGCCTGCAGTCATGGACCATCGAAAAATTCCTCACTGGAGCTGGAATGCCAAATTTTTTCCCAATTCTTCTGCACAACTTTCGAATCATTATATTGCTTTTTTTTTTTTTTTTAATCGATAATCAATAATAATCCTTAAAATATATTTTATTGGGAAAAGTACTAAAAAAAAAAATCAACTCGATGCAATATATTTCTTTTTTTTTTTTATCGATAATCAATAAAATATATTTTATTGGGATAAATAATATAAAAAAAAAATCAACTCGATGCAATATTTTTCTAATTAAATAATTTATCTCAAGACTCCCATACAGCCAACATGAGTGGTCAAGCTCATCCAAAAAATGTATTTAACCCAAAAAAAAAAGGAAAAAAATATGAAAAAATGCCGGAAGATCCATTTTTCTTTTAAATCGATAATCAATAATAATCCTTAAAATATATTTTACTGGGATAAATAATAAAAAAAAAAAATCAACTCGATGCAATATTTTTCTAATTAAATAATTTATCTCAAGACAGCCTACATGAGTGGTCAAGCTCATCCAGAAAATTTATTATAAGAAAAAAAAAAAAACAAAAAATTCTCAGGGCAAATATTAACGAGCCGAGCAACGAGAAGTGTTTCAATGTCTCAATAATCTCCAACTCGTCAATTGCTGTTGTTTTCTCGGGCGTTTTACTCTTCGCGTAAAAATGCTCGAGGCCTACTCGAAACGACATAATAGTGAGCCACCTCCGAGAGGTTACTCGACTCGCTTCCATCTCTCTCTCTCTCTCTCTCATTCCTGGAAGAAAGACGAAAAGAGAGAGAGAGAGAGCCAACAGCTCTTGCCTTACCTTATACTTAATATTGCATTACGGTGCGTACACACTCTGGTATAATTTTAGCGAAGAAGAGAGAGAGAGAGAGAGAGAGAGAGAGAGAGAGAGGAGTGGCTCAGAAGCATATATTTTTTTTTGCTCCTCTCTCTCTCTCTCTCTCTCTCTATATTTTTTCCCACAGAGTCTCGCGAGCCAAATTACGCACTTTTACACGCCGGGAGGCAAGAAAAAAAGATTGAAAATAATAATAATAATAATAATAATAATAATAATAATAATAAGCTCTACGAAACGTATAGAAAATCACACGTGAAATAAATGACCGTTTTACCCATAACCGAAATTAACGCTCGCTCATGTTTCGGAAAAAGTTTTTCGTTTTCAAAATTCGTGCTTGCTTCACCAAGAAAGTGTATATATATATATATATATATATATATATATACTTCACCAAGAAAGTGCATATATATATATATATACTTCCCCAAGAAAGTGCATATATATATATGCTTCACCAAGAAAGTGTATATATATATATATATGTATGTAACAACGGGAAAAGCCTCAACTCGGGGTGTTTTAATGAACTATGCTTCGCCAAAACCATTAATAATAGCTCGCGGATGAGTTGTCGACGGAGTAAGAGAGATGATCCTCGAGTCTGTTACAGTAGAAACTTAAAGAGAGAGCGAGAGAGAGGGGGCGATGAGGGGGAGGGAGAGGGGGAGGGGGGAGAGAAGCAAATGGCAACGTCGAAAAAGTAGCTATATATAGGAGAATTGTACGTCCTTAAGGGAGGAAAGGAATTACGAGAGTGTGACGAAGTTTTGGTCAAAGTTTGCACAAACATTCCCGAAGTAGAAACAGACTTGATTCTTTTCTACGTCTACATATATGTATATATATATATATATATATATATATATACATATATATATATATATGTATGTATATATGTATATATGTATATATGTATGGGTTTGGGTTATATATATATATTTGGGTGGTATATATATATATATATATATATATATATATATATATATATATATATATACATATATATATATATATATGTATGTATATATGTATATATGTATATATGTATGTATGTATATATGTATATATGTATATATGTATATATGTATATATGTATATATGTATATATGTATATATGTATATATGTATATATGTATGTATGTATATATGTATATATGTATATATGTATATATGTATATATGTATATATGTATATATGTATATATATACATATGTATATATGTATATATGTATATATGTATATATGTATATATGTACATATGTATATATGTATATATGTATATATGTATATATGTATATATGTATACATATATATATATATATATATATATATATATATATATATTGAAGAAAAAAAAAACAAACGGACATATATATATATACGTGCGTTTTTTTTCACCGCACATAAAAGAAACTTTCTCCGAACGTTTTCTTTCTCGCTTGCGATTTTTATCAGTCTCTGTGTGTTCTCGATGAGTTCTCGATGTATTTAACAAATGTGAGAAAAAAAAAAAAAAAAAAAAACTTAGCTGTCCCCAACTGTCTTACTTGGGACTTTTTCTCTATCTCTTTTTCATACTCATTGGGACTCTTTGTTTGCTCGATAGAGGTCGATTTTGTACAAATGACTGAGAAAAAAAGAAAAAAAAAATCAAATTCTCTTACGAAGTTTTTTTTTTTTTTTTCCATCTCTCGTGATTGTTGCATCGACGATAAATAAATTTTTAAGCCATTTTAAGTTTTGTCGTGAAAATGAGATAAAATGTAAAAAAAAAAAAAGGAATCGTGGATATTCGCGAGATGGAAAAAAAAAAAAAAAAATGCTCGTGAGAGAAATGTCAAGGGCAAAGGAAAGAACTGAGGGAGCTTCTTGACTGCTTTCTATGACCACTCTCGAAGCTCTATTCTTCGGCAAATCGTAGCATATTTGTCAGATTTTTCTTCGAGAGCAAAACCTTTTCGCGCCTATATATATATATATATATATATATATATATATATATATACACAGACATATATATACATATATATGAATATATATATAGATATATACATATGTATAAGTATATATATATATATATATATATGAAAAGAGAGAAAAGCGTGTCGCTCCTTTCCATCTAAGTGGATTGGTTTCAATCGAGAACAAGGGAAAAGAGGGAGAGAGAGAGAGTCAGACAGACGAACGACAGGCAGTCAGAAAGAAGGAGAGAGAGAGAGAGAGAGAGAGATTGCAATATATAAAAAGTCGTCTAATTCGACGAGCCAAGTCTTGATGGCTCAATGGAGTAAAATTTCTCACACACACAGAGAGCCCAAAATATCTTTCAAGACTTTTATATCAATATTATGGAATAAAACTACGAACCCTTAAAGCCTTTTTCGAGTGAGGAGGCAGCGTCGAGACTCGTTGCGTCGGATTCGACATCTGCCTCACTGTCGATCGGTGTGTCAATCTGCAAAAAAAAAATAAAAAAAAAAATAAATAAACATTACCAAAATTTGTATTGAATTTAAATTATTTAGTGGCAAGTCGAACACTAATCCAACTAATTAGAGCTTAATAAATCGAGCAATTCTCCATCACTATAAAATATATTTTTATATATTTATTAATATATTAATATATTTTCATATATATTTTATATATATATATATTTTTTTTAAATATATTTTTGTATATAAATTAAATTATATATTAAATTAAATATAATATAATTATATATATAAATTAAATTATATATTAAATTAAATATAATATAATTATATATATATATAATTATATTATATTTAATTTAATATATAATTTAATTTAACGAAAATTATATATAAATTTCGTTTATAATTCTGGTTTTTAGTTAATTCTCTCAGTGCCGAGATATGTGCGTAGTGACAGAGAGAGAGAGAGAGAGAGAGAAAACATGTGTGAACAGCTGCCGACGGCTCGGACCGAGATCGACTTCCCACGCGTCTCTTTCTCGACTCACCCCAAGCAGAGAGAGAGAGAGAGAGAGAGGGAGAGATTCACTCTGTCGTAACCACATGCTCTGTTCCAATATATCGGTTGAATTTTCAAACTCAACCGGTAGATCAAACTTTGAAAAGAAAAATAAAAAATAAACAGCCATTTTTTTTTATTAAAAAAAAAAAATCGTTACGATGACGACGAATGTCCATCAGATTCATGAATTGACGATTCTCCTCATTCATTGAGAAATTTTGTTTGAGGGTGGGGGGAAAAAAAGGTCGACGACATTGAGGCTAAGGGGGGGATTCTGTATTGTCCTATATATATATATATATATATATATATATATATATATAGATCATTTCACATATATATATATATATATATATATATATAGATCATTTCACATATATATATATATATCTGTTAAATGAACCCTGACCCGTCATAAAAAAGACGTTCCCGAAAGGAACAAAAACAGTCGCGCTGTAACTTCAGACAAAGTCAGTGTGGAAAAAAAGGGTAAAGGGCAACTTGACTCTGTATATTCGTTTTTGCTTTCTCACTCGAGCTCGTTGGATCGAAGGAGGTTTCTTAAAAAAAAAAAAAAAAAAAAAAAAACAACAGAGAGGGTTGCGAGAGCGAATAAAAAAAAAAAAAAAAGATGGCCGAGCTTGAAATGTTGATGAGGAGAGCGAGTGATTTAATGCACTTTCGGTTTATTCGAATTGGTGGATGACAGAAAATTGATCCTCCAGACTGGCGAATATAAAAAAAAAAAAATGTTGAAAAAAAAAAAACGATAGTTGGGCCCAAGTGGCCTAAAACTCATTTAAGATTGAGCGTGTGTAGGTGTATATTGAATGATTTAAAGAAATGAGATAGCAAGAGAATTGATTCTCTCGCGTTGTGATCGTCGACGAGCCCGCGTTACACTCGCATTTTTCCCATAGGCCTAAATATAGCGAGTGTCATATACCGAATGGCTTTTTCGGTCCGAGAAACACGTGTTTTTCTCTCTCCTTCTCACAGAGAGGGATCGCCCTCTCTCAGAGCTAACATGTGGTCGAGATATATACTTGCTTGAGAAATCCATCGAGTTATGCATACTCGCATATTATATCAAGTTAAAAAATAATAAAGACAATTTCTTTTATTTATTTTTTTGGTATTACCACATTTATTGATTAAGAGTTTTAAAAAAATTACTTTTTTTTATAGAATTTTTTGAGTTGAAGATTTTAATATTTTTTATAGAATTTTTTTGAGTTGACAAAATTACTTTTTTTATAGAATTTTTTTGAGCTGAATAAATTACTTTTTTTATAGAATTTTTTTGAGCTGAATAAATTACTTTTTTTATAGAATTTTTTTTAGTTGAAAAAATTACTTTTTTTATAGAATTTTTTTGAGTTGACAAAATTACTTTTTTTATAGAATTTTTTTGAGCTGAATAAATTACTTTTTTTATAGAATTTTTTGAGTTGAAAAAATTACTTTTTTTATAGAATTTTTTTTAGTTGAAAAAATTACTTTTTTTTAGAAAAAAATTTCAGTTGAAAAGATGTAATTTTGATGGAATTTTTTGTTGGCGAAAAAATTACAACTTGATGGAATTTCCCTTCACCCTAAATTTAAAAAAATTAAGATGATTTATTAAATCTTCAACATGTGGTCGAGATACTCTTACTCAACGAATCCTCCCCGAGTTATATATATATATTTCACATTTGACCCTTTTATAATAATTAATTAATATTATCTCCAGATGATATCTTTTTGAAGGATTTTTTTTTAAATAATTTTTGATAAATTCATTTTGGAAAATAAAACAAAAAAAAATGTCTGAAAAAAAAAAATTAAAAATCTGAAAAAATCGTTTGCGTTGGAAAAGATCACGAGAGGTCCGAGTATACGTAGAGGGCAAAGTGCGTGAAACGAGGACTTTTTCCACGGGAACGGATATAAACACGCTCGAGCCTTTTATATAATTATTATTATCTCCAGATGATATCTTTTTGAAGGAATTTTTTTTAAAATAATTATTGGCAAATTCATTTTGAAAAAAAAAAAAAAAAAAAAAAAAATCGAAAAATATCAAAAATCTTAAAAAATCGTTTGCGTTGGAAAAGATCACGAGAGGTCCGAGTATACTTAGAGGGCAAAGTGCGTGAAACGAGGACTTTTTCCACGGGAACGGATATAAACACGCTCGAAGGAAAAATAAAAACACGTTAACGTTTCTTTCAGGCAAGGGAGAAGGGGGAGGGCGCGCGTTTGTATTTTTTAAAATGGTCCCGGAGCAATATAGCAGAGTTCGTTATGAGGCCCAGTTGAGGCCCCGACGTGGTATGGCTCATAATTGTAGAGTCCGAGCCACCGGTAAGAGCCTTTCATCTCTCTTTCTCGCTTCACCTTCGCCGGGGCACTAAGCTGAAAATTTTATCTCGAAACTAACATCTATTGTCCAAGCGCAATTCTCTCGTAACAAATATTTTTTTTTCTTTTTACAATTTTTTTTTTTCATTATCATTGAAATTTATCGTCATAATTGAGAAAAAATCACAATAATTCTCATTTATCAAAAGTTTAACTTAATAATTTATTTCGAGCTGAGAAAAAAAAATATTCAAACCAACTTTGAGGTTAAGTCCGTAAATGGACAAAACATTTGACGTCACTCGAAGACTGAAAATTATTAGTTCGAGAATGTCTTAATCCCCGACGGTGAGCCAAGTGGCGCGCGTCTTCGCCTCAGCATACATTTTTTTACTACCCTCTCATATTTATTATATATATATATATGTATATATATATATAATAAATAAATGTATATATATATATATATATATGAAGAAGCACATAATGTACTTCAAGTTATTCTCAGCCTCGCGAGAATTCTCTGCTTTTCACTACGCTACTTTACCGTTTATGTTTTTTTTATTTATTGTTTTATTTTTTTTTTTTCATTTTTTTTTTTTTTCAAATTTTTAAATCTTCTGCTGTTTCTCTTGCCGAGAGAATTAGAGACTCCTTGGTGGGATTATCTGGAAAAGGAGAGAAAATACACTCGCTCTCTCTCTCTCTCTCTCTCTCTCTCTCCTACGCAGGACCTTCAGAAACATCTTGGGGTAAATTATTCTCATGGCGTCTTGGCATATTTATCTTCTCGGTGAGAAGAGGGCAACGACGAGAAACAGCAGAAGCAACAAACGCGCACATACACACACGAGACGAGGGTGAATGTCTCAAGAAACTCACCCCTGTGCATATATATATATATATCTCCCTCCCCCTCCCGTCCACTATATATATATATCCCTCCCACCCACTATATATATATTCCTCCCACCCACTATATATATATATATCCCTCCCTCCCACTATATATATATATATAGTAGGAGGGAGGGGGGGGGGGGGGGCCGCCTCGACCGCGTCTTAATACCGCAGAACCGCAGACTTAATAAACCTTCTTGAATATATACCCGGCACAATTTGCACGAAACGTGCATTTATGCTACAACTTTGGCGTAATCAATTTAGTGATAAACGATAATTTTTTTTTTTCTATTTTTTTTTTTTTAATAAAAAAAATCGAGACGGTGTCAAAAAAAATGATCGTCTCAATTTTTCCAAACCGAGTGTGAGAATTATTCGCGAGTAATTGTATTTTGTTGTTTTTTTTTTTTTTTCGTTTTAAGAACTGAAAACTTTCTTGATGTGACAATTAATTTTTTTTTCTTTTTTTTTCGTTCCATGTCTTTGGTCAAATTTAACTTCATGTTGGAACGATAATACGAGGGAAATGGGAGGGAGGGAAGGAGAGAGAGAGAGAGAGAGAGAGAGAGAGAGAGAGAGAGAGAGAGAGAGAGAGAGAGAGAGAGAGAGAGAGAGAGAGAGAGAGAGAGAGAGAGAGAGAGAGAGAGAGAGAGAAAGAGAAAGAGAAAGAGAGAGAGAAAGAGAAAGAGAGAGAGAGAGAGAGACAGAGAGAGTTGAATACACGAAGCTTACATTGCTGAGGGGCCACCAGAGAGGCGAGATATAAATTCAAAGTAGATTAATATTGTCCCCGGTGAGAGAGAAAGAGAGAGAGAGAGAGAGAGAGAGAGAGAGAGAGAGAGAGAGAGAGAGAAAGGGCGAACAGGCAAGGAAACTTATGGGGCTAATTCAACGAGAGCGAGTTATTACTACTCCCGAGACACAACATGGACTCTCAGGCTTATAGAATTCACAATGCTGGCTGAAGAGAGAATGAGAGAGAGAGAGAGACTCGCGTGTTTTGCAACCCCGTGTGGCACGCGATCTCTCACCAAAATGGGACGCGCGAAAAGTGAGAAAGGAAAAAATTCTCTCTCGTACAACAAAAATAAAAATAATTAAACTAAAAAAAAAAACCACAATTGTCCAGTCATATGACTTATTAAGATCGTAACTGAGAATTTTAAGAAAATTAAAGTGTCAAGATTATTTAATATTAAAAAAGCCACAATTCTCGTATATAATTATCTGGATTAACCTAAAATTCGTTTTTCCCCTCAAAATTAAGGGGGATGAAAAAAAAAAAAAAATCCAAAATGGGCGGCGCGAAAAGTGAGAAGGAAAAAATTCTCTCTCGTACAAGAAAAATAAAAATAAATATAAAAAAAAAACACAATTGTCCAGTCATGTGACTTATTGAGATTGTAACTGAGAATTTTAAGAAAATTGAAGTGTCAAGATTCATTAATATTAAAAAAGCCACAATTCTCGTATATAATTATCTGAATTAACCTAAAATTCGTTTTTCCCCTCAAAATTAAGGGGGATGAAAAAAAAAAAAAAATCCAAAATGGGCGGCGCGAAAAGTGAGAAGGAAAAAATTCTCTCTCGTACAAGAAAAATAAAAATAAATATAAAAAAAAAACACAATTGTCCAGTCATGTGACTTATTGAGATTGTAACTGAGAATTTTAAGAAAATTGAAGTGTCAAGATTCATTAATATTAAAAAAGCCACAATTCTCGTATATAATTATCTGAATTAACCTAAAATTCGTTTTTTCCCCTCACAATTAAGGGGGATGAAAAAAAAAAAAAAATCCAAAATGGGCGGCGCGAAAAGTGAGAAGGAAAAAATTCTCTCTCGTACAAGAAAAATAAAAATAAATATAAAAAAAAACCACAATTGTCCAGTCATGTGACTTATTGAGATTGTAACTGAGCATTTTAAGAAAATTAAAGTGTCAAGATTATTTAATATTAAAAAAGCCACAATTCTCGTATATAATTATCTGGATTAACCTAAAATTCGTTTTTCCCCTCAAAATTAAGGGGGATGAAAAAAAAAAAAAAATCCAAAATGGGCGGCGCGAAAAGTGAGAAGGAAAAAATTCTCTCTCGTACAAGAAAAATAAAAATAAATATAAAAAAAAAACACAATTGTCCAGTCATGTGACTTATTGAGATTGTAACTGAGAATTTTAAGAAAATTGAAGTGTCAAGATTCATTAATATTAAAAAAGCCACAATTCTCGTATATAATTATCTGAATTAACCTAAAATTCGTTTTTTCCCCTCAAAATTAAGGGGGATGAAAAAAAAAAAAAAATCCAAAATGGGCGGCGCGAAAAGTGAGAAAGGAAAAAATTCTCTCTCGTACAAGAAAAATAAAAATAAATATAAAAAAAAAACACAATTGTCCAGTCATATGACTCATTGAGATTGTAACTGAGCATTTTAAGAAAATCAAAGTGTCAAGATTCATTAATGTTAAAAGAAGCCACAATTCGTTTTTTTCCCTCAGAATTAAGGGGGATGGAAAAAAAAAAAGAATTCCAAAGTGGAAAAGAAAAAATGGTGTAAAATTTTTGATCATTTTTTTTTTTTCAATTAAATTTTAATCAAATTTCTTTGATATTAATTCAAATTGATAAATGGAAAAAATATAAACTCGTGTGAATAAATTATTGCTATTTTTGTATGACTCTGTATAATGGAAGAAAAGCTAAAACAAAACTGACGATGAGAGATCAGAGGCGAAGCATACTTCCGCCAAGGCACAAAGACCTCCTTCATAGTATAGACGAGAAGAGATCCATATATTCTCCCCCCCCCCCCTCTCTTTTACTGTATGTACTTCGAGTGGCCTTTCAAGAAGCTCATACGATCCGCCGAAGACGTGATTCACGCTTTTGAGAATCGTCCACGTTCATGTTTATATATATATATATACAAGAACGTGGACGACATATATATATACACAAGAACGTGGACGACATATATATATATATACAAGAACGTGGACGATATATATATATATATATACATATATATAAAACTATACGACTTAAGGATCCAATCCAAGTTACACTCGTCTCGTTATGTTTGTTCGTTGAATTTCACAACGACAAGAATTGCAAATGCTGAAAAATGGAAATCTTTATGGAAATATCGGGGCAGCCAATAGAAATTTTTCCTGCATTCAAAAAATTGTCTCGGAAAGAGACAAAAAGTGGTTTAAATTGGTTTAATGTTTAAGTGAACGAATCGTTTGTTGTCGTTTGTTTAACAGAAGAAAATGTCTAAAATTGATCAAAATAATGTTTAAAAATAGTAACTCAGTTCCCCCCAACCCTTTACTGTTTATATTTTTCTTCCGTCACATAAAACGTCACATATTACGAGTAGAAAATCCTTCGATGTTTTTTTTTAATTTCTCAGGATGACTCGATCAGCCTGAAGAATGTCTGGCATGAGAATCTTCGTCGTACAACTTTTGCATCGTGTGCGTGTGTATGTGTCTGTGTGCCTGTGTGTGTGTGTACACCCTTTTCTCGTCGAGGACAGCGTGGCAAATTGCGAAACGCTCAGAGTGAGAATGGTGTCGACATTGAGTCTGTGCGAGAGGACAAAAGTTGTAACGCCCAAAGTAGGGATGATGATGACGCTGTTGATTGTGGCGCGGCGGTCGCGCGGCGGTGGCGCGGCGGTGGCGCGGCGGTAGCACGGCGATGGCCCAGAGGTGGCGCGGCGGTCGTCCAGCGGTGACGCGGCGGTGACGCAGCTGTGCCGCGGCGGTGGCGCGGCGGTGGCGCGGCGGTGACGCGGAGGTGGCGCGGCGGTGACGCGGTGGTGGCGTGGCGGTGACGCGGCGGTGGCGCAGCTGTGGCGCGGCGGTGGCGTGGCGGTGGCGCGGCGGTGACGCGGAGGTGGCGCGGCGGTGACGCGGTGGTGGCGTGGCGGTGGCGCGGCGGTGACGCGGCTGTGGCACGGCGGTGGCGCGGCGGTGACGCGGAGGTGGCGCGGCGGTGACGCGGAGGTGGCGCGGCGGTCGCGCGGAGGTGGCGCGGCGGTGGCGCGGCGGTGACGCGGCGGTGGTGCGGCGGTGGCGCGGCGGTGACACGGCGGTGGCGCGGCGGTGGTGACGATGGTGAAGCAGCAGTGGCGCGGCGGTGGTGACGATGCCAAGACCACGGTCTTAGTGTCTCGCTTAGCACCCTATCTGTAGGGATCTCTTCTCATCCGGTGGATCGCTCTGGTTCCTTTTCCCCCTCGGGGGCCTGCGTTTGTCGTGAGCATTACTCACTTTCTAGACGCCTACTTGGAAAGGGACTCCCTCACCCCCTCCTGCCAGTAGTCTCAGCCCCATAATATCCGAGTGAAAGAGTGAGAGGAGAAGAAGCTTTCGTCCCCGCGAGGCTCACTGACTACATTAGGGGACAAATCTTCCTCCTTAAGGGGGAAAGAGGGTAAAAGAGGTGGGGGGGGGAGGCTTCTATCAACTACTACTGTTCCAGCAGTTCAAGTGGAACGATAGTAACATCTATACACAGTATTCTTCCTTCATCGTCCAGCTCTTTTTTCTTTTCCTATATATATATATATTATTATTACATATTATATATATATATATATATATATATATATTTACGAGCTTTCACTTCGTCTTCCGGCACAAAGTTGTGAAAAAGTCTCGTTGATCTTTGCCAAAATTCTTCACACGATTTCCCACAAAACTATATACAGACAAACAATAGATTTGATTAATCGCCATATTGGATTATCCCCCATAACTCCTTTGCCACTTTCAACCAATTTTATTCTTCATTTGTATTTATCTGAAGACTCAATTTTTATTTGGCAATACAATCATTATTATTATCAAAATAAAATTCAAGCCATTTTCTTGGCAAACTTTGTTAATTATTTCAAACTTTGAAAAAGAAAAACAAACCTCGCAGAGACTCATGGGACAGCCTGATATATTTTTTTTCTTTTTTTTTTTAATCGATACTTTTGATCGAATGCACGAGCATGATAGAGAACTCTTTCAACCCCCTTGTAGACTTTCCCCTCACGAATGGTTTCCTCAATTCCATAACTTATTCAGCGTTTAAGGATTTTCCTGTTTTGCAGCTTTTCACGAATTCGTTCACGAGAGTTTTCGGGACAATATATATATATATATATACAAAATATCTCTCTCTCTCTATTTATATATATATATATACAGAAAAGTTACCCATAAATCATTGTATTTTCAGATTTTCCCCTTTTATCAGCGAGTCTTTTGCTCCGGCTGGAGAATAGTGAGGGTGGGGAGGGTGGGGGGGGGGGGGTGTGGAAGCAGCAAACAGTGACCGCTGGCCCAGGGTCATAAATATTCCCATTAATATTAACTTAGGCGCTCGACGCAGCAGAACACTCACTTGTATGTGTGGATACTCGTCGACGTCGATGGAAGCCAAACAGAGAGAGAGAGAGAGAGGATGAAAAAAAAAACCGATCGAACGTGGTCAGGAGAGAAGCGAGTGAAAAAAAAAAAAAAAAAATCTTGTATGCCAGGGACGAATCTCATATAGCGACACAGCTGGGAATTGGAAGGTCTGACGAAAAAATTCATAGGGAGCTACGAATTTTCTGGCTCTTGCACAATTTCTCTCTCTCTCTCTCTCTCTCTCTCTCGCCCTCCTCAAATCTGCGGTGTGACTCCTGACCATAGGCACGTAACTATTATCCCCTCGAGTTATACATATTACCGCCTCCTGTATCACGAAATACACGAGTGTATATATGTATATATATATATATATATATATATATATATATATATATATATATATATGTAGACTGCACAGACTGTGCAGTATTTGTCGTTTTTTTTTTTTTCGTTTCTTTTTTTGTTTCTTTTTTACTTCGCCATTATTCGCTCACTCAACGATCATCCGGTGTATCGACACTTTCTTGGAGAAAATCACGTGGCAGGTAATAAGAATTTTTTAAAGATTTTATATATATATATATATATATATATATATATATATATATATATATGTGTGTGTGTGTGTGTGTGTGTGTGTGTGTGTGTTTGAATTTTTCTGTTTGTGCAAAAGTCAATGGACGCCCTGACGCAATCGTCGAGGATTGTCGAGAGTATAATTTATCATCGCTGGGAAAAAATGGCACTCAATGAACTCTCTCCCTACTTCTGTTTCAAGTTCCACTGCAGCCTACAATTTGATGCTTTTCATACCCGAATGAAAAAATAAAAAATGTTGAAAAAAAAATTTAGCGTTAAATAATTCACGTGTTTAGTGATTTTTTTTGGCCAGTGTTAAATTATTTAATATTGATTAGACTCGAATTACTTTTTTTTACTCATTTATATCTTCTCGCCCAATTAAAAAAAAAAAAAAAAATCAAAATATTCATTTTTTCTTGAATTTTATTTTTGCACGATTGAGAATGTTTTTTTATCTCTTATTCTCAGCTCGATTCTCAAAATTTTATTCATAAAATTAAGAAAATAAAAAATTGCGTATTTATTTGGAACAAAAAAATCATTTTTTTCTTTTTTCGTAAATTAGAATAACAAAAATTCCGTTATATCCTGACAAGGTCATAATTAATCAAGAGGGTTCAAAATTAGCCCGTTTATTCTCAGCTCGATTCTCAAAATTTTATTCATAAAATTGAGAAAATAAAAAGTTGCGTAATTTTTTTGGAACAAAAAAATCATTTTTTTCTTTTTTCGTAAATTAGAATAACAAAAATTCCGTTATATCCTGACAAGGTCATAATTAATCAAGAAGGTTAAAAATTAGCCCGTTTATTCTCAGCTCGATTCTCAAAATTTTATTCATAAAATTGAGAAAATAAAAAGTTGCGTAATTTTTTTGGAACAAAAAAATCATTTTTTTCTTTTTTCGTAAATTAGAATAACAAAAATTCCGTTATATCCTGACAAGGTCATAATTAATCAAGAGGGTTAAAAATTAGCCCGTTTATTCTCAGCTCGATTCTCAAATTTTTTTTCATAAAATTGAGAAAATAAAAAATTGCGTATTTATTTGGAACAAAAAGATTTTTTTTTTTCCTTTTTTCTTTTTTCGTAAATTAGAATAACGAAAATTCCGTTATATCCTGCTGGCAAGGGCATAACTAATCACGAGGGTTAAAAATCTTCGAAGCATAGAGAGAGAGAGAGAGAGAGAGAGAGAGAGAGAGAGAGAGAGA
>OY769906.1:23463273-23470773 GCA_963669185.1 Dyspetes luteomarginatus
GTTATTGTTATCGTTTTTTTTCTTTTCTTTTTCTCTCTTCTTCTCCTTTTTCTTCTACTTCGTCACTCGTAGCGGTTCGTGAACGGTAGCAGCAACACAGACTTTTTTTTTTTTTTTTTTTTAATTTTAATTTCACACTTTTGTATCTTGTTGTTTGTGACCAAGATACGAAGCGTGTTATGCTCCGTCGCTTTCGTTCCTCACGTCTCGTTCATACTGAAGGAGAGTTTTATGTAATCGGATAAAAAATAATAAAAAAAAAAAAAAAAATGTTGTGCTGACAATGTGGAAAAATTACTTCGCATCGGATAATTTTAATCCTTTTTGTATTAAAAAAATATAAATTCATGGCATTTATTGTACAAAGTTCAAAGTATATTGAACAATTTTTAAGAATTTTTAAAACTACTTTAAATAGGGGAAAAAAAATAGTCAAACTCTCAACACCCATTTTTTTATGAATCAGGTACCATTTTTCTCATGGTATGGAAAGGTAACCCTTGACGTACAAAAATGGATCTTTCGTTTGCAGTCGATCCAATTTATCTCCCTAATTATTGATTATTCTTCGATAATTAAATGATACTAAATTTAATTTCTTTCCAAAAATGAAAAAAAAAAAAGGTATTTATTCTACAAAGTTCAAAGTATATTTATGAATTTTTAGGAATTTTTAAAATTACTTTCAATAGGGAAAAAAAAATAGTCAAATTCGAAAGACTCATTCTTGTACGGATCAGGTGCCATTTTTCTCATGCTATGAAAATGGCTAATAAAATTTTTCATTCCCATGAAAAATTTGCTCATTAAAACAGAAAAAAAAATCCAAACGACTTTTTGGCCAAGGGAAAAATATATATTCGAAGTAAAATATCTTAATTGCTTTATGGAAATGGGAAAAAAATAAGAAAAATGGTAGCGAACTTACCTTGAGCGTTAGGAGGGTACCAGGAAGAATGCCAAGTGACGATAAACTCTGACTGTGATCGGTTAGTTCGTGCTCTCCGAGCATCATATGTTGATCGTAAGGACCTGCACCGCATAATGGCATTGCCTGTCAAAAAATTGAAAAAATTCAAAAATTAAACATAAAATTTCACCCATGGTTTAATTTAAAGTAAATAAAAAAAAAACATAAAAATTCACCCATGGTTTAATTTAAAGTAAATAATAAAAAAACTCAAAATTTAAACATAAAAATTCATCCATGGTTTAATTTAAAGTAAATAAAAATTAAACATAAAATTTCACCCATGGTTTAATTTAAAGTAAATTTAAAAAAAAAAAAAACAAAAATTAAAAATAAAAACTTTGAATGGGGAAAAAAAATAATCAAACTCGAAAGATCGATATTTGCATGGATCCCGATCGACACAAATACGTGTCTTTCGAACGGCACATGTGCAATTTTTCACACGGTGTGCAAAATGGTGAAAAATTTCCACATTTCAAGAGGCACAAAATTAATTATTTACGTGAATTTTTTTAATCTCTTCTCTCTCGTTCACGTTTTCAACCCTCAGCGAAATTCGCCACAGATGAAAATTTATCGGATAAAATAAAAAGTGAATGAAAAAAAAAAAAAAATGTCGAACGTAAATTGATGATAAACGTAACCCGAGGAGTTACGAATTTTTCACGACCTATTGGTTGAACGAAAAATAAAAATAGTAAGAAACAAAGTTGAGGATAGAAGGAGGGTAAAAAAAAATAGAGGCAAGAAAGAGACGTTGAATTCTATTCCTTCAGGGGAGGGAGCGGAGAGAAAGAGGAGAGGCAAACATGCGCCTCCAGTAATTGCTTAATTTGTGGAAGCACACAAAAGGGGGGAGGGAGAGTTTTGTCGGTGTTGAGCTTGTGCATCAGGGCAACTCGAGTGTGACTCTCTCGTTGTATTTTCTCTCTTTCTACACAACTCGATGTAAAATCGCCGTCTCTTTCTCTCTCTCTCTCTCTCTTTCTCCCTCTCTCTCTCTCTCTCTCTCGAAAATTAAAAAATTTCGAGAAATTGAGATATTAAAAATGAGTCTTGAGCATGAGCATGAGGTAAAATATGAAAATGAGAAACGAAAATTTGTAGGAAAAAAAAATAAATAAAAAAAAAATTGCATGGATGAAGCAAGAGAACAAGTGAGAATGGGAGACAGAAGAAGATCGGAAGAGGGAGAAAGAGAGAGAGTGAAGTGGACTCGGGCACGGAGAGACCTGTTATTAGCGCGAGGTTTATGCTCTTTCGGGTTTTTGCCGATGACCCAGGACTTGTGTGTTCGTTGGTGCTTTGGATCTCTCTCTCTCTCTCTCTCTCTCTCTTTCTCTTTTGCCCTGAGATGAGAGAACCCTTCGAGAATCCCTCGCGCAATATAAATACGCTTAATAGTTTAAGCACACTACCGAGGAGGTGGAGAAACTCAAACGAGAAACAGTTCAAAGTTGCTCATATATATATACATATATATATGTATATATGTATATATGTATATATGTATATATATATATATATATATATATATATATATGTATATATATGTATATATATATGTATATATATATATACACTATCGGACAAAACGATTTTTGCCACCTATACAAATTTCAACCAGCCTTTTTGTGCGCCATCTTTTTTTTTTTTTTTTTCCTTATGCCAAACATTCGAACCACGAGACAAGAATTAAATGTCCAATTCAAATAACACAGCGAGCGTGAAATAAATTAAAAAAAAAAATTATATCTAATTTTGCGTTTGATATTAATTTTTTTTTCGTTTCATATAAAATATAAAATGGTAAAATATTTTCGATATTCATTTCTTCACTTAATATATATATATATATATATATATATATATATATGTATATGTACGAAACGCCTGTCGAAATGCATATATATATGCTAAGCAGCAATAACTATTCTTTACTTCTTGCGTTCCTCAGGCGAACGAGCGTACAGTAGTAAAATAATGGTGAGTCGAATAAAGGTAGAAAAGTCTTCTCGACGAGAGTCCACGAGAAAGGATTGAGAGATGAACCAAGAGAGAGAGAGAGAAAAAAAAAAAATTCTCCTCTTTCTTGGTTCGACGAGAAATGTCCATTTTGACTGATTGTTTTTAATTAATTAATTAAAGAATAAAAAGGTCGAGAGATAAATATAATTTTTGCTCCTCTTGGCTAACTATTATTATTATTGTGTTTTTTTTTTGTTTTAATTTTATTTATTTTCTTTTTATGGACTATGGAAAAACTTACCATGACCTTCAGCTCCTTTAGCGTAATGTCCGAGGATACTTTGAGCTCGTGCGAGCCCTTGACTTTTCGTCGGGTTCTCGAAGGCCTCGTTGTTCCCATTTTTGGCCTCTTTGCCGATAACTGCAAATTTTTAACGTGAGAAAATACGATTTTTAGCATTTCCGAGGTGATGAATGATTTTTTTTTTTTTTTTATAATTTTTTCGCTCGCTTGTCATCGGCGAGAAAAAATTAATCGTTACTTCGTGGTGAATGACATTAAAATGTTTTTGTTTTTGCGAAAAAAAAAAAATTGGATTTCAATTTGACTCTTATTGCCATCGATTTTTAATGACCTTTGAACTTTTTTTCACTTCCCTCAGGGCCAAGGGAGGAGAAAATAAACGTTTCCGTAGCGATGCACTCAAAACACACACAAGTAGAAACGCTGACCCGCACAGATTCAAGTTACATTTGCGTTATTATTATTATTATTATTACTATTATTATAAAATTGATGAGAGATTGGAAATTTTTTAATCACTCGACAAGCATCAATCTGAAACTTTTTGCAATATTATATATATATATAATATTGCAAAAAGTTTCAGATTGATGCTTGACTACTTGTGTGTGTTTTGAGTATATATATATATATATATATATATATATATATATATATTGTAGCATTCACGACCGGTTTTTTGGGATGCTTCTAGCTGACTCGACAAATTTTTTATTGCTTTTGATGCGTCGAGAGTGCCAAGATACGAAAATGTTATATATGCGATTACATCTCTTTTTATATAATGCATATTAAAAAATATATATATACCAAATATTTTAACGAATAAATAGACAATTTGTTTTTAATGGATTTTTTTTTTAAATTTTATTTGTTTTTTGAAGGGCGAAATTTTCGACTCACCTTGCTGTCAGTGTCAGATTTTCCCTCGTCAATATCATCGATGCATTTTATGTAAATCGATGCTTTTTCGTACTTGAGACTCTCGAGCCTCTCCTGTTCGATCCTAGCGAGCATGCAAACAGCACATGGACCTGAAAACAAAACACAAAAAAAAAAATCGTTAATTAAATTATTGATAAAATTTTTTGTATTTTTTTTCTTTTGTTTTTCATGAAAAATGTTAAATTTCAATATTTGACTTCGGAATTTGGAGCATGGAAAAAAAAGGGTCAACGAGAAATTTTACAAGATTTAAAAAATTTGTAATGATGAATAAAAAAATTTGGAAAATAGTTCGGTTAGGGAAATTTGCAATCAGAGGACACAATTGAGTTGAAATGTCAGAGCAAAAGGGAAAAGGGTCAGAGAATTTTTTAAAAAGTACCAAAAATTGGTAACGATGAATAGAAACAGACAAAAAAATGGGCAAAGTAGTTTTATATGGAAAATTTGCAATCAGAGGACACAATTGAGTTGAAATGTCAGAGAAAAAGGGAAAAGGGCCAGAGAATTTTTTAAAAAGTACCAAAAATTGGTAACGATGAATAGAAACAGACAAAAAAATGGGCAAAGTAGTTTTATATGGAAAATTTGCAATCAGAGGACACAGTTGAGTTGAAATGTCAGAGAAAAAGGGAAAAGGGTCAGAGAATTTTTAAAAAAATACCAAAAATTGGTAACGATGAATAGAAACAGACAAAAAAATGGGCAAAGTAGTTTTATATGGAAAATTTGCAATCAGAGGACAAAGTTGAGTTGAAATGTCAGAGAAAAAGGGAAAAGGGTCAGAGAATTTTTTAAAAAGTACCAAAAATTGGTAACGATGAATAGAAACAGAGAAAAAAATGGGCAAAGTAGTTTTATATGGAAAATTTGCAATCAGAGGACACAGTTGAGTTGAAATGTCAGAGAAAAAGGGAAAAGGGTCAGAGAATTTTTTAAAAAGTACCAAAAATTGGTAACGATGAATAGAAAGAGAGAAAAAAATGGGCAAAGTAATTTTATATGGAAAATTTGCAATCAGAGGACACAGTTGAGTTGAAATGTCAGAGAAAAAGGGAAAAGGGTCAGAGAATTTTTTAAAAAGTACCAAAAATTGGTAACGATGAATAGAAAGAGACAAAAAAATGGGCAAAGTAGTTTTATATGGAAAATTTGCAATCAGAGGACAAAGTTGAGTTGAAATGTCAGAGAAAAAGGGAAAAGGGCCAGAGAATTTTTTAAAAAGTACCAAAAATTGGTAACGATGAATAGAAACAGACAAAAAAATGGGCAAAGTAGTTTTATATGGAAAATTTGCAATCAGAGGACAAAGTTGAGTTGAAATGTCAGAGAAAAAGGGAAAAGGGTCAGAGAATTTTTTAAAAAGTACCAAAAATTGGTAACGATGAATAGAAACAGATAAAAAAATGGGCAAAGTAGTTTTATATGGAAAATTTGCAATCAGAGGACACAATTGAGTTCAAATGTCAGAGAAAAAGGGAAAAGGGCCAGAGAATTTTTTAAAAAGTACCAAAAATTGGTAACGATGAATAGAAACAGACAAAAAAATGGGCAAAGTAGTTTTATATGGAAAATTTGCAATCAGAGGACAAAGTTGAGTTGAAATGTCACAGAAAAAGGGAAAAGGGCCAGAGAATTTTTTAAAAAGTACCAAAAATTGGAAACGATGAATAGAAACAGAGAAAAAAATGGGCAAAGTAGTTTTATATGGAAAATTTGCAATCAGAGGACACAATTGAGTTGAAATGTCAGAGAAAAAGGGAAAAGGGCCAGAGAATTTTTTAAAAAGTACCAAAAATTGGTAACGATGAATAGAAACAGACAAAAAAATGGGCAAAGTAGTTTTATATGGAAAATTTGCAATCAGAGGACACAGTTGAGTTGAAATGTCAGAGAAAAAGGGAAAAGGGTCAGAGAATTTTTTTAAAAGTACCAAAAATTGGTAACGATGAATAGAAACAGAGAAAAAAATGGGCAAAGTAGTTTTATATGGAAAATTTGCAATCAGAGTACACAAAGTTGACTTGAAATATTAGAGCAAAAGGGAAAAGGGTCAGAGAATTTTTAAAAAAGTACCAAAAATTGGTAACGATGAATAGAAAGAGACAAAAAAATGGGCAAAGTAGTTTTATATGGAAAATTTGCAATCAGAGGACAAAGTTGAGTTGAAATGTCAGAGAAAAAGGGAAAAGGGCCAGAGAATTTTTAAAAAAGTACCAAAAATTGGTAACGATGAATAGAAAGAGACAAAAAAATGGGCAAAGTAGTTTTATATGGAAAATTTGCAATCAGAGTACACAAAGTTGACTTGAAATATTAGAGCAAAAGGGAAAAGGGTCACAGAGAGGGTTTGTAGAGTCTTAGGGCCTGTATAATAAATATATATATATATATATATATGTATAGATATATATCTCGCCTAGTCGTAGTCTCGGCAGGGTGATTAATACTGTGATTAATAATACACGATGACCAGTCGCGAGGGCGAGCTGAGGGAAAATCTGGGCAACAGGGTTTGGCCTCGCTCGGTTGGTAAGAAACGTTCTCGCCATTGTTACCGATCATGCGCGGACACTGACAAAAAGTGTTTTTTGGATGGGGTTTGTGCTTGGGTGAGTCTCCAGGAGTGTTACGTCATGTTCAGACAGTTTTCCGAAAGGGGTTTCACGACCCTTGACGCTGTTAGGGGTTAAAGGGGTGAATTTCTAGACATTGTCATGAGGAAAACTACTACTACCACGACGACGAGGACTACCAGGACGAGGAGGACGACGAAGACGAAGTCGAGGACGACGACGACGAAGACAAAGTCGAGGACGACGAAGTCGAGGACGACGAAGTCGAGGAAGATGACGACGACGACGATGTCGAGGACGACGACAATGTCGAGTACGACGACGATGTCGAGGACGACGACGACGTTTACTCCGCACACACGTTTACACCGTAAAGGGGAGAGAAATACGATGAGAGTGAGAAAGGTCCTCGGGGGAGGGTCGTGGAGATCGCGAAGAAGGCGTCCGCAGCATCCACAAATGAATTCGAATGTCCAACCTGGACACGTACTAATTGCCACCCTTCTCTCATCTCTCTCTCTCTCTCTCTCTCTCTCTCTCTCGAGATATTATCCCCGCGATAGGACTCGCCGATAAGACAAAATTCAACCGATATCGGGAGAGCAAGAATTTACGAGATATTTAAGCTAATGAGGCGGGGAGCTCTGGAGGAGGAGGAGGAGGGAGAGGGGATGAAATTTAAATTCTCCATCCCCCTTTCACCATTATTCAAAACTGGACAAAGTACATTCAAG
>OY769906.1:23473273-23480773 GCA_963669185.1 Dyspetes luteomarginatus
GATGTTCACCGATTGTTGCCTTTTCGCTTCCGGATCTGTTGGACACTTTTTTTTTTTTCCTCCTGAGGGAAGAACCCAATTATTGATTTCCACTGATTTACGATTGCGTCAAGATTTTTTTTGATTTTTTTTAATACGGATAAACCCTAATTTTGTATTTTTACTGATTTAACTTTGATTGTGAGTTAATTTTAGGTTAGATCAAACTTTTATTGCGAGTTAATTTTAGGTTAGATTTTTTTCTCACCTGAAATTAGGAGCCGAGATGCCGAGGACACGAAATAATTAACCCAAATCTGACTGTTATATGTCTTTGACCTGTTAAATGTCAACTCTTAAGATGCGGTTTTCTTGAGCATATTATAACGTTCGTGTTTTAGCCCCATCGCGTGTTCTTCATTCCTTTCGTCGTCTAGAGAAAGCAACGAAGATTTGACTAACGAACGTCTTCGCGAACCACAACAAAGTCTGTAGAGGCCGGGAGGAGCGGGCAGGCGAAATGTTAATCCGCTTAGAAATTTTGATGCGCGCGAAGGGAAGATAAATATTTAATATTTCCGAGATGACAATTGTACCATTGAAGCAACAACGATTTATCCTGATAGTTAAAGTTAGAATTTGTCAAGATATGATCAACGTGTAAAAATTTTTAAAGGATTTTTCTCTAGGGGATTTTTTTTTTCAAATTTAGTTAATGGCGCCACCGTCAGAGGCGCGCGGAACGGCTCATCGTTTAGCGCCGCTTGGCGGCAGAATTGGTAACTAAAAGTTTCTGCCGAGCGCGTGACACGGACACGTAAATCACGAAAAATCATTTTCAACGGTAATTGTTGTCAATTAATTTCTATTGTCAATTTGACAATTGCAACAATTCTTGCAATTTTTTTATCCCGCGTCAATTTTTCTTTTTGTTGGTTTTATCTTGCTTTTCGCGAAAAGTGTCTGCCCAGCGAGTAACATAACCTGCAATATTACGATAAATCTGCATTGATATTTATGATTAATTTCTATTGTCAATTTGACAATTGCAACAATTCTTGCAATTTTATTATCCCGCGTTAATTTTTCTTTTTGTTGGTTTTATCTTTTTTTTCGCGAAAAGTGTCCGTCCAGCGAGTAACATAACCTGCAATATTACGATAAATCTGCATTGATATTTATGACACGGACACGTGAATGACGAAAAATCATTTTCAACGGTAATTATTGTCAATTAATTTCTATTGTCAATTTGACAATTGCAACAATTCTTGCCATTTTATTATCCTGCGTCAATTTTTCTTTTTGTTGGTTTTATCTTTTTTTTCGCGAAAAGTGTCCGTCCAGCGAATAACATAACCTGCAATATTACGATAAATCTGCATTGATATTTATGACACGGACACGTGAATGACGAAAAATCATTTTCAACGGTAATTATTGTCAATTAATTTCTATTGTCAATTTGACAATTGCAACAATTCTTGCCATTTTATTATCCTGCGTCAATTTTTCTTTTTGTTGGTTTTATCTTGCTTTTCGCGAAAAGTGTCTGCCCAGCGAGTAACATAACCTGCAATATTACGATAAATCTGCATTGATATTTATGATTAATTTCTATTGTCAATTTGACAATTGCAACAATTCTTGCAATTTTATTATCCCGCGTTAATTTTTCTTTTTGTTGGTTTTATCTCGTTTTTCGCGAAAAGTGTCCGCCCAGCGAGTAACATAACCTGCAATATTACAATAAATCTGCATTGATATTTATGACACGGACACGTGAATGACGAAAAATCATTTTCAACGGTAATTATTGTCGATTAATTTCTATTGTCAATTTGACAATTGCAACAATTCTTGCAATTTTATTATCCCGCGTTAATTTTTCTTTTTGTTGAAAATCCGCGCTCAAGGGTGTCAGATATCGTTTTTGTTTCGGTCCAAGGGAGGATATGCGACTAAGCGCGTTTTATCCTTGTTTTATCTTGTTTTCCGCTCTGGCGTCGTCGTCGACGATGAGCATCGGTCATCTAGGCGCTCCATTTAATCCTGGAGAAAAGCCCGAAGCGAGAAACACAGAGAGAGAGAGAGACAAGAGTTCGCCCTCCTGTGGTGAGAATCGCAAACTCACTCTACACGGCTCTACAACCAAGTGTGGGGGATCTTTTGCAGGATAAGGGAAGGACTCGAGAACTCTGGGTGAAGGAGCAACGGACACTGGAGGGTTCCCCCCCCCCCCCCCCCCCCGCCTCGGCCCCGAACGAAAAGCTCGCTTAGCAGGATGCGCTAATTTTCTCTCCCGTGTACAAAATTCTTCTGTTTCTTTTCTTGACGAGGAGTCTTTACTGCGAGCTTCCGGTACGATTAGTCCACGTTGGAGGTACAAAAGCTTGCCCGACGGGACAAAATTCACCGGCCAAAATTGCACGGAATTTTTTTTTCTTTTTCAATTTTTCGTGGCTGACGCAATGCAAAAATTATAAATTCAAGAAAAATATATCGCTACTGAAATATATAAATAACTTTTTTGTTAATGAAAAATCGCGAAATATTTCAATCCTGAGACGTAAAAAAAAAAATAAGAAAATATTTATAAAGCAACAAAGGGTCGCTCAACGCGCAAACTAAATTCTTGGGACAAAATTTTCCCCTCTAATTCTTGATTCCCCTTTGGATTCTGGCCGGCGTCCCGTCGTCGTTGCTTTGAAACGAACACAAACTCGACCAGGCGACTTTCGACGTTGGTCAGAAAGAGAGAGAGAGAGAGAGAGAGAGAGAGAGAGATGCAAACTAATCGGGGAAATTCGTGTTCTAAATCTAAACGCTAGGCAGGAATATTAATTCTTGCGGGTGCAATTCGCCGTCCCCGTTACGTTAGCGGCGGCAGCAGCAGCGACGCTTGGTGGCTTCTCTCTCCGTCGCACTTCTCATCCGCCTTAGTCCTTTCAGGTCTCGGAGTTCTCTCGGTTATGTTTTGTTACTCGATACCGTCGCCGCCGCGCGCGCGCCTGCTTGTATCAACCAAAGCTTGTCCTCCTCGTTTGATTTGTTACACCGGACACGAGAGCACGTTTGCCTCGCCTCGCCTCCCCCTCCTTCTCGTCCTCCGCTTATGACTCTCCGAGCAGGAGGCGCTAAATGATATTTACGAGCGGCCCCCTGCAAAACCGATCGAATAACTCTACTCTACTTTGGCCCTTTGTACGAATCCTCAACTTGTTAACACGATCAGTCGACTCTGTACAATTTTCATTAAAAAAAAAAACGCAGAAATTCAATAATAAATTTAAAAATAAAAAATTACCAATAATTTGGCCTAATAGTGGCACGGAAAAAATTATTGTGTATTCCAAGTATCGTGCTTCGTTGTACTTGTAATAATAATAATAATAATAATAATAATAATATTAATGAAGTACGTCCAAGTCCAATACGACAGACTTTGCATAATTTGACTTTTAACCCCTTTGCAGTGGGGCGATGTGTCATAATGCATAAGTGGACACGATTTTTTTTCGCCCATATACGTGTCACTCACAGTCAAGCGGTTAATACTCCAGCAATATTATTTTCATACCGTCGTTCTTTTTTTTGTTTGTTTTTTTTTCTGCGTGGCTACAAAGAGAATTTTAAAAGAATTTATCATTCATAATAATGAATTATCATTAAATATACTGAATTATCATTAAATATAATGAATTATCATTGAATATAATGAATTATCATTAAATATAATGAATTATCATTAAATATAATGAATTATCATTCAATATAATGAATTATCATTCAATATAATGAATTATCATTCAATATAATGAATTATCATTAAATATAATGAATTATCATCAAATATAATAAATTATCATTCAATATAATGAATTATCATTCAATATAATGAATTATCATTCAAATAATGAATTATCATTCAATATAATGAATTATCATTAAATATAATGAATTATCATTAAATATAATGAATTATCATTAAATATAACGAATTATCATCAAATATAATGAATTATCATTCAATATAATGAATTATCATTCAATATAATGAATTATCATCAAATATAATGAATTATCATTCAATATAATGAATTATCATTCAATATAATGAATTATCATTGAATATAATGAATTATCATTAAATATAATGAATTATCATTGAATATAATGAATTATCATTGAATATAATGAATTATCATTCAATATAATGAATTATCATTCAAATAATGAATTATCATTCAATATAATGAATTATCATTGAATATAATGAATTATCATCAAATATAATGAATTATCATTCAATATAATGAATTATCATTAAATATAATGAATTATCATTCAAATAATGAATTATCATTCAAATATTGAATTATCATTAAATATACTGAATTGTCATTGAATATAATGAATTATCATTGAATATAATGAATTATCATCAAATATAATGAATTATCATTCAATATAATGAATTATCATTCAAATAATGAATTATCATTAAATATTGAATCATCATTAAATAAATTACTCCATCCTCAAATAATGTAAAAATTTGTGCTCGGCTTGCACAAATATTCAAAAATTTATTTCAATTTTTCACAAATTAGAATTAACGAAATTAAAAAAAAACAAAAAATCTCACAAATAATGAATATTTAATTTTCAACTAATGTGGAATAATAATAATTGAGAAATGTGAAAAAAAAAATTTTTGATATTTTATAAAAAGTCAAGGAGGAAGCCAGTCGACGAGGTGGGCAATGATGAAGAGTGAGATAGGAGAGAAAAGGGAAAATGTTCAGGCAGGGGATGAAAATCGGGAGGTGATTGATACGAGTCCGGACGTTGGCTAATGTTCGCCTGGTAGAAATTTTCTCCTTCCAAAGCGAAAAGAGAGAGGGAGAGAGAGAGAATCACCCTCTGAAGCTTTAAGAGTTGCTGAGAGAAGTAGAGCGGGTGGGGGGTGGAGGGGGGTTGATGCGGTTGCCTGCTTGTCATTTGCCAGTATTAGTGTTACATTTACGTATGTGTGTGTGTGTGTGTGAATGTCCTGGTCTTCGTCATTCTCTCTCTCTCTCTCTCTCTCTCTCTCTCTCTCTCTCTCTCTCTCTCTCTCTCTCTCTCTCTCCCCCTCCCTCTCTCTCTCTCTCTCTCTGGCAGTGTCTCGTCGTTTCTGGTGCTCGTTAGTCGACCAAAGTCCCCGTATCAGTCACAACGTAAGGGCGCCAACCCCTCTGATTTTTCGTCACCGCGATCAAGCTCCATTCTCCATTTCCACACACGATTCTCTCTCTACAAAGTAGACACACACACACACACACACACACACACACACACACACAGAGCACACTTGGAAATGACGCTAAATTGTCTGTTTGTTCTGGACCTGCCGCTTCGTCTCAGTCTCACTCTCGTATCCCTTGCGATGTTTTTTCTTTTATTTTTTTTTTTCTTTTCTTTTATTATTATAGTAATGCAGAGCTGAAAAAGTATTGCATATAATTGTCCTCGGGGGTGGATTGCCTGGTGCAATCTGTACTGGATTTCATTAGGGGCAACTTGAAAAAAAAAAAAAAAATATATATATATATATAAAAAATATTTAAATGCTGAACTGACTGGGATTTGGCCAATTTTTCTGGATGGAATCCAATATGGGCACTCAATTTTTTATTATTTTTTTTGTGTTCAAATTATTGACGAAAAAAAAAATTATCTCCCCCTCCCTCGCCCTTTTAGTCCAGAAAGAAATTCCGTGAGATGGAGTGCGTTTGAGTTGGTCGCGGTGGGCGAGCGATGGGTGACGCGAAGAACGGAGAATCAGCCAGCAATCGAGGGTCAGAAGAGACGAAGAGCCAGCATAGAAGGAGTCGAGATCGCACACAGGAGGAGAATTAGAGGATGATACAAGGGCGAAAAGTAAGGTGGGCTCAGAAATCGTCGAGAGGAACTTGCCGTCGCTGCCGTCGCCTCGCATGGACCCTAAAACGTTGCATTCGATTTAGTTGAGTTTTGCAATTCAAATAAGCCTCTCATGGTCTGGCAGGAAGAGTAAAACTCGTGGAAGGAGAGCAGAAGCGAAGGATGCGCCACCTATCACACCAGAATGCACGAAAATACGAAGAGGAAGAAAATGAGAGAGAGAGGGAGAGGGCGATCAAGTGCAATGTGGAGATATGAAGAGAGAGAGAGAGAGAGAGAGAGAGAGAGAGAGAGAGAGAGAGAGACACACACACACGAAGAGAGAGGGGAGAGAGGAAGAGAGAGAGAGAGAGAGAGGGTGGGAGGGGAGAGAGAGGAGGGAGAGGGGGGAGGGGGGAAAGATAGTCAAAGGAGCGAAAGTGGCCCCCCTGACAAATGTTGCAAAAAATTTCGTTGCAAGCTCTCCACCTCCTTTTTCACTCGCTGGTTCCTTTTCCTCGAGTACCAAGAGACGGACAAGACAATGGGATGTTTAGAGGAGTGCCGACGCGTTACACAATACTATACAAGCGCCACTCTCACTCTCTCTCTCTCTCTCTGTCTCTGTCATTCTGTGTCTCGCGACGATCGTACGCAGAATATCCACGAGAAGCCAAAGCTGAAGAACGTAAACATTTTTTTGTTTTTGTTTTGTTTTCGTCGAGTCGAGTCGAGTCGAGTCGAGTCGATTCCCTATTTATTCTCATTTTATAACGCACATACGTCTTACCGCGTTGCGCTAAGTTGGACAGAAGGCACGCGACACAAATTCGAGGGAAAAGAAGAAGAAGAAGAAGAAGAAGAAGAAGGAGGAAAAGGAAAGTAGAAGAATGAGATGAAAGGATCTGAATATCCTAATGGACAGACTTTTGTTTCTCGTCTCTACATTAACTTCTCTGTTTTAGTTGGTTGGTTTTTTTTTTTGTTTGTTTTTTTCATCCATTTTTCCTTCCTTTCAAGAAGCCAGACGTCTCTCACTCGTCGCTTAATTTTCAGGATACTTGGTAATTATAATGACACACTTTAGTGCAGAAGAGCCGGGGCTAAGGGGATAAGAGAAATGGAATGGGGAACGAGGCTGGACGAGGTGGGGAACTCCCTCTGTCTTGGATTTATGTAAATCAGCAATTCTCTCTCTCTCTCTCTCTCTAATGTCTTTTGGCATTATTCGTTGCGTTTGCCAACACCAGCAACTTTCATGTATCCCTTCTTGAAAATAATACTATATATACACACATATATATATATATCTATCTATCTATCTATCTATCTATCTATCTATCTATCCATCTATCTATCTATCTATCTATCTCTATATATATATATATATATATATATATATATATATATATATACATATATATGTGTGTGTCGTGGGATAATCAGCAAATGACTGGCTTAACCCAGTTGGGCGACTTTGATCGATCATGCTAATAATTTTTAGAGTATTAATTTATTGCTTGTATTTTTATCCTAATAGTCAACAAATTCAACGATCCAGTCAACTTTGAATTTTTTCATTTTTTTTTTCAATTAATTATCGAAGAATAATCA
>OY769906.1:23485773-23495575 GCA_963669185.1 Dyspetes luteomarginatus
CCCACGAGATAATGTCCTTAAAGAACGATATCTCTTAAGGATGAGAGAGAGAGAGAGAGAGAGAGAGAGTAGGAACGAATTTTACAATTCTCGATCTTTTCTTCTTCTTCTTATTCTTCTTCGCAAAAGATTTCAGAAAAAGATCAAAGATCGTTGAAATTCTTGTCTCGGAATTTAAGTCGAAACTCGGAGATACCGATCATAACGAGCCACCCATTGTGAGCTACACCTTTTGATACATTTTATATATGAGGAAAAAAAATTGCATCACATTACATCTCGTACGAGATTTAATATTATTTATATAATTAAAAGAATTTTATTATTATTATTATTATACTATTTTTTATATTTTATTTTATTATTTATTCGAAAATTTATTCAAAATTACCGAGGCCCAGGTAGTTGAGAATTTTTCTGTCGTTTGGATCAAAATGAGATAAAATCATGTGAATTTAATATTATTTATATAATTAAAAGAATTTTATTATTATTATTATTATACTATTTTTTATATTTTATTTTATTATTTATTCGAAAATTTATTCAAAATTACCGAGGCCCAGGTAGTTGAGAATTTTTCTGTCGTTTGGATCGAAATGAGATAAAATCATGTGAATTTAATATTATTTATATAATTAAAAGAATTTTATTATTATTATTATTATACTATTTTTTATATTTTATTTTATTATTTATTCGAAAATTTGTTCAAAATTACCAAGGCCCAGGTAGTTGAGAATTTTTCTGTCGTTTGGATCAAAATGAGATAAAATCATGTGAATTTAATATTATTTATATAATTAAAAGAATTTTATTATTATTATTATTATACTATTTTTTATATTTTATTTTATTATTTATTCGAAAATTTATTCAAAATTACCGAGGCCCAGGTAGTTGAGAATTTTTCTGTCGTTTGGATCAAAATGAGATAAAATCATGTGAATTTAATATTATTTATATAATTAAAAGAATTTTATTATTATTATTATTATACTATTTTTTATATTTTATTTTATTATTTATTCGAAAATTTATTCAAAATTACCGAGGCCCAGGTAGTTGAGAATTTTTCTGTCGTTTGGATCGAAATGAGATAAAATCATGTGAATTTAATATTATTTATATAATTAAAAGAATTTTATTATTATTATTATTATACTATTTTTTATATTTTATTTTATTATTTATTCGAAAATTTGTTCAAAATTACCAAGGCCCAGGTAGTTGAGAATTTTTCTGTCGTTTGGATCAAAATGAGATAAAATCATGTGAATTTAATATTATTTATATAATTAAAAGAATTTTATTATTATTATTATTATACTATTTTTTATATTTTATTTTATTATTTATTCGAAAATTTGTTCAAAATTACCGAGGCCCAGGTAGTTGAGAATTTTTCTGTCGTTTGGATCAAAATGAGATAAAATCATGTGAATTTAATATTATTTATATAATTAAAAGAATTTTATTATTATTATTATTATACTATTTTTTATATTTTATTTTATTATTTATTCGAAAATTTGTTCAAAATTACCAAGGCCCAGGTAGTTGAGATTTTTTCTGTCGTTTGGATCGAAATGAGATAAAATCATGTGAATTTATTATTATTTATATAATTAAAAGAATTTTATTATTATTATTATTATACTATTTTTTATATTTTATTTTATTATTTATTCGAAAATTTATTAAAAATTACCAAGGCCCAGGTAGTTGAGAATTTTTCTGTCGTTTGGATCGAAATGAGATAAAATCATGTGAATTTAATATTATTTATATAATTAAAAGAATTTTATTATTATTATTATTATACTATTTTTTATATTTTATTTTATTATTTATTCGAAAATTTGTTTAAAATTACCAAGGCCCAGGTAGTTGAGAATTTTTCTGTCGTTTGGATCGAAATGAGATAAAATGATGATGTGGATTTAATATTATTATTATTATTATACTATTTTTTAATTTTATTTTATTATTTATTCGAAAATTTATTAAAAATTACCAAGGCCCAGGTAGTTGAGAATTTTTCTGTCGTTTGGATCGAAATGAGATAAAATCATGTGAATTTAATATTATTTATATAATTAAAAGAATTTTATTATTATTATTATTATACTATTTTTTATATTTTATTGTATTATTTATTCGAAAATTTATTCAAAATTACCGAGGCCCAGGTAGTTGAGAATTTTTCTGTCGTTTGGATCAAAATGAGATAAAATCATGTGAATTTAATATTATTTATATAATTACAAGAATTTTATTATTATTATTATTATACTATTTTTTATATTTTATTTTATTATTTATTCGAAAATTTATTCAAAATTACCAAGGCCCAGGTAGTTGAGAATTTTTCTGTCGTTTGGATCGAAATGAGATAAAATCATGTGAATTTAATATTATTTATATAATTAAAAGAATTTTATTATTATTATTATACTATTTTTTATATTTTATTTTATTATTTATTCGAAAATTTATTCAAAATTACCGAGGCCCAGGTAGTTGAGAATTTTTCTGTCGTTTGGATCAAAATGAGATAAAATCATGTGAATTTAATATTATTTATATAATTAAAAGAATTTTATTATTATTATTATTATACTATTTTTTATATTTTATTTTATTATTTATTCGAAAATTTATTCAAAATTACCAAGGCCCAGGTAGTTGAAAATTTTTCTGTCGTTTGGATCGAAATGAGATAAAATCATGTGAATTTAATATTATTTATATAATTACAAGAATTTTATTATTATTATTATTATACTATTTTTTATATTTTATTTTATTATTTATTCGAAAATTTATTCAAAATTACCAAGGCCCAGGTAGTTGAGAATTTTTCTGTCGTTTGGATCGAAATGAGATAAAATGATGATGTTGGGGGGTGAGAAGACAGTGGAGGAAATATTTTACGCATGGAAAATTCTAATAATATACGTCTGAGTTTAAAAATATTTCGTTTCGTGGCAAAAGTGTAGTCAACTTCAACGAATGCGTATTAATTACGAAGCTTGTTCAAATATCGCGAGAAACCTGCTGTGGTCAACGACTCATTGTCATAGTATATATATATATATATATATAGACGTGTGTCTCGCTGCTTGCGATCGTCCCCTTATTACAGAGCAAGAGAGAGTCCAGAACATTTTTTTTTTAATTTTTTATTTTTTTTATCTCTCATTTGTACCTTCCAGCATGTGGACACAGATACGAAATACGAAATATTCCCGATGCTTTGTTTAACTTGTGAAATTTTTCCTCATCACCCTTTTCTAGTCTCTTTTATCCTGCTGAAAGAGAGAGAGAGAGAGAGAGAGAGAGAGAGAGAGAGAGAGAGAGAGAGAGAGAGAGAGAGAGAGAGAGAGAGAGAGAGAGAGAGAGAGAGAGAGAGAGAGAGAGAGAGAGAGAGAGAGAGAGAGAGAGAGAGAGAGAGATGGGGGTGGGGGAGAAAAGAGTATAAATATAACGTTCAACTCTACATTTCGGTACACAATGCTCGTGTATTCTCCTTTCAGTAACGGGCGCCAATATTGCTCCCGCGAGATATCACGAACGAAATTGAGGGATGGACGGACGGCAAGCGTTAAATTTGTCCCGAGCTCTTTTTGGCGAGCAACAGGAAAATTATTTCGCCAGCGTTAATACAGACTCTGGACTCTCAGAGAGTCAAAGAAATGCTCGATGGAAAAAATAATAATAATAAAATAAAAAAAAATAAAAAAAAATACATCACGATGTGCGGTCGAGTTGAGGAGAAAAATGATCGTTATATTTATCCTGATGATTATTTCTCGTCAAGGCTAAAAATTTATGCAATAATAATATCCTCCTCTATGCATGAACGAATACAGTCATCACCCCCCACCCCTTATACAGGAAAATAATAATAATAATAATAATAATAAAAACAAAAGAAATAAAAAGAGGGGAGAATAAACTCTTTTTGCTCGATTTATTGGCTATTCCTGCTGTGAATAATTATTTCAACACGATTACTTGAACGAATTTTTTAATGCATAAAAAAATTATTATACATTTAAAAAGAAAAGAAAAAAATTCGGGGAGAATAAAATCTTTTTGCTCGATTTCTTGGCTATTAGCTTGAAATAATTATTTCCACACGACGAATTGAACGACAAATTAAATTATTATGCTTGAAATTAATTTGTAATATTGGTGTAAAATTAATGAATAATTGAACGAATTTTCCAGTTATAAAAATTATTATACATTTAAAAAAAAATGAGGGGAGAATAAGCTCTTTCTGATCGATTTCTTGGCTATTCCTGCTGTGAATAATTATTTCAACACGATTACTTGAACGAATTTTTTAATGCATAAAAAAATTATTATACATTTAAAAAGAAAAGGAAAAAAATCGGGGAGGAATAAGCACTTTCTGCTCGATTTCTTGGCTCTTAATAATTATTTCAACACGACGAATTGAACGAAAAATTAAATTATTATACATTAAAAAAAAAAAAAACAAAAAAAAAAGGGAGGAATCAGCTGTTTCTGCTCGATTTATTGGCTATCAGCTCTGAATAATTATTTCAACACGACAAATTGAACGACAAATTAAATTATTATGCTTGAAATTAATTCGTAATATTGATGTAAAATTAATGAATAATTGAACGAATTTTCCAGTTATAAAAATTATTATACATTTAAAAAAAAAAATGAGGGTGGAATGAGCTCTTTCTGCTCGATTTCTTGGCTATTCCTGCTGTGAATAATTATTTCAACACGACGAATTGAACGAAAAATCAATTATTATACATTTAAAAAAAAAATGAGGGAGGAATAAGCTCTTTCTGATCGATTTCTTGGCTATTAACTCTGAATAATTATTTCAACACGACGAATTGAACGACAAATTAAATTATTATGCTTGAAATTAATTTGTAATATTGGTGTAAAGCAATTAATGAATAATCGAACGAATTTTTATATATATTTCCAATTATAAAAATTATTATGCATTTAAAAAAAAAAATGAGGGAGGAATTGAACGAAAAATTAAATTATTATGCTTGAAATTAATTTGTAATATTGGTGTAAAATTAATAAATAATTGAACGAATTTTCCAGTTATAAAAATTATTATACATTAAAAAAAAAAAAATGAGGGAAGAATTGAACGAAAAAATAAATTATTATGCTTGAAATTAATTTGTAATATTGGTGTAAAGCAATTAATGAATAATTGAACGAATTTTCCAGTTATAAAAATTATTATACATTAAAAAAAAAATGAGGGAGGAATAAGCTCTTTCTGCTCGATTTCTTGGCTATTAGCTCTCGACACGATTATTCGGTTATAGAACATCGGGGTGAATAAAAGTCGTTGGGAGAATATTCTTTTGGCTTGTGGGCTATTTCAATCGTTTTCCTCTCGCTTCAATATCAGCCCTTTTTCGTTTTTCTCTCTCTCTCTCCTCGTTCTGTTTGGTCCAAAACTACCCTCTTGGCGCACGTGCCTCTCTCTCTCTCTCATTCTATTCGCTCTCTCTCTCTCTCATTCTATTCTCTCTCTCTTTCTCTCATTCTATTCTCTCTCTCTCTCTCTCTCATTCTACTCTCTCTGTCCCTCCTCAACCCCTCACGTACCGCACTCTTTTACTCGTACAAATAAATCTCGTGTTTTCGGCGTATAAGCGACCTTTTAATATCACCACTCTTGATTTACCGTCGCACAGAGGAGAACGTGCATCTCTCCACCGTGTATGACTCTCACTCTTTTCCTCGTGTCCTCTGACATTTGTCTTGCCAGGAAAATCACCCCCGCTGATATTTCCCTCCTTCTGACCGTGAGACCAACAGATTTATCGTAATATTTAACTAAACGGAATATTTAACTAAACGGATATTTAACTAAATGGAATATTTAACTAAACGAAATATTTAACTAAACGGACATTTAACTAAATGGAATATTTAACTAAACGGAATATTTAACTAAAGGAAATATTTAACTAAACTGATATTTAACTAAACGGACATTTAACTAAATGGACATTTAACTAAATGGAATATTTAACTAAACGAAATATTTAACTAAACGGACATTTAACTAAATGGAATATTTAACTAAACGGAATATTTAACTAAACGAAATATTTAACTAAACGGATATTTAACTAAACGGACATTTAACTAAGCGGAATATTTAACTAAACGGACATTTAACTAAATGGAATATTTAACTAAACGGAATATTTAACTAAATGGAATATTTAACTAAACGGAATATTTAACTAAACGGACATTTAACTAAATGGAATATTTAACTAAGCGGAATATTTAACTAAACGGACATTTAACTAAATGGAATATTTAACTAAACGGACATTTAACTAAATGGAATATTTAACTAAACGGAATATTTAACTAAATGGAATATTTAACTAAACGGACATTTTACTAAACGAAATATTTGTACACTTGAAATTTTTTTCCTGAGCAAGCAAAGAAAAAGTTCTGTCTTATATAATTTTTTAGCTCGACCCAAATTCCAGAATTTTATTTACGAGAGAATTTTAACCTCGAGGTGAAAAATAATCACGGTAATACAATTTTATCTTTCTTTTGCTCTTTTCTCAAGATTTTTCGTTGTTGCTCGAGCTGAGTCAGTAGATATATATATATATATATCTCTTTATATATTTATATATATATATATATATCTCTTTATATATATATATATATATATATATATATATATATATCTTTATATATATAAAAATAAAGAGAGAGGCAAAGAAGGAGAAAGAGATGAGCAATAGGGGCGATCGAGTAATATAGCTGAGCGGAAGCCACTCTCGTGGTTCAGCTTTTACAATAACGCGAAAGCTAATTATGCGCCTCGGTCGCGAGCGAGTGAGCCTCGCTTCGCTCGCGCGCTCTACGTTTTGTAGGAAAACGAAGCCAACAGCTTCGAGCGATGGCCAAGCGCGAGAGAGAGAGAGAGAGAATCATCACAAAAAGCGTCGATAATCGACATCCTGCCCGGGGAGTTTGCCGGGACCCAGTCAAGTGGACGTTGGACAGCCAACTCGTGGATAGAAAAAAAAAAAAAAAAAAAAAAAAAAAAAAGACAGAGAGAGAGATATGAAGTAGCCACAGCATCAGTGGCGGCAAATCTACTTTGGTCCATGGCTACTCCCATCTCTCGCCTCTGTTGGCATCTTTCAGGCTGCGCTTCGAAAAGACGACGATCCCCGATGAACGAGGAGAGAAGATGGTTCGATGATCACCAACCTTCTCTCTCTCTCTCTCTCTCTCTCTCTCTCTCTCTCTCTCTCTCTCTCTCATTCTCTCTCTCTTCTTGCCCCTTTTGAGGGGCTGCGTGTCGTTGATACTCACCGATATGGAACTGTGGCGACAGACTTTTAAACAAATAGGCATTAACCACGAGAATATAACGTATATATATACACACATATATATATACGTATATATACATATGTACATATATATGTATATATGTATATATATATATATGTATATATATATATATATATATATATATATATATATATATATATATATATATATATATATGTATGTATATATGTATATATATACATACATATATACATATATACATATATATACATATATACATATATATATATACATATATATGTATATATATATATATATATATATATATATATATATATGTATGTATGCATGTATATATACATATATACATATATATATATACATATATATGTATATATATATATATATATATATATATATATATATATATATGTATGTATGCATGTATATATATATAAAATAAAAAATATGGTTTTTTTTGTCATAGCTTTGCAGTATATATATATATATTTATAAACTGTAAAGCTATGCGACGACCATCTTTTTGTTTTCTATACATAAAAGTATATCGACGAGTTTATAGTTTGAGAGAGAAAGAGAGAGGGGGAGGGGGGTGGGGGGTGGGTGAGTGAGATGAAGAGAGGCGAAAAGAAATCGGTTGACGATCTCGGTTCGGTGAGCTGACGGTATGCGATTGCTCTTCTAAAAGCGATACAGAGGAGCCCTCTTTTGCGATCCTTTATACGCGACGAAGCCGAACCACGCCATTTGCCATTGCAATTTTTCTCTCATCTTCATCTGCTTCTTCGTCATATTTTTCTTTCTCTCTTTAGATTTCTCTTTAGATTTTTTTTTTGTTTTTTTTTTTTTTTTTTTTTTTTCTACCATCACGACGATTCTGTGTGTTTCTTCTCTTCTCATTTTTATCTCTCTTGCTGCGGTCCAGTTTGCGGCTGATTTCTGGCCGCATATCGAAGAAAAATCATTTGCCGATCCGATAAAGACAAAGAGAAGAAAATTATGAGAAAGAAAATGAAAAAAAAAAAAAAAAAAAAATGAAAAAAAGTGTCGCGAGCTTCATGCTCGATCGCGCCCCATTGAGAATTATTTACATTTCACCTCGCGAACCAATCAATGTCAGATGTGAGATGAGATCGATCGATCGATCTATCGATCGATCAACCGGAATTCTCATTCGCTAAAAAGGAATCTTTCATTTCTTCTTTTGGCATTGTCTGGATTTTCTTCAGCTTTGAGACACACAAGAAAAGTGTTACATTGTTTTTTTTTTTTTTTTTTTTTTTTTTTCTTTATCGCGAGAGCTCGTGTTTGCCGAACCGTTTTTATCTCCTACCTGATTTTTCAGAGAATCGAGACGAATCATTTGACACGAGAATTAAACGAGGATTGAAAGATATTTGAGTCTTTTGTGATGATTTTTCACCTTTCTAGAATTAATTTTTTTTTAATTGAAAATTATGGCTTTACATTTTAGAAAAATATGGGAGTTTTTTTTTCTTTTTTTTTACTAATTAATATTTACGAATATGGATTTTTTTTAAATTAATTACTTTTTATCGAGGATTGAAAGATATTTGAGTCTTTTGTGATCATTTTTCACCATTCTAGAATTAATTTTTTTTTAATTGAAAATTATGGCTTTATATTTTAGAAAAATATGGGAGTTTTTTCTTTTCCTTTTGTTTTACTAATTAATATTTACGAATATGGATTTTTTAAAAATTAATTACTTTTTATCGAGGATTGAAAGATATTTGAGTCTTCTGTGATGATTTTTCACGTTTCTAGATTTTTTTTTTTTAATTGACAATTATGGCTTTATATTTTAGAAAAATATGAGATTTTTTTTTCTTTTTTTTTTACTAATTAATATTTACGAATATGGTTTTTTTTTAAATTAATTACTTTTTATCGATTATTGAAAAAAAAATGAGTTTTTTTCGAGGATTATATTTTTCTAGAATTGGACGTTTTTTTATTTTGGCTTTTTCAAATGTTTTATGTTAGTTTTATGTCATGTAAAATATTTATGTACGATGATTGATAGAAACTTAAGTTTTTTTTCGAGGATTATATTTTTCTAGAATTAGATTTTTGTTTTTTATGTCAACTATACTGAAACTTGGAGTACTCGAAATAATTTAAATTTTATTTATTCATCGATTACTTTTATAATTTTTGATTTTTTTTTTTTTCATCATAATTTAACTTGAAGTATTTGAATGAAAAATGTGATTTTTTTTTTTACGACTTGTATCTTTCTAGAATTAGATTATTATTATTTTTTTTTCTAAAATTAGAATTATAATTCCAGGATTTTCATGCAAATCATTTTTTTTTCTTCCTCCAATTCCATAACTTTATCAAATGGCCAAAAAGGATCAATAATTTGATTTTCCGAATTATA
>OY769906.1:23495775-23503275 GCA_963669185.1 Dyspetes luteomarginatus
AGAGAGAGAGAGAGAGAGAGAGAGAGAGAGACAAAGCAAGAGAGAATGAAAGAGAAAGAGAGAGGTGGGGGGGGGGAGCAGAGAGAGAGAGAGAGAGAGAGCGAGAGCGAGCGCCGAGAGGCGGGGAAGGATGTTAGTAACGAGAGTAGGAATCGAGACCACGACTGCGCGCATGCAAGGGGGGGGGGGGGGGGTGTCGTGGAATGAGACAGAAAGAGAAAGAGGCCTTTTGTTGCTATACGATTCGTGAGCGCAGACTTCTGGTCAGGATCTTGATGATCGCGTACCATCTTTTGCTATATATATATATATATATATATATATATATATATATATATATATATATATATATATATATATATGTATGTATATATATACATATATATACACATATATATACACATATATATGTAGCGAAAGGATAATACGTTGATTTTATTTGGCTAATAATTTTAAGGCAAAGTGCCCCAAAAATTGTGTGACAACTTTGCGTTTAAAATTATTAGTCAAATAAAGTTATCAATAATTTCATAACTTATTGAATTAAATTAAAAAAAAATATATATATATATACTGAAATATCTTCGATTCGTCACAGAATTTTTCGGCAAGTTTGCCATTAAAATTATTAGCCAAATAAAATCATTAATAATTTCATAGCTTGCTCTGAATTAAATAAATGAAATTTACACGTACAAGAATAATTAATAATTGGGGTGTGATAATTTACAAAAAAAGGGCAATTTTTTTTTCCCCTATTGAAAATAATTTGAAAAAAACGTGAAAAAATTATCAATATAATATTGCATTTTGTAGAATAAATGCCATTTCCTTTTTTTAAAAAAAAAAAAAAAAATTAATTATCGAAAAATAATTAATAATTGGGAGAGATAAATTAAATCAATCGAACGCGATAAAGACTGATTTTTTTATCGAAAATGGATGGTCAAGTAGATCTCTAAATAGCCCTCAGTCGACAATTCGTCAAGAAAAACGAAATTATAAAACTTTCTACATTATCGAGGTTAAGCGTGAAATCTTTATTACCGACCGAGTATTTCATCTTCCCACAGTCGTAAAAGTTCAAATTCTCACCACCAGAGTACGCGGGGGAAGAAAAATAAGATAAAAAAAGACACGAAAAAGTTCGACAAATGTTCGCTAGAGTTGACGAAAACAACAATGTCGGTGACCGGTGAAAAACGCTAAATGTCAAAACAACTTAACAATTTTAATAGACAGAGAAAGACAGGAAATGCTTAATGACCAAAAATATTTAATCTTTTGATTTATTCGCGTTGCTCAATTGTTGCCAATTTTTCATCAACTTTTACAATATAATCCAAACGCTTGATCGTATCTTTTTTTTTTCCAACCTTTTGTTTTTGTCTCGAGAAAAGATATTATGTGATTGCCAAATATATATATATATACATATATATATATGTCAGTGATTAAGAAGAACAAATCATGAGAACGGTGGAGGGAAAAGTCGTTGTGTTGGGCTCACAAGGTACGTTTATAATAATAATATTATTTCTTCTCTCTTACGATTTCTATATATATATATATATATATATTACTCATGATATCTATGTGCGTCGTTGACGCGCGCAACTCTCGCACCCCCCCACCATTTTTCGGGTAAACAGAAACTAATATATATATATATATCAAGCCCGAGCTAGATACTAAGTAGTTTCTAAAAGACCGAGCGACATATATATATATATATATATATATATATATATATATATATATATATACGATAACAAAAACATCAATCTGATGTACCAAACGCGTTACATATGAACAACAAGCTATTTTTTGATCGGACAAACACACACACACGCGCGAATCAGCCGGATTATCTTACGATAATCCGTGCAAGAATTTTTCATTTCGAAATTCTACAGGCATCTAACGATAGACCCTCGATATCGCTCGCTTGTATTATATATATATATATATATATATTATCTCCCCCCTCTTCTTATCTTTAATCGTCTTTATATCACGATTGTCGATTATTATTATTATTATTACGAATGGCTCATTATTATAAATTATCAATAGTAATATATAATTATATCGTTAATAATAATAATGATAATGAGTAATTTATCAAATTACAAAAAACATTTCGAGATACTTTTTTTTTAATTTTCATTTTGTAATTTTTAATCTTTAATATACGCGATTCTGTATATATATATATAGTTAATGTTATTGTAATAAATTAATTGAAAACATTATTATTTCGTAATATTTCAATTGTTAATTATGGGAGTTGAGTAATTTTTTTTTTTTTTTATAATCCTTTTAGGTGTCGGAAAAACGAGCATGATAACGCGCTACGTCGGCAAGATGTTCAGTCATCGTGCCAGTCCAACAATTGGGGCTTCATTCTTTACGTGCAAGGTCAATCTCGAGGACGCGAGAATGAAACTTCAGGTATAGCGTATAATTACGACAAAAATATATAAAAACGCACATATATGATTTATTATTCGTTTAAAAAAATTATAAATTATTTTTATACAGCACATATCGTTATTTAATTGAGATTTTTTTTTTTTCAAATTTTTTTTATCCCATTATATTGACCCTCACAATTTTTTTGTCAAATTATTATTGAAAAGTGTAAAAATGAATTTTTTTGATAATTTAATCGATCTAATTGGAAAAATGCAAAAACAAATAACAGACGCGATTTTTTTTTTTCAAATTTTTTGTCCCCATGAACAATATTCCTCATAAATCCGCCATTACACTTTTGATGAATAAATTTGAATTTTTTTTTTTTTTTTTTAACGGTTTTTATGGAAAATACAGGTCTGGGATACAGCCGGTCAGGAGAGATTTCGCTCGATGGCACCGATGTATTACAGAAATGCAAATGCTGCTATTCTCGTATACGATATCACGCAGTACAGCACATTTACCGAAATAAAAACATGGGTCAAGGAATTACAGAGAAACATCGACGAGGCTCTGGTACTCGTTTTAGTCGGTAACAAAAGCGATCTGTCTGACCAACGTACGGTAGATCCGGAGGAGGGTAGAAAATATGCAACGAAAATTGGTGCGAGTTATCACGAGACATCGGCTCTTCACGACGAGGGCATCGAGCAAGTTTTTCTCTCCACGGCCCTTGGACTTTTGAGGTTATTATTATTATTTTTTTTTTCATTTTCCATTTAATTCGATAACACCAGGACACGCGTTGCTCAAAAAAAACCGCTCAGACCCCATTTTCTTTTTTTTTTTTCACAATCGAATCAAATTTTTCGTTTTGGTCAGCCATTTTGACTCGGACATTTTTTTAATTGCGAAATATCGAAATCGAAAATCAACGAGTAAATCGGCTCAATATCTTTGGTATAAAATTAAATTGGCCAATTGTATCCGGCAGATTGAGCTCTGGAAATCACGATGTAACGACAAGTCTGAGGATCTACGATTCGATGACCAGTTCCGGTCCGAGCAGTCCGGAGATTCTTCAGCATGCGCCATCTAGCGAGGAGAGTCTGACAAACGCATCGATAGCGCATGGAATTCACGAGCGACCACCAGCATGCTGTTGATACTCGTCAGATATTTACACAAAAAAATTAATTTCTACCAATCGGACGAACTCACTATTGTCCAAATTTTTGCTGGATAATATCTCCCCCCCCCCCCCCCCCCGCCATTACTCGACTCTTATTTTCATACTGAAAAATATACGACGAGTAGTCGAGAAAAAAAAAAATGGAAAGACGGTGCTCAATTTATCGCGTAAACATACGAAAAACCCGATAATTATTATTTTTTCATCATTAAACTTTTTTTTTTTTTTTTTTCCAATTTCATTTATCACCACACACTGCCAAGTTATCGCGCCATGACTAAATTAATTTTACGAGTTCGATCTCTAATGAGACCGCCATGTTCATGTATATATACAATTATGTTGTATTATATATATATATATATATATATATATGTATATATATTATAAATCACACAGGCTAAAAAATCTCAAAAAAACATATATATATATTTTTTATATAAACATGTATGATGCATAAATATTAAGTCTCTGGTAGTAAAAGAATTTATTTTCTAAATCACATTCAAATGGAGAGAGCGAGATATTAAGTTTTTCACAACTTTTCCTGAGAGATTCAATATAATGGGATAAAAAAATTTAAAAAAAAAATCGCGTCTGTTATTTGTTGTATATATATATATATATATTTTTGAGATTTTTTCGTCTGTGTGATTTATAAGATATATATATATATATTACAAATCACACAGATTAAAAAATCTCAAAAAGACATATATATATATATATATATATTTTATAAACATGTATGATGCATAAATATAAAGTCTCTGGTAGTAAAAGAATTTATTTTCTAAATCACATCCAAATCGAGAGAGCGAGATATATATATATATTTTTTATAAAAACATGTATGATGCATAAATATAAAGTCTCTGGTAGTAAAAGAATTTATTTTTTAAATCACATCCAAATCGAGAGAGTGAGATATATATATATATATATATATATATATATTAATTATAAATCAAACAGACTAAAAAATCTCAAAAACACATATATATATATTTTTTATAAAAACATGTATGATGCATAAATATAAAGTCTCTGGTAGTAAAAGAATTAATTTTTTAAATCACATTCAAATCGAGAGAGTTAGAGGGAGAGAGAGAGAGAGAGAAAGAAAACGAGAGGGCGCTTGGGAACGTGTGAATGTTAGGTTAGGTTGCCCCCCCCTACAGAGCTATTAAGGAAATTCATATGTTTTAACGAGGAATAAATTTCAAGCCGTGAGAATTTTAGTCTCTCTCTCTCTCTCTCTCTCTCTCTCATTTTGCCTCATGTGTACGATATTATTATATTCACGTATAAAAGCAACGAGTAATAATATGACGGCAACGCCACGGTAAAGTTGATTTTTTTTTCATTGTTAAATGTCTCTGGGATATTTTTTTTAATGAAAAATATGGTCAATTTCAACGCGCCGGCGCGAATGAAATTTCCTATGTTGGCAATAATAACTCTCTGCGAATGTAAAAGGCGAATAATACAGCGACGAGGACGACTGTTGTGTATATATATATATATACACAACAGTCGTCCTATATAGCTACTATATATATATATATATATATATATATATATATATATATATATATATATATAGTTGCTGATTTGGACGAAAGATTGGCGCTTATTGTTCAGCATGAATCTCATCTGCTCTAGGAGGCTTGCTCATCGACCGGATGGCGATTAATGAAATCCGGAGAGAGACGCCAGAAACGACACTCTACGTGATCATATCTCATCAATCGAGATTATATACGCCTTAGTTTGAGGAAATATATGAATGATGCTTTTTTGTTTTTTTATTTATTTTATTGACGAGGACAAAGTGGAAGAGAATTTGAAATCCGGAGAGAGGAGCCACTCTAAGTGATCATATCTCATCAATCTAGAATATATACGTCGTAGTTTGAGGAAATATATGAATAATGCTTCTTTGTTTATGTATTTATTTTTTTTATAGGCGAGGACAAAGTGGAAGAGAATTTGAATGAGAATTTTGGAATAATTCGATGACAATAAATGAAATTCGGAGAGAGAGGAGCCACTCTAAGTGATCATATCTCATCAATTTAGAATATATACGTCTTAGTTTGAAGAAATATACGAGTGATGCTTTTTTGTTTTTTTTTTATAGACGGGGACAAAGTGGAAGAGAATTTGAATAAGAATTTTGGAATAATTCGATGACAATAAATGAAATTCGGAGAGAGAGGAGCCACTCTAAGTGATCATATCTCATCAATCTAGAATATATACGTCTTAGTTTGAGGAAATATACGAGTGATGCTTTTTTTTTATTTTATAGACGAGGACAAAGTGGAAGAGGATTTGAACTCGAGTTTTAAGGTTGCAAAATGATTCTTCAAAGATAAAACTGCGTGAAAAATGGATCGTTGAGCTGTAATTATTGGAATAATTCGATGCCAATGAATGAAATCCGGAGAGAGGAGCCACTCTAAGTGATCATATCTCATCAATCTAGAATATATACGTCTTAGTTTAAGGAAATATACGAGTAATGCTTTTTTGTTTTTTTTTTATAGACGAGGACAAAGTGGAAGAGGATTTGAACTCGAGTTTTAAGGTCGCAAAATGATTCTTCAAAGATAAAAAAATTCGATGCCGATTAATGAAATCCGGAGAGAGAGGAGCCACTCTACGTGATATCGCAATAATAATAATATTAACTCGTGTAAAATTCATTCTTGGAATGAAAAAAAAATGTGGCTCTACTGTCCGCGTCCGAGCGACAAATTATTTTATTTCAAAAGTCCAATTGACCGATATTCCATTTAAACGAAGAAAGATGGCGCTATGCACAAAGAGACAATAGAAACTCACGTAAAAAATTCGAAGAAGAAGAAGAAGAAGAAGAAGAAGATAATTACAAGTCGATTGGACAATCGCAAAACTCTTTTGTAATCGATAATTACCGATGAAGAAAAACATCCGTGACCGCACCTACATGAACACTTGGACAAATTCACTTGCATAAAAATATCGTGCACTTTGGCGAATAACGGAAGTGGGCGTAAAAAAAATGCACTCTCACAATATAGAATTAAGAAACTGCTCTTGTATATATATGTATATATATATATATACAACGTTATATATATATATATATAACGTTGTTACAATTTTCACGAGCTCACAGTTCACAATCTCACGTTGAGAGGCTCGCAATAAACAAAAAGTAACGGCAATGGATCATCTGTTGTGCGCGTTGCGATAAATTTTAAGCTTTCTCGTGTCTCACAGACTGCACGGAATAATTTTATTTTTTTTCCTTTTTTTTTTCGATTTTCAAATATTTTCTTACGCGATTGAGAATTTTTTTTTTTACCAATGAAAAAAGTGAGTGCGTGATACGTGTGAAAAATCAAGCGAAGATGATAAAACGACAAGAAAATTAGAGACGGAAAGAGAAAAAAAAAAAGGAGAGATCGGTGGAATTCAATCACTTTCAAGCGAGGTGACGAGAAAACGAGAGTCAAGAATGTTCACCCCCGTGACCCTCATAATCACTTGGATAATACTCGTTATCGGCATAATCACTGAGGGACTCAATATCAAAATTGATAATCAACTGAGAATTCTCGCGAATGGTAATTGAAAGAATCATAAAAATTATACGTATCATTCGTTTTTTTTTGTTGGAATTATTTTTTGCTCCTGTAACTTTGCGTACTAACGTGCCGGATGATGTCACGTGAATTTAGGTCAATATTTGTTTTTTTTTTTTTTTTTTTTCAAGGCGTGAGAAAATATCCTTTCAGCTCATCGTTACTATCTAAAGAAGAATTACTTCAATCTGACCTAGAAAGATTGAATTCTTGTTAAAAAAAATATTTTTCCTTAAATTTTCTACCAGGATA
>OY769906.1:23508275-23510775 GCA_963669185.1 Dyspetes luteomarginatus
TAAGAAGAAATTTTTTAACCATTTTCAATCTTTCGATCATTATGAAAAAAAAAAAAAAAACAAAACAAACCAATTTTTTTTCTTTCTATCCAAAAAATTACACAAGAACAAATCAAAGTGCAATTTTTTTTTTGTCAGACTGGAAGAAATAATGCAAACGAGTAAAAATTACACTGGACACCCTTCACTCTGGCTATTCTCCTGTCTGCGTCTCTCTCTCTTTCCTCCTTCGTACAAACTTGTATAATGTGTCACCTTTGCCCCTCCTCTACTCCTCTATTTATCTATATCTATATCTATATATCTGTATCTATATCTATATATCTATATCTATATATCTATATCTATATCTATATCTATATATCTATATCTATATATCTATATCTATATATCTATATCTATATATCTATATCTATATATCTATATCTATATATCTATATCTATATATCTATATCTATATATCTATATCTATATATCTATATCTATATATCTATATCTATATATCTATATCTATATATCTATATCTATATATCTATATATAGGCGAATGCAGCAAAATAGGGGCAACAATTACGACGTAAATCGAGATGGACGAGAACCAGGAGGATACAACATGTGCCAATTGACGTCAATGTCGGGCGCAAGGATGGATCCTCATCGTGATTTCTTGGACGATTCACGCTACGACTATTACGAGAGAGATTGGAGATGTCCGGCCGGTATGGAGAAATCGTACAATGTGCATGAAAGTCTCGATTGGCCGAGTCAACCGTCGGCGTCACGACGTCCTTTTCCGTCCTGGCATCATCATCATCATTATCATCATCAAAATCATCAAAATCATCAAAATCATCAAAATCATCAAAATCATCAAAATCATCAAAATCATCAAAATCATCAAAATCATCAAAATCATCAAAATCATCAAAATCATCAGGAACAACAACGACCCGTATTACCATCATCGGAATTCTCAAATTATCATCATAATAATTATCAGGATGAAATTTCGCAAAAAATTTCACCCCTCGGTCATGGGGCAAATCGTGAAATTTATTTGCCCAAAACATCGAGAAATCATTATTACGGCGAAAATAAATTTCAACAATCGATAAATAATCGTAATAATGATTATAATTATGAATTATGGCAACAGCAGCAGCAGCAGCAGCATCAACATCGTGGCAATAATAAAATTTCATACAATCAGAGACAAGATGAAATTTCATCGAAATATTTGCCAAATGATAATTACCATCGTATGGTAAAAAATTGGCCGATAACTTACCGACCGAATGAATTTTATACAGACGAAAGAAAAATTATTCAAAATGTCAATGAAATATTGCCAAAAAATTATGAAATATTTCCCAATTATTACAATGAAAAATTTCCAATATCAACAATTTATGGGCCCTCTTACGGCTATCAGACAAATCGTTATAATGGAAAATTGCTCAGGCCAAAATTATCATCGAGAAAATCAACGGAAAAATATCATTACGGTGAAAATTATGACAATTATAGTCCAGCTTACGGCTATAATAATAATAATAATAATAATCAACGACCCATCGACACTTATGGGCCCAATTTGAAATCGTCGAAAGAAAATCGTTATGGCAATAATTATTACAATTATGGCACAGCTTACGGCTATAATAATAATAATAATCAACGACCAGTCGACACTTGGGCGCCGAATTATTTTCAACAACCTAATCGAAAATTATTTATCGGCTCTGATGGTACGAGAGATTGTTCGGTTAGATCGGCAACTGGTTTTAAAATAACGAGAAAAATTATCGAGGCGAATTATCTTACGGCCAATTTGGAGGAATGCGAAATATTGTGCTCAGCTCGTACCGATTGTCTGACTTTTGCATACAGGTGAGCTGCATTTTTTTTTCTTCTTTCTTTCTTTCTTTCATCAGAAAAATAGGATTTTTTTTTTTTTTATTCTTTTTTTTTCGCATAATCTGTGAAAATAATTTTCAAGGTACTCGCTGGCAGCAGCATCGCCCACCGATAATTGTCTATTGAGCAGGGTGAATTTTTTTCAATTAAATTTTTACACGGATCTCGAGCCCGACAGGGATTATGACATTTACGCGATTATCGGAGATGAAAAAAATTGTCATCAGGATGATAAAAGACTAGGAGGTGGCAGTGAGGTCAAAGGTTATCATAATCATCGTTCTTCCGAAGGCAAGGATACACTTTGACAAATTTCATTAAATTAATTTTTGTGCTCGAAGAAAGTTGAAAAAAAAAATTACACAAAATATAATAATGATAATATTTTAGTTTATAAATGATTTTTTTTGTTTTTTTTTCATGAAAATTACAGAATGTTTTTGGAGGGTTCAGAGTGGTTTTGAAATGCCACCGAGTCTTACGAGGAAAAAGCTACGAGTTGATAATGGCCTGGGCGAGTGCCAAATTGCCTGTATAAATTCTCATCGTTTTACCTGCAGAAGTTTTGTCTTTAGGTGAGGAAA
>OY769906.1:23513275-23670775 GCA_963669185.1 Dyspetes luteomarginatus
TTTTATAATTTGATGATTTTATAATTTGATGATTTTATAATGTGATGATATTATAATTTGATAATTTTATAATTTGATGATTTTTCGTTCTGGCAGAATTTATTGATTTAAAAATGCTTCGTCGTCATCATGATCGTCATGATGATGACGACGATGAGCATTCTCAGATAAATAAATTCTACCAGAACGAAAAATCATCAAATTATAAAATCATAAAATTATAAAATCATCAAATCATCAAATCATCAAATCATCAAATCATCAAATCATCAAATTATAAAATTTTATAATTTGATGATTTGATGATTTGATGATTTTATAATTTGATGATTTTATAATTTGATGATTTTTCGTCATAAAATCGTATAAAATCATCAAATTATAAAATCATCAAATCATCAAATCATCAAATCATCAAATCATCAAATCATCAAATCATCAAATCATCAAATCATCAAATCATCAAATCATCAAATCATCAAATCATCAAATCATCAAATTATAAAATTTTATAATTTGATGATTTTATAATTTTATAATTTGATGATTTGATGATTTGATGATTTTATAATTTGATGATTTTTCGTTCTGCTAGAATTTATTTATCTGAGAATGCTCATCGTTGTCATCATCATGACGATGATGATGATGACGAAGCAGTTTTTAAATAAATAAATTCTACCAGAACGAAAAATCATCAAATGATAAAATTTCAAATTATAAAATTCTACCAGCACGAAAAATCATCAAATTATAAAATTTTATAATTTGATGATTTTTCGTTCTGGTAGAATTTTTTTATCTAAAAATGCTTCGTCGTCATCATCGTCATCATCATTCACTAGGTCATCCGGCAAACGGATGATAATAATAATATTTTTTTATTACGGTGTAGCACGACCTCTGCTGGATCCAGCTAGACCAGATCCTGTTCCACCACCTCTGGATTATCATTCGAGCTCGATGATTCATGATAATGACGAACCACCGGGATATTTATCACTACCTGAATCTTATCGTGAGTTAAATTTAATTTATTTTCTATTCTTCCATTTTGTTTTTTTTTTTTTAAATTTTTTTTACGAAAATTTTATTATTATTATTATTATTATTATTATTATTATTATTATTATTCATTGTCATATTTAGCCGATGAATCTGGGAGTTTCAATCGTCATTACACCGTCAATGGTTTACCGTGCAAACGTGGCACCAGGTGTGAAAAAAATTTAATCGTTGGCTTTTGGTCCTGCGAGCCAGAGGGCGAAGAATTTGGCTCATGGGATTATTGCTGCGAGCCAAATCATCATTGTGGCTACTCCCAAGGCTACCGTTATCCATGGTGAGTCGCAACGAAAAAATCGATTCAAACTATATATATATCAATCACCCGATCGCGGCTATTAATTAAATATTCATAATTTTCTCCCATTGACCGAAATGGCGAGAAAAAAAAAAAAAAAAAAATCTCAACCGGGGCCAAGAATTTTTTTATTTGAGAATATGAAGCCTCTCTCTCTCTCTCTCTCTCTTTCTCTCTCTCTCTCTGACAGAAAACTAATATTATTATACCCTCCCCCCTCTCTCATTGTCTCTCTCTCTCTCTCTCTCTCTCTCTCTCTCTCTCTCTCTCTCTCTCTCTCTCTCTTTCTCTGACAGAAAACTAATATTATTATATCACCTCCCCCCCCCCCCCCCCCTCTTGGTTGAATACATTCGACCAACATAAATATTCAGAAATCCGTTATATCCGAATTTTTCGAGTGAATAGACAACATTTGAAAATATCAAGACTCTTAATCAAATTTGATTGATGAACGAGATTTAAAAAAATTGAGAAACGACGGATCTGATTTATTTATCCAACGGATTTATTATTATTATTATTTTTTATTATTTTTTTTTCAAATTATTATTTTTTATTATTTTTTTTTTCAAATTATTATTATTATTATCAAATTATTATTCCAGGTGTTACGTGGGCCCATCGGAGGACCAATGGAGGCCATGCAGCGACAAGTATTACCCATATTTACCGAGTCCACGTCCGGCAGTGAGGCCACAACCGAATAATAATAATAATTATCGTAATGAAAATTTAAACGTTAACGTTTATCATCGTCATGATGACAATCATCATGATATATATCAAGAGGAAGAAAATAATAATAATAATAATAATAATGGTCGAGCATCATTTGATAATTATGATAATTCAATGAGAATTTATCATGGCCGACATTGGCCAATTGCATTTCTTCATCCGATAGCACCGCCATTAAATTGTACCACCGATTCAATTGCATTGGCAAATGATCGTCGCGATGATAATAATAATAATAATAATCATTATCGTAATAATAATAATATCAATAATAATAATCGTAATAGTAATAATAATAATAATAATCAAGAAAGAAAAAATCCTACATCGATAGAAAATAAAACGACAATATCGTCAAATTCCACAATTGAGCCATCTGAATCGATAATAAATTCTTCAATGAGCCAATTAAAATTACACAACAGGAGTCATTTGAAAAGACGCGATTTAATAATCTCAGGATCAAATAAAACACGAAATAATACGAAAAATTTTAAAAAAAGTAAAATTCATCGAATAATAATAATTCCAGCAGGAAATTTTACCCGCAAAATAGATGAAAAAAAAGAAACTCAAAGTTTGCTATCAATTAATGAAAAATTTAACGATAATAATAATAATTTTTCAAAATTATATAAATATAATAATAATGATAATAATATAACGAGAATTAAGACAAATAATTTTCATGATGAAATTCATAATAATTTTACCAACGGGGAAAAAAAAAAAATTGGCTATGGAAGAATTGAGAGAATTGCCAAAGTTAATATTGACGATAATAATCGAAGAAAAGACAATTAACCATATTGGAAAAAAATGTAATCGTTAAAATTTCGAAATTTTAATTATTGCGATATTGCTACTACTCTGCCGGTAAAAAACAAAAAAAAACTGCGTACCAAAATTCTCCTAAACGGTTGTATTTAGTTTAGAAACAAAACGAAGAGAACCCACGAAAGCAACTTTCTCTCTTGCACTCACAGTGGTTTACGGGGGAAAACTGTTTTACCGACGGAGGAATAGCAAATTACCTTAATGGAACAGAGAGAGATAGCATGATTGGCAGTCATGGGGGGGCTTCTATATATATACATACATGCATATATATATGTATATGTACTACATATTTGTTGCATTTTCTTACATGGCGAGTCGCCATTCACCTTATTTTTATATACTCATAAAATAAAAGAATACTAATAATAATGATAATAATAATAATGTAAAATTGTAATTCTCGAGTACGAGTTCTTTATTTATCGATTTTTTTTTATTAATCTTTCGATATTCCCGAATTAAGATGCAAAATTATAGAATCCGAACATAACCTTCAATTAAAAATTTATATCGAATTTTGTTCGATTTTGAAAAAAAAAGAAAAAAAATTACAATCACTATAAAAGTTGATAAAACTTGAAATAAATTTAAAAATTAATAATTTTCTATTATTTTGTAACATGGCAAGAAAATTTACTTTTCAATTGCCGAATAAGAGGAAAAAAAAGAAGATATTGCCCCCCCCCCCTGCCCTGGGCGCCACAAACATCCATCAACGGCATAAATGGCGGCCATTTTTGTTCATAAACAATTTTGACAAAAATATCGATCGAAATGTAAAATCCATTTTTCCCCATAACCCCTATTTTTTTTTGTTTCCATTACAATAATTTATATTACGTCCCGAGTGTCGAGATTGTTGCTTTATTTGTGGAAAAAAAAAAAAAAAACAATAACAATTGCTGATCTATAAACGTAAATAATAATAATAATGCCGGGTTGGATTATTTTATCGATACGCGAGAACGATTGAGAAAGCAACATATTGCATGAGATAAAAAACAGAAAGGACGAAAAAAAATTCAACATTTGTTTTTACTGGATAAAGTATAAAAAAAATTCATGCATTAAAAATCATTTGGAGATTCATTAATCGAGAGAATGTTTTGCATGAAATTGTCACGTTGAACGAGTAGCTCAGTTTTCATCTCGAGTAATAATTATCCTGTGTGAAAATAAAGAATTAAAAAGGTTTTAAAATCTCACGGTAATAAAAGGGAGAAAAAGATGCTGGATGCTGGTTGAATTGTATTGACGAAGTTGGACCAAGGGACGCGGTCATCTTATCCTCTATTTGGTGCGCGTAATTACACAAACAATTAATAATAAAAACTCAAATTGTGTTTGGCGTCTAAAACTCTGCGCATGCGTCGCACCGGCAACAATACAAAACTATGACAGTTACTATTTCCCCCGTTTAGCTTTGTGAGGGCGCCACATGACGGCCAAAAATGGAAATGCGAGATCTCTGGATAAGTTAGATCGCGTCACGGTGTAAAGGCAAAACGATAAATATATAAATAGAATAAAACGATTGATATTGTTACGGTAACAATATTGTTAAAATTTAAAAGCACGTGTAGCCTTTTTCGTGGTCAATGAGCAGAAGAAAATACATGACCTGAACTTGTTAATTTTTGACAATGAGATTTTGATACCAGCGCTCTCTATCTGTCAAATATAATACTAATTCCAACAGAGACGTTCTCTCTTACCATCAGTTGAAAAAAAAATAAGATTATAAAAATTTTGTTTGTCAATTTCTCCACGAGAACAAGTCAGAAGGATGCGGCGATTGATAAATTTGAAAGTAACATTACGATATATTTCGTCATATTTTTTGCCTAAAAGTATCAATGTGAGTACACAGCCAATCTTGATAAGAATTACCATAAATACTATCCGTAAATAAATCACAATGCCACAGTGAAAAGTTTTACTCCCGCCTTTTGACCTTGCGGGCAGTCGGGAGTTAAAAAAAAGTATAAATTAAAAGAATAAAAACTCACCATATCCAAAGTGCCGAGTCGAAAATGTTAAATCCACGTCTTCGATCGTTGTGTCAATGATATCAGCTGTCGTTGCACTTTGTAATTTTTGGCAAAAAATAAACACGAATTTTACTCTCTCTCGAGGCTTTCGCGTTAAACGTTTAAAAGGAAAACGTGCGCGGCTTTATGAGGTTGCGGTAATCGCGCAAGCAAAAAAAAAGGGAAGGTCACGGCGACGCGTCGACATGACAGATTGTGTACGAGCGTCCTTTCCTTATTATTATATGTGATTATTGTTAAAAACAAAAAAGTTGAATTAACACTGTTCGAATTACCTCGCGTTGAACTTTTACAAAACGCGGAATCGAAAAAAATTACGAGTCTACCGAATAACGAAGCTTTTTATTCACGATAAAATGAATTGAAAGGTGACTGCACGTGAGCTAGTACTTTAACTAAAACGCACGTTCGCGAGACACATGACCGGTAAACATACGATTTTTGTCCGTTTATTTGTTTCATAGACGAAAAAACGTACAATCACACGATGTCGCGAGATCACGTGCTCGAAACACGTCCGCGCGACACGGCGGTCGGCGCGGGACTAGCGCGCGCGCGAGACGCTCTCTGGTCTCCTCCCCACCCAACAATGTGAGTGTCACGAGTGGCGAGTGGGGGCTGCGCGTTGACCGTTGACGCGACGCACGCGCATCATTGAAGAGTAGGGAGAGCGCGCTGAGTGGGGAGAACGAGGGGAGTAAAGAGTGGGGTTTCGTGATGCGCGTACATCGTATCGCGCATCGTGACGTCACAACGTTACGAAAAATTAAATTAAGGGGTCAGGGCCACCCTGAGGCGCCCAAAAAAACACTGAAATTAAAAAACTTTTTTTTACACAACTGTTTGGGAATATAATAATTTTTCTTTACTCCTCATGTTTAGAGCGAATATTGGATAACGTTTCGAGAGGAATTATTTTAAAATATTGAAATATGATTAATTTATTCTCGTCTCCCTTTACATGATGGCTGTCAGCTATTCAAGGTCAAGATTTGCCGGAAACAGAAAAACAACAAATTTTTCTTATTCCGTGATAGCTATGGCATAGTAATGTAGAAAGAAATGCGCATTGCCCATAATAATAATAATATCATTGTTATTATTGTTGTTATCATTTGTATAACCTCAAATAAATTTTTCCGTTCTTAAAATGCACATAAAAAATATATTGTAATTTAAATCTCGAAATACTAACTTTTTCTGTCAACTTTTCGGCTTTAGGGAATGAGTATTCAATTTTTTCGATAGAGGGCGTTAGTGTAAAAAATCTCGCAGCTAGCTTCAAGTTTAGGTCGTATGTGTGCAATTTTACCCTCTCTTTACCCAGAGACCTTGAACAGATGCACCAGATGCAGTAATAAAACTATAAAATGGTGCAGGCGCGCGGTAAAATCTCCAGAAAGCGTATCAATTATTGGAGCCAGCAGCGCCATCTTCACCCCATCCCACATTTTTAGCGACGCAAAGTCCTCGGAATTCTAACCTCAAAATCGAAATTCTCTAGCTCCGAGCGGGATATCCGCCGTATTTTCCGCGCTTCGGCGTTCCCAACACTCGCGTATTATTCGCTCCTATTGTTAATTTTAGTTAAAAAAAAAAAAAGAAAGCTTAAGTGAAGATGTATTTAATTCTCATAAAGGAGTAACCGGTTTTTTTTTTTTTTTTTGTGGCGATTATAAGAAACGGAGCAGAGACGGGAGACGAAAAACAGCGTAAGGCGCGAGACGCCTCACGCACTTTAAGTTTGTCAAGTTTCTCCCTGTGTGTGTACTAAAACGCGATAAACTTTTGCCGGTTTCACCGAAACTTAATAAACACAATAGATTGAGGTTATCAACGATAAAGAATATAAGGTAACCTCAAAAAATTATAAACATCTTTTGACTTTGCATTTTTTTTTTTTACCGATTTCTCATGAGAAAAATACTTTTTTTCTCGGGCTTACCAGCCTTTTGTAGCCTCTATCGAACTATTAGCCTTAAGACGAAACTGAACGGCCTCTCCCTTCCCCCACCTCACCTTTCTCCACTAACGAGTGAGAGAGATAGAACAGAAATTGTTAATGCATTTATCTCAAAAAAGACTTGATTGGAATTAAAAACGATTAGTGGTACAATCTGTGTCTATCAATTACGAAAAATGTTCCCACTTCGTTATTTCATTCCACAAAGTTGTTTTCGTAATAATTGTTTTAGCTGGTTTTTTGAGGTTATGTTGCGCTTACTTCTCGCTCTGTGACTAAACTGAAGCTCCTCTCCCTCCTCCCCCGCGCCTTGCCTTTCTGCACTAACGAGTGAGAGAGATAGAACAGAAATTGTTAATGCATATATCTCGAAAAAGACTTGATTGGAATTAAAAATGAGTAGTTAAACGAGTAGAATCTGCGTCTATCAATAATTGTTTTCGCTGGATTTTTGAGGTTATGTTGTGCTTACTTCTCGCTCTGACTAAACTGAAGCTCCTCTCCCTCCCCCCGCCTTGCCTTTCTGCACTAAAGAGTGAGAGAGATAGAACAGAAATTGTTAATGCATTTATCTCGAAAAAGACTTGATTGGAATTAAAAACGATTAGTGGTACAATCTGCGTTTATCAATTACGAAAAATGTTCCCACTTCGTTTTTTCATTCCACAAAGTTGTTTTCGTAATAATTGTTTTCGCTGGATTTTTGAGGTTATGTTGTGCTTACTTCTCGCTCTGTGACTAAACTGAAGCTCCTCCCCCCCCCCCTGCCTTTCCTCACTAACGAGCGTAGAGCAGAAATTGTTAATGCGAAAACGACTCGATGGAATTAAAAACCAATAGGTGATGAAATTTGCGTCTTATCAATTTCGCAAACGTCTCAATTATTCCTTTTTGATTTCGTTGCAATAAATGATGAAAAAATTTCTCTTTTATATTGGAGATAAAAAAAAATTACGTTTTTTGCAGAGAAATCAGAAAAATGTCGAAAGGAAGACTGATAACGCGTTCCGTTACGAACACTCGACCCGTCGAGATGACGTTAAATCTCGACTGTATCGAGGATTCGCTGAGCGAGGCGCAGCAGATGATGAGATTGAAAATTCAAGAAAATTATGATAAGGTAATCAGGAGGACAAAAAATATGAGTATAAAAAATGATTTCGATATATAAAAAAATATTTTACATTTTTTTTTTCAATTTTTTCTTCTTATTATTATTTTTTTCAATTTTATCAACAAAAACAGGTTGTAGCCAAGCTAGAGGAATTGGTGAAGGAGCAGGGAGCTCAGAAAGTTTGCCAGGCGGGACTAGTCAGCGGCTATCATTACGCGTTGTGAGAAAAAAAAAAATTATTCAAAATTTATAAAATTATCAAATTAATTTTTTTTTATTATCACGTTGAATTTTTTTTTTCAATTTTATCATTTCCTATTATATTCAACAGGCCAGGAACCAAAAAAACGCTAATGCCCATAACTCATCAACAAACTGTCCCGTTGACCGTCGTAAGTAAAATTAACGAAATGAAAAAAATCAAAAGGGTCTAAAAATTATTATTATTATTATTTTTAATTTTTTTTCCCCTACAGAATCAATCGAAAAATCAAGCGATAAAATTAAACGTCATGAATAACGCCCAAAACAGCAGCGGTCAAGGAAATATTCAACTTCTCATGAATCCGAGAATGGGCGTTATTTTAGGAACGGTGGCGCCCTCTCAAGCTCAAGGTTTGCCATTCTTTCAATTGTCTCTGAGAGACTACGAGATTTTTTTTATTTTTTTTATTCTCCAGTTTCACCATCACAAAAGTTCAATTAGATAAAAAAAAAATCGGTAAATATTAATGAGACGAAAAAACAAAAAAAAAATATCTCCATATCAAAAATCTTATTTTTGTTTAATAATTTTTTTTTTTTTATTCAAAAAATATTCTTGCGAACAATCCAAGATTGAATTTTCGAAAAAATCTTTAATTAAAGAGCGAATATTATTATTATTATTTTTCTCGTGATTTTTGTAGAATCAATTTTTATTTTAATGAAAAATCATTCGTCAATAATGTCTAATTTATAATAAATTTTCCCTATCCATGTTGAATTAAATTATTTATTAATTAATTTGCAATAATAATAATAAATAAGCTTGAATAATTATGATTTTTATGCCAGGCGTGACGACAACGACAACCGCATCGACGATTCCTACGGGCTCGTCTGTGATGAATCAAAATGAAAATGTAAGAAATAATATTTGAATGAAAAAAAATTTCGTGCAATGAGAAATTTTGGATAATTTTTTTTTTCGTTTCTTTTTTTTTTTTTAGTATCAGCACTCGAGGCCGGTGCGCCGAGTGAAAGCGATGCAAGTTCAACAGCCGCAACAACAAAAATCAGACGTCGGGGATGAAGTATGATTTTTTTTTTTTTTTCACCAATTATTATTATTATTAATATTTTTTAATTAATGACATCGAGTTTTGTTGAGAAAAAATAAATAAAAAATTGTATTTGCAGGCGTCAATTGCTTTGAGAAGCAGATCGAAGGGTGGAAATCAAGCAACGAGTCACGCCGTTTCAGCCCCCAAAGGTAAATCGAGACAAATAAATTTAGAAATAATGAAAATTGCACGACGTGAATAATTTTTTTTTTTTTTTTCTCGAGAAATTATAATTGAATTTTGAAAATTAATTTTTCGCGAGCACTTTGATGCATCATAAAATTCAAAATTTAGAAATTATAAAAATTAGGGTGAAAGTGCAGATGAAGGGATGAATTAATTTTTTGGTTTTTTACCTTGAGAAATTATAATTGAATTTTGAAAATTATACAGACCGGAAATGCAGGTGAATGAGAAATTAATTTATCTCGAGCACTTTGATGCATCGTAAAATTCAAAATTTAAAAATTATAAAAATTAGGGTCAAAGTGCAGACGTAGAAATAAATAATTTTTTTAATATTTTTTTCGTAAAATCAAATATTTCTTCATAAAGATGAAAAAAAAAATCGTAGAATTTTTGGTTGTCGAAAAGTTTAATTACAAAATTTTATAAATTCATCTCAGTAACTTCGAGTCCACAAAGTGTTGGTAATGTGAGAGTCAAGAACGCAACCAAGCAAGGAGTTCAAGTGCACACGACCGTTTGGCCAACCGAACAAACGAGCATCGGTGGAATTGCCGTTGGCAGCAAAAGCGCCGGTACAGAAAAAATTATTATTATTATTATTATTATTATTATTTTTAACAAACAAAAAATTCTACTGTGAATATTTTTTTTTAGCAGGCGATCTAATCGAAGAATCGAAGAGAAATCTTCCAGACGGTCGTGAAATAACTTTCAACAAAATGAACGGGGGTCGTACATTTCCCTCTTTGGTCGTCGTGGCTCGACCTCATCTCCGTACCAAGGACATAACAATGCAGGTCTCGCAAAAGGAACGCTCCGATTTGGGTATTAAAAAAAAAAAAACAATTTTCATTTAATATTTTAAAATAAAAAAAAAAGAATTAATTTTAATAAATTTAATTTAAAAAAAAAAACATCGTCTATTTTTTCCGGCAAATTTTGAATATTAAAATGTTTTTGTTTTTCATTTCAGATCTCCGGGTCAAAAGTGTTCTCATGTATTCGGCGACAAAATTTGCCGAATGGCTGATACAGCGCGGTCTGGTTAGATCGGAGCAATATTGCTCCCAGCACAGCACGGCAAATGTTAAAACGAAATTGAAACTTGGAATGTATAGCGATTCGTCGGGAACTTTTCCATGGTCTGGCGGTTACGTTTGGATCTCAAGCTGTTGCCCCGATCGTTTCGTCTCGGTATTTTGCGGTTCTTTATTTCAAGGGGCCCCTCATGCACCAACCGTCATTTTAAAGCTCATTTATCATTGGGCGTGTCAGACAAATGTCCAAAATGTCGTATCCTGGGTCAAAGTATCGAACGTTTACGTGAAAAATTTTTTTACCAATTTACGAAGCATTTGCACTGCCGCTGTCTCTGACAAGGCACAAATGATGGGTGGCAAAGGCTCGATGATACAAGTTGGAGTTATAAGTCTCGGGACGACTTCTCAAGATGGCAATTTGCGTCAGGTAAATTTTCCTTCATTTTTCTCTCTTGGATTGTTTCGTCGATAAATATTTTAATTTTCTAATAATTCAATTTTTTTTCTTCCTTTTTAAGATAAAAGTTGAAATTCTCGGTGTTTGTCGATAAATTTTGTAATAATTCAATTTTTTTGTTGTCTGTTTCTTTTTCTAAAGGTAAAAGTTGAAGTTCTCGGAGTTTTAAATCCCGAAACATCGGAGATAAGATTACGAGCTTGCGAGCCACTTTACGATGGAGATCGTTCGTTCAAGCGTCGTTTTAATAATATTCTTCATCCGTTAAAAGAATGGGTGCACAAAGATTCAAAAATCATCACCGATTACACAGTCGACAGAAGTACATTGCAAGAAATGGGCTTTAATCAAGTTATACAATCGGCATTCAGCGATCAAAATCCACGAAATATGAAGAGCAATTATCACATGATGGAATATTTGAGAAAAATAGTACCGAGAATGTTTCAAAATACCCTGAGTTTGTTGAGTCGTCAAATGATACAACAATTTTTGGATGAGCTCGTATGGCGAGAAATGTTTGGCGCTACTGCAACACGAGCTTTTGATAATATTATTCTTCATATCGCTGAACAAACGAGACTTGATTCGCGTAAGTTAAAAATATATATATATATATATATTTCGCTATTAAATAATAAATTTTCATTTGTTATATGAAATTTAATAATTTTTTTTGCATGAGTAGAAACAATTGGCAATTTATTAAATATCGTACTTACGGACGTTTTTGCTTCAAACGTCCTTCTTAGGGACGTCTCTATCCCAAATATTCTTTTTACGGAAGTTTTTGCTCCAAATATTCTTTTTACGGACGTTTTTGTTCCAAACATCCTTCTCAGAGACGTCTCTATCCCAAATATCCTTGTCACGGACGTTTTTTCTCCAAACATCCTTCTCAGGGACGTCTCTATCCCAAATATCCTTGTCACGGACTTTTTTTCTCCAAACATCCTTCTCAGGGACATTTCTATCCCAAATATCCTTGTCACAGACGTTTTTGCTCCAAACATCCTTCTCAGGGACGTCTTTATCCCAAATATCCTTGTCCCAGACGTTTTTGTCTCAAACATCCTTCTTACGGACGTTTTTGTTCCAAACATCCTCGTTGCGGATGTCTCTTCCAAATATCCTTGCTACTGACGTTCATTTTCGACAAATTCTTGTTCCCAAAATTCTAGGTGACCCCAAACATCCTCAGTACTTTAATTACCTGGATAACATTTATCGTTTCTTATTCGTACGAAAAGCATAAAAAAAATTTAAAAAAAAAACAAAAAAATCAGCAATAATAATTGTTATGAATTTATTGTCCAGCCGACGGTTTACTGGAACGTTTAGCAAAAATATCCGCGAATCCGTTCAAAGATTGGGCGTACATCAAGAGATCTCCCGGAAGCATAAATTCTGCCTCGTCAGGATCATCGACGATCTCACAATCGTCGAATCAGCAACCATCGAGACCATCTCACGTCGCGATCGACGGTCCGGCGTCGAGGCAAAAATCTCGCGACAGTCCCGCGCCAAATGCACCGACCTCGTCTCAATTCAAGCCTGGCCCGAGACGTGGAAAAAAAAGAACGACAAACTCAAACGTCAGTCCCGAACCGGAAATAAAACGATCGAGCTATGAAATTCGAGGCAAAGATCGCGAAGAAATTAGCGAACCCTTAAAATTAGAGGGACAAGTACAGCTTGAAAAATTTTATTACGCCACAATGGAGGGCGACAAAAATTTACTGGCCAAGGAAACAAAGTCCACGTGCGCGTTTAAGGTACAAAATTATTTTTTTCCCCTCATCTAACTCATTAATTAATTAATTAATAATTAACGCAATTTTTTTTTTTAATTTTTCTAAAAATTAATAAAAATTCAGTGTTTCCTCTGCTCGACAATGATGCGATGCAACACCGACGTTATGTCTCACATGATAAGCCACGTGCCAGCTCGTGTCCCTGGACAGCCGGAAACTCCAGTTTGCCAATATTGCTGCGCAGCATTTTCATCGAAGCATCAAATGATCACTCACGTGAGCGAAGCTCATACGAAATTTGGTCAGAGCGACGGTGGTGAAATGGTCGTGTGCGCAATATGCGAGGAAAAATTTTTTGGTCAGTTTTAGATTTAAAAAAAAAAAAAAATCATCAATTTAATAATTTATTAAAAAAATTCAATAAAATTATAAAAAAAACCTTAAATTCTCATCGAAATCATCCAGAATGAAAAAAATATATATTTTTAGGCAACGGAACTCTGCTGGTAAATCATTTGGGCGCTATGCATTGTCAATCCGAGATGCCTTATCGTTGCGAAAGCTGCAACTATCGTACCTCGAGTCACAAGGATGTGATTGATCATTTTTACAAAGTTCATGAAAAAGGCGAAGCTCTCCAATGCCCATATTGCCTCAAGGTACTAATTTGTTTAAAAAATATTCAAAAAAATAAAATTGATAAATAATTCGTATGAAAAAAAATTATCTTCTTTCTTTTTTAATTAATTTTTTCAGACGATACAATTTATCGTTGATAATCGTGCGAGCTCTTCGAGCGTTCACGCTTATCTGTTGCATATGCAACGGCACATTGTTAGACGAGAGCAGGGAAGGGGGAACAAATGTTCGAGATGCTGTTTGTGGTTCAATCAAAAGAGTTGCCTGAAAAATCATCAGGAAGATCTTCATCGGACTGTTACCGGCTCGAGTAAGTATTCTCGCAATTATTTTGTTTATTGCCAATAATTATACGATTAATCGTTAATTTTTTTTTTCAGTGCATTGAGTAAATTTTACATTTTTTTTTTCTTTTCTACTTATTTTTTTTTAAATTCTTTTATTGTGGATTATTTGTTGGTATTTTTGAGCAGCTTCCACCTTTTCACGATACTTGAGTAAAAAATGAATATTTTCTTTTGTCTTTTTTAGAAGTGATACCTCACACGAAAACGAACATCGGTATCATGATACCGAGGCAGAGGCTCGCGAACAACAAACGCTTGGAATTTGAGTCACCGCAAGCCGAATTTCCACAGGATGAAAAATTCAACAAATGGAACAGCGGACCAATAGCCGTTGTGGTTTCCGGCAATAATCTCAGTTGTCAGGAATGCGAGGAGGACATTGACGAACCTGATCATTATCCGTGAGACAATCTTTTTTTTTTTTTCGTATTTTATTCTTTTTTTTTTTAGTGAATTTTAGCTTGACCCTGTCGGATCCCAGCTTTTGCCCCATTAAAGCGTGGCAATGGCAAGGAAATCCCGAAATCCCCAAAATTCACTGCAAGCTCAAATATTTTCAGGCAATTTAAATTTGTGCGATAAAACGTTGAAAATTAAAAAAAAAAAAAAAACGTTATTCTGAAATGAAGATTAAAAAAAAACATTTCAGGGGAGAACAACGTTGTCAACAATGCCGTTATGTGACCTGCTGCTGGCGCGCTTTCAAGGAACATCAGCGACAAATTCACAATGAACGGCCAATGACGAGCCTGGTCGTTCCATCGCCATTGATAAATATTCCACTTGATAGAAAAATGCAATGTCCGTGTGATGAATTTTCTACGAATGATGGCAATTTACTTGGTAATTATTATTATTATTTTTAATTTACAGAATTTACCCACTAAAAATATCGACGCCATTTTTTTTTCCCCCAAATTTCCCCAGATTCTTGCCCAAACCGGAAGTCACCCGCTTGATTGCGAATTTTCTCCAATATCTCAAAACACATAATTGATTCTGATCTATTTTTTTTTATTTTTCAGCCGCTCATCTCATAAAATGCAATCGAGCCTCAGCATATCCGACTGAACAGACCGAGCAAAAATCTGGAATGCTCGACAGTCTCGGACTCGTACCCAAGAGCACATAACAACAAGTAGTCTAGAAAATTCGTACGACTCTCTCGGGACGATTTTCTTCGATAAAATTATCGATCGTGTCCAAATATTAGGCAAACATCAATCGACTTTTTGCGAGAGAAAAAAAACAAAACAAAAAAAAAAGCACGACGAAATCTTTTACATATTTTACAATCTCTCGCGTACCTAATAATGGAGAAAGACTTTTTTTTTTACGATCGCAACAAAACAAACAAACAAAAAAGTGAACTCAATCCGTAACGGTATTTTCACGTTTTTCGTTCTTCTTCTTCTTCTTCCTCCTTCTCTTCGCTACAATCCACGTCCAACTATTCTTTCTGTTTATTCTTTTTCAACAAATTTTTATTTACCAATTACTTCTTTATATTGTAATGAATAATAAATGTAGCATAAAAATCAGTACTTGTGCGATTCTTCATTTTCACTATGGATGGATATCGTGACCTTTATGACCCTTTTTTTCACCTCTGGATAAAAGTTTTCCGGATATTTTATACAAAAAGTATTATCCGGCGAATAACTTTTTCTGCCAAATGAACCCCGGAAAAGAAATTTGCCATTACCGGAGATTTTTTTTCAGCGATGCGACATCTGGTGTTGATTTTTTGCAGCTCTATGCCTCTACGAGCATTTTCATTGGTCCTTGGATATCTGGAGGGGATATAAAACTGCGCGCGCATCATATTTCGCTTCAGCGCGGACGCCATCTTGCAAGATCCTGAATTACCATACCAATACCGATCGGTATGGTAATTATGGTAATTATACCAATTATACCGATATACCAATTGTATATTTATGGACTCGGAAGGATTTTTACAAAACAAAAAAAGGCCACTGGATTTAAAATTTCTAATAATTTTTTACAATAGACAATCGAGGCCAAATTTTCAAGGATAAAGCATGTAATTGAAAATGTCTCGTAAACAGTCAAATTTTATCTGGGCGCTAAAAAAGAAGAGAAAAAATATTTCTTCTTTCGTGATTTTCTTTTTTTTTTCTTTTTTTTAATAATCGTCCGTAATCAACTGTCTGAAATGTATACAGAATAAGTCCGTCGGATTTTACTTACTTCTACTTAATCTACGTAGGTAGTATGTGTATATATATATATAATATATTTCATATCTTGCAATCTACTAATTTTTTTTTTGTTTTTTATATATTTTTTTTTTATATTTTTTTTTTACATTTTATTAATTTTTTTTTTCATCATGCTGTGTATCATACGCAGTCAACACCGAAGTCGCAATTATTAGCAAGAAATCTCCGGATGTTAATCGATTGGGAATTACCAGTTAATTTTTAACGCGTCTAAAATAAGAAAAACTCGAGGATGTTAAGAGATATGCAGCGTTTTAAAAGCTGCGAATACAAGATTAAAGCAACGATTCAACGACGAAAACCAAACATTGAAATAATAGACGGCGTTTTTTTTTGTTTTTTTAACCAAACCGATAGAACGAGAATTAAAAAAAGAATTTTTTTACGAGTTAGAATGAAAAATAATGAAAATTCGTCGTTGAAAATTGCACACTTAACGTATAGATGTAACTTAGATCTTATCTAAAGAAAAAAATAATAATAAAAATAAAAGTTGAAACAATTAATTAAATCGATGATAATACTTATAGATCGTAAATTCGTAGCTTACATAATAAAATTATCCAACGAAATAGTAATTGCGCGCTTTTTCTTCTTTTTTTATATTTTTTTAGTGTAACCCAAACTGCCACGATCAACATTAAGAGACTCGTTAATAAATCATATTTCGCGTGGTAAATTCAACGGTAAAAACGACGATGTTGATCTTTTTTTTTTTCGTTATTATTTTGTTGGAATAAAAAAAAAAAACGAAACTCATTGAATTTTCATCGGCGAATTTACGTGGGTGGGTGTGAGAGTGTGAGAGGATCGTGAAGAATTAAGAAAAAGCTTCGCGGAGCTTTCGTTTTTTTTTGCGATTAAGAAGAGTGGACACTTCGTACAAGAGAATAAATCGATATTAACCGTTTTTTTTTTTTTTTTAAGCGTGTTAGTAACGAGCCCTAAATTTCTCGACTATGTTGTTCGTCCTGCCACCGCCGTTATAGCCTCTCGAAGATTTATTTATAATCATAATAATTAATGCCATATTCACGATTTTTTTTTTTTTTTGTCTTTTGCAGAAATTTACGTTTTTTTTTTTTTTTTTTTGGCCAATTTGAGAAAGAAAAAACGAATAAAATTGCTGCTTAGCAGTTTTCACGAATAATCAAGCTTGAAAACTGCAGCATATGGCGCGTGCAGCAAAAATATAAAAAAAAATGACTTTTATTTTTGTATTTTGCTTCTGTCAGATTTTCGTGACCGAAGCCGCGAAAAATCGCGATAAGCACGAGAAGAAAATTTATATCAAAAAAAAAAAAAGGTGGCGCTTTTGGATGAATTTTTGTAAAATCGTTTAGTGAATTTGGCACGAAAATCTCGAGAGGATGCTCAAAATTTGGTCGATTACTCAACGGTGTAGAGCATGTATAAATTTCCTGAATCACAGCCCGGTGGTACGAGGGCGTGATTTGGCGGCAGGATCGAGAATCCAAGAAACATGAAGGTGCGAACGAGCATTGCTGAAAAAAAAGAACAAAATACAAAAAAAATTGTTAAATTCGTTTTTTTTTTGTAAATTAATAATCAATGCGAATTAATACAAATTGGTCCAATTTCTGACCTTTGACCTAGAGATATTTTCCATCATTATTTATATTAATTTTCACGCGTTTGTCTCATTCATAAAATTAATCTACTCAGTCATGAAACAAAACGAAAAAAATCATCAGAAATTGGACCGTTTAAATTATTTTATTAAAAGACTTTTTTTTTTTTTTGTAAATTAATATTCAATGTGAATTAATACAAATTAATCCAATTTTTGACCTTTGACCGAGAAATATTTTCCATCATTATTTATAATAATTTTCACGCGTTGGTCTCATTCATAAAATTATAATCTAATCAGTAATGACTAAAAAAAAAAAAAATTATCAGGAACTGGACCGTTTAAATTATTTTAGTGGACAATTTTTATTTTTATTTTTTAGAATAAAAAATTCACCTCGATCAGTGCGATCCTTCCTGAGGCAAACGACGATGTTGTTGCATTGCAGCGTCTCTTCCGCGTACTCGAGGAGAGATATAAATCCCTCCTTTGAGCCCTCGGGCAAAAGACAGCTCGGCACGATAATGTAAAGTGTTCCGCGCCATATCAGAGTTTCCCATTCGACCGAGGTATTCTCGGTCAGATGAACGGTAAAGAGTAAACGTACCGACTCGTTGCTTTTTACGGCTTTTAATAATTCATCCTCCTGAAATTAAATTAAAAAAAAATTTAATAATTTAGAAAAAAAAAACATTAACAATTTTTTTTTTAATTTTTTTTTTTCAAATTTAATACAATTTAGAGAAAAAAAAGAGAAATATATCAAAAAAATTCTTGTTTTTGGGTAATTTATGCCTTTTACGGCTTTTAATAATTCATCCTCCTGAAATTAAATTTAAAAAAAATTTAATATAATTTAGAGGAAAAAAAGAGAAATATAAAAAAAAATTATTGTTTTTTGGGTAATTTATCGACTTACTTGTACAATGTGTGAGCTCACAGAGAGCTGACTCTGCTTAATCCCCACGCCGCGGCTCTCTGCGTTGACTGCGGATACAGACAATGCGGCATGGGGCGCATCAGGACCACCACAGAGGCCCCACACCCAGCGTTATGGAATAACATTGCTGCTGGCCCGATCCTTCCTCGAGAGTTTCCTCCATGCTCCTGTTGTACAACATTTCACTGTAACAATTTAGCCAAAGAAAATTTTACATTCGCGTTACGATTAAACATGGAGAATTTGAAAAAAAAAACCAAAAATTATTTCGAGTGGGATTTTTTTTTTCGCCAATTAATTATCGAAATTCAAATATTTTTCACGCGAGGTCTATTATTATTCGCGCAGAAACTCACTAATACTTTAATCGACTCGAATTTACCCTTCTCGCGGACTCATTGCTCAATTTACGAGCCAAACTATCGAATTCCAAAAATTTCGCTATTCTTATTTTTGTCACTTTTTCGAAATAATTAAAAATTCTTCTTTATTTTTTTATATAATTCTCAAAATACTTTAATCTACTTGAATTTACCCTTCTCGCGGACTCATTGCTCAATTTACGCCTCCGGCGAGCCAAACAATCGATTTCCAAAAATTTCGCTATTCTTATTTTTGTCACTTTTTCGAAATAATTAAAAATTCTTCTTTATTTTTTTATTTTTTTATATAATTCTCGAAATACTTTAATCAACTTGAATTTACCCTTCTCGCGGACTCATTGCTCAATTTACGCCTCCGGCGAGCCAAACTATCGAATTCCAAAAATTTCGCTATTCTTATTTTTGTCACTTTTTCGAAATAATTAAAAAATTCTTCTTTATTTTTTTATTTTATAATTTATATCAGCGACGATTTTTCGATGAGCTCAAGTAATTTTTTTAATTAGCAAAATAAATCGAAAACTACGACAATATTGAGCTGCAGATGTTTTTTTTTTTTTACGATCTTGCCACGTCAACAAATATTGTCAAACTGTTGATTTGCAATTTTAACGCGACACTTTTATAAAGGGTCCAAGTGCGCAGGGAGAGAAAGAGATATTGTCGGATTCTTGGGACTCGATCCAAACAAACATTACCCGGGCATTTGGCCAAAAACAAAAGTGACGTGACGTGGCGACCCCGTGTGACGACTCGACGCGACCGTATGAAATTTCTCTCTCTTTGCATTTATCATTTTCGTACCAGCATAATTCAATATAAAATAAATATTTTACCAATACTAGGGGCTCTACCAAGTGCAATTAATTTTTCCCAAATATTTCGTCCCTCATTGAAACTTTACTAATTAATAATAATAATAATAATAACGGAATTTATTAAATAAATAGCGCGAAAAATAAATAAAAAGGCAAATTTGAAAAATTCTTGGCTCGGCCAAGTGCAATTAATTTTTCCCAAAAATTTCTTCCCTCATTGAAACTTTACTAATTAATAATAATAATAATAATAATAATAATAACGGAATTTATTAAATAAATAGCGCGAAAAATAAATAAAATGCAAATTTGAAAAATTCTTGGCTCGGCCAAGCGCAATTAATTTTTCGCAAAAATTTCTTCCCTCATTGAAACTTTACTAATTAATAATAATAATAATAATAATAACGGAATTTATTAAATAAATAGCGCGAAAAATAAATAAAAAGGCAAATTTGAAAAATTCTTGGCTCGGCCAAGTGCAATTAATTTTTCCCAAAAATTTCTTCCCTCATTGAAACTTTACTAATTAATAATAATAATAATAATAACGGAATTTATTAAATAAATAGCGCGAAAAATAAATAAAATGCAAATTTGAAAAATTCTTGGCTCGGCCAAGTGCAATTAATTTTTCCCAAAAATTTCTTCCCTCATTGAAACTTTACTAATTAATAATAATAATAATAATAATAATAACGGAATTTATTAAATAAATAGCGCGAAAAATAAATAAAATTGCAAATTTGAAAAATTCTTGGCTCGGCCAAGTGCAATTAATTTTTCCCAAAAAATTCTTCCCTCATTGAAACTTTACTAATTAATAATAATAATAATAATAATAACGGAATTTATTAAATAAATAGCGCGAAAAATAAATAAAATGCAAATTTGAAAAATTCTTGGCTCGGCCAAGTGCAATTAATTTTTCCCAAAAATTTCTTCCCTCATTGAAACTTTACTAATTAATAATAATAATAATAATAATAATAACGGAATTTATTAAATAAATAGCGCGAAAAATAAATAAAATGCAAATTTGAAAAATTCTTGGCTCGGCCAAGTGCAATTAATTTTTCCCAAAAATTTCTTCCCTCATTGAAACTTTACTAATTAATAATAATAATAATAATAATAACGGAATTTATTAAATAAATAGCGCGAAAAATAAATAAAAAGGCAAATTTGAAAAATTCTTGGCTCGGCCAAGCGCAATTAATTTTTGCCAAAAATTTCATCCCTCATTGAGGCTTTACTGATTAATAATAATAATAATGATAATAATGATAATAATAATAATAACGGAATTTATTAAATAAATAGCGCGAAAAATAAATAAAAATGCAAATTTGAAAAATTCTTGGCTCGGCCAAGTGCAATTAATTTTTCCCAAAAATTTCTTCCCTCATTGAAACTTTACTAATTAATAATAATAATAATAATAACGGAATATATTAAATAAATAGCGTGAAAAACAAATAAAATTTTCGAGAATAATAACAATTAAAAGGATATCAACAAATAATCAATTCAGATAATTAAGAAAAAATTGAAATTTAAAAATATCTTTACGCTCAATAATAACATTAATATTCAATTAAACAAAAAAAATAATAATAATAAATAACAGTACATTTTTTAATCAATTTGCAAGGTCACGAGAGTTATCGGCTAATTAAAAATTCAGCAAATAGGTCAACGAGTCTCTCAATCAGCTGTACGGCTCGAGGTCGCGAACTTTATTGATAAGTCAATAAATTGGAACGCAAAAAAAAAAAATCTCCACGATTGAAAATTTAAAAAAAAAAAAAAAAAAAAAAATCGTCACGATTGAAAATTAAAAAAAAAAAAAAAAAAAATATCGAGGCATCAACAAACTAAACAAAACGTCCAAGAATTTCTAGTCTCATAGTGTTAGCGTTATCGGTAAAAATTCATGACAAACATCAAGTCGAGAGTGACGGCGCACCAAGAAAAAATATTTATTCGTAATTATTCTGATAACGCGACGCGAGATTATTTTATTCCTCGCAGCTCCGAGTCACCTGACGTTCAAAAATTCAGGAACGATAAATCATTTAAATCGTTTGCGTTATATATTATTGCGCATCAGACCTAAAATCCTACTTTTTATCGCGAAATTTAAAATTTTCCAAACTGATAACAATTTATCATTCGTATCTGGTCGGATGAGACTTTGATAAGCGTATTTTTCGATTCGACTTTTAGATTATTTGTTTTAATGTAATAATAATAATAATAATAATAATAATAATAATAATAATAATAATAATAATAATAATAATAATAATAATAATAAATAATAACAATAATAATAATAAAGTATTGTGTTACATTATTATTATTATTATTATTATTATTATTATTATTATAGTATCATATACATCGTATATCGTCACCCTCGATTCAGGCAATGATAAATTTCTATGCAGAATGAAACTCTCTTTGTCTCTTTTCAGTCCCAACTCAAACTGATAAGAATTTATCATTCGTATCACAGGTCGGATGGGATTTCGATAAGTTTGTTTAAATGAGATAAACAGTTTTTTAATTTTGAGTTTTAGATTTTTTGTTTCAAATATAATAATAATAATAAAGTATTGTAATATTATTATTATTATTATAGTATACATCGTATATCTATATTTGTAGGGCTACGTGACAAACATCACGCTCGATCCAGGCAATGATAAATTTCTGTGCAAAATGAAACTCTCTTTGTCCCTTTTCAGTGAAGCATCTCGAGTGTCACGCGCTAAGTTTCTTTTTTCTTTTTTTTTTCTTCCATTAATTTCCTAAGGCCACGGGGGTCAATTATCTCGAACTTGTGTAAATACACAGACACACACTCGTTTAAACGGTATGTGTGTAAGTGAATCGATCGATTCAACCTTCGTCATGAAAGAGACACACAAAGTCTATAATATTTTCACCAAGTACCAAAATAATAATTTTTATGACTTCAGATTGAAAATTCTTAAATCTCGTTCGTTTATTGAAACGTAGGAGCAAAATAAAAAAAATAATAGATCGAAAATTAGGACTCGGGAAACTAAAATATTTGACGCATAAGACTGTAAAAGCGTCGAGGAAATTTTTTATTTAACTGAAAAAGCAGAAAATTCTTTCAACTATTGAACGATGAGAGATTTGTTATTTAAAAATCAAGGAAAAACATGCAAAATAATTATTGCGACATATCAGTGGCAAAGTACAAAATGGCGTCGATGTGTGTGAAGACAAAAATGGCGCAGTTCGCGTGGAGCGAGACGTTTATTTTTTTGTTTAAATTTATTTTATTATTCTGCTGATAAGACTTACCAATTACTTGATATTAAACCCGGCATTGTTTCGTCGTTTTTACTAATTTTCCAATTGCTCAACGACATGCGACTAGTACTCATACTTCTTCTTTCGTAAAATCTTGACAAGCGTTGAAAATCTTGTTTCAATTGAAATTTTGTCGCTCGATGAGAGCGATATATAATACGGTATAATCGGTGGAAAAAAACGGAAAGGTTTAGAGATGTCAACGGTTGCTAGAAGACTGAGGCCATAAAGGTGGTGGAATGTTCTCGTTAGCTCATCGCGAACTTTCCACAAGAATTGTACCGTTTTGGAAGAAGATCGTAGCGCACCCTTAGCGGTGGAGAGGGAAAGATCGTTGAACGCTTAGTACAAAGTAGTGACGAGAGGTGGCGCCCTGTTACATGACCCGTAACAGGGACTCTGAGCACTTCACGCGCGCGGCGCCACCTCCATTTTCTCTCGTTCTCGTGTTGTCGCGACTCGCGCTTATATATCGCGTTGATATATTTGTGTTTGTGTTGTATTTGACACTTATAAATTTTCAAACTAATGTAGCCGACCGTAAAGAAATTAAACAAATTTAGAGAATTATTATTATTAAATCCAAAAGTGCGCGCGAGGAAATAAAAAATTGTGCTAAAAGATGGAGCCTGGAAGTGGAAGAAAGGTTAGGTTATGTTTGTTTGTTTGTTTGAAAAGTTCGAGATCCCGAGGTCTTATTTCAATGACAATACAAATTATCCATTGATGATCATAGAAAATAATCTTTCCTCGGGACAAATTTCGAATGATTTTCCTTTTTTTTTTTGTTACAGGTCGGCGAGATTTTTACAGCGGCCGGTGCAGCATTCAATAAACTTGGTGAGCTGACAATGCAATTGCATCCAACGACCGATTCACCGGCAGGGTGAGTTATTATTATTTTTCCTCATTTTTAGGCAGAATAGAATTTAAACGAACGTTCGAATTTTGTTGGTTATATGAGAGAGAAATATTCCCTCAAAAATTTTACGAAATTTAACTATTCAATTCGCCGCCATTTTGTTTTTTGAACTCTTATTGATAGGAATGAGGAACTGCGATATATCGATCAGAACGATAAATTGCCGTTTGAAAAAAATCGAACGTTAAGGTATCGAATTAATGGAGTACTTTTTAGGCAAACATACAAATAATTTCACCTAAAAAATCCATGTATATATGGGGCATTCCAGAATTCGTTAGTTTTTTTTACCGACCGTCGGTACTTCAATTGATAAATAAATAAAAAACTGAACGTTTATATATTTTTTTAAAATAAATAACGAATGAAAGATTTGGCTATTTCTCGAGCGAGTAACAGCTTCGGAATTAACGATTTAAAATGATGCTTCGCAGTAAATGGACTGACGAGGAAATTGAGATGCTCCGACACTCGGTAAAGACGTTCAGCGAAGACTTGAACAAAATAAGCGAGCACATCAAGGGAAGAACGGTGTAAGTTTATTAAAACAAAAAGAAAAATAAAGAATTAGTCGGTTTTTTGTGCCACCGTGAAGAGAAAGCCCTCAATTTCGACGTCAGACAATAAAACAAAAAAATTGAAAAAAATAAATAAACAATCTTCGAGTATCTCTGACGCCATACAGACGCCATTTTTTTCTCATAGATCGCAGATACGAACGACTCTGAAGAAAAAGGCATTCGAGGAGGCGGGTGTACCAATTAGGAATCAACAAGCCGCCATTACGCAGCAAGTACAAAAACAACAACAACAACAACAAACGGCAACAAGTGGAAATCAAGGTCTGATGGGAAAATCTGCTGAAGTTACTCTGAACATGCTCAATGCCCCGGAATCCGAGGTTGACGTTGAAGGACTTCCCGAGGAGTGCCAGGTCAAGCTCGAATTTGAAGGCGCCACCGAGGAAGTTGCCTCGTAATAATTATAATGATATTGCAATTTTGACATAAATCGTTACCTCATTATTATTATAAAACGTCGAACCATCCCTGACCCACATCATGATCCCTCATCGAATTCACACTGTATAGTCTCTCGGAATGATTTTTAAATGACAAAAGAGTGAGAGAAAGGAAGAAAAATAAATTACCTTTCGCGTAATCCACGCAAAGAGTGAGCAAAATATTTGACGCGAAAAGAGAGGTTACGTGTATTTTTAATAATTAACAAATTTTATGTAAAATTGTATTTTATTACGTAAATACATCGAAAACACAAATAATTTTGCTAATTGAGGGACTAATTTCTCGGTGCATGAGAGAGACTGTGATGAACTTGGCACTTCCGGTGTAAAAATATTATTTTTAAATACGAAATACGTTCGAAATCGCTCCATGTTGTTTTTTGACACGGATCTACCCTTGGAATATTCGTAAAAGTTAACGATTCTCTATCAATTTCATCCAGTCAAATTATTTTGAGAGAGAATTGTCAAATTTTAAATATAATTGTGCTAATTGGGAAAATTTATCGCATGAGAGAGACTGTGGTGAACTCTGCACTTCCGGTTTGAAAATATTTTCAAATTCGAAACGGGCTCATGTCGTTTTGACGCGATTTAAACGTGTAATATTCGTAAAATTTTGCCAATTCTCTGACAATTTGACTCGGTGGAATTAATTTCCGGTAGAATCGCCAATCATAAATAATGAGGGTCAAATGCCCGACCCTCATTTCCCACAGAAATGCCTAAAAAGTAACATCCGCTTGTTTTGCTTCATTACCGACCGATGGTACGGTAGAAATATGCCCCACCCCCTCTTAAACTGAAAGCTGAAAGAGTACGACGTCGTCGATCCTCCCCAGGTCAATTTCTGTCCGGATATTAATGGAAAATACAACGCTGGCATCGGGAAATCAAAGCCATTCTGCAAGTTTTTCTCATTTGATGTTTTTCTCAAGTGAATGAGTGACTTTGTGATCAGCAATATTTGCGACACGCGCGCATATTTTCACCGAGCCCAACAATTGCCAAGTGTTGTTTTTTTTTGTACGTGTTTATTGATCATAAACAATGGCGACCGTTGGGGAGCCTCTGAATTTAGCAAGAGGTATGTTGAGCTTTATTGATCGATCTTTTTTATTTTTGTTTAATTAAAATGATATAAAATTGTTTTCTACGTCGTGTTTTCTCTCTCCCTCTGGCATGGACACGATTAACGTTTTATTTTTGTCACGATTTTTTTTAACTCCGTCGGTGTTGCGCGTCACCTTAAATATGTTTTTTTTGGTGAGACAACACGGTGGAGGGGATAGACAAGGGGATGCTCGGTGAACGGAATGAGAGCCGATCGATTGCGTTAAAAAGAAACTCAAAGAAGCCTCCGAAGTTTCGAGCGGAGAGAAAAGCATCGCCAATATTCGCTCATATCGAAAAATTTAAATTTCGAATCGATTTATAAAATTGAATATATTACGAGGATGAATAAAAAATATATTTGAAATGCGTACATATGAATTATATAATAAAAAAAAAACATAAATATGATAATATTTTTTAAATGTTTTATTTGAATTTATTTTCTTGACCTTTTTCGTTTTTTTATCAATTTATTAATTATTTCCATATCGAATTTGTCTGACAATCGATTTTTTATTTCAGACGTTAAACGTTCGATTGAACTTTTGGATAAATTACAAAAGGGTAAAATTATTAGAGAATTTAATTTTAATTATTTGCCTATAATGTTCGTCGCAGATATTTTAGCAACAAATTACGATTTTAGGAGGGGAAATACCAAGCACGAAATTGGCAACACTGCAAAAAGTCCTGCAAAGTGATTTTTTAAATGCTGTTCGTGAGGTTTATGAGCATGTTTATGAGACTGTTGATATTCAGGTGGAGTGATGAAAAAATTATTATTCATAATTAATTATTTTTAAAATAAAATTTATTACAAGAAATTGTTTTTTAAATATTCATATAGTCGAATAATTTAACGGTTTTTGTTTAATTAAAATAATTCAAAGGGTTCACAAGACGTGAGAGCTTCGGCGACTGCAAAAGCAACGGTCGCAGCTTTTGCCGCCAGCGAGGGCCACGCTCATCCACGAGTCGTTGAATTGCCAAAAACCGAGGAGGGTTTGGGATTCAACGTGATGGGCGGCAAGGAACAAAATTCTCCGATCTACATATCGAGAATAATTCCAGGCGGTGTTGCCGATCGACACGGTGGCTTAAAACGTGGCGATCAATTACTCTCCGTCAATGGAGTGGTCAGTAAAATTCATTTTTTTCAAAATGGCGTTCATTTTTTTTTTAATAATTAAATTTCATTCGAAACGTTTTTTTTTTTCAGTGTGTTGAGGGGGAAAATCACGAGAAAGCGGTTGAATTATTAAAACAAGCGCAAAATTCGGTAAAACTCGTTGTGCGTTACACACCTCGAGTACTTGAGGAAATGGAATTACGCTTCGACAAGCAAAGAGCAGCTCGCAGACGTCAGCATATGCAATAAATGAGAAAGAAAAAGAAAAAAAATCATCCTTATATACGTTTAATCCCATATTCAATCTCATTCAAGTGCATTTAATCGTTTTTTTTCCCCTTCCAACTATCCCCTTTCCCTTTAGCCCTTTCCCCGTCAATTTGTCTATTGCCAATTATTAATTGTTTATCATGTATTACAGATGTGTATTAAATTATTAATTAAATACAATTATTGGTAACCGTAAATCCTCTTGATATTTATTTTTGTCTATATCTCGTATGCCTCCATTTCTGTCTAAATATCTTCGGTGAAATACATACATCGTTACAGACGTTACGTCACAATTACATTAAAACAAAAACCAAGTACAAAAATATATTTTTGTTTTGTTTTTAATATCATGAAGAATCATATTGGGAAACGAAAATTAAATTTGGCGCCGTTTAGCCAATTTCTCATTTTCCATGCGATGTACCTTCTGTCGGTAAATGCCTACATTCGTCACTTGTTTGCGTTGCGCCACCGCCAGATGGAGGCAGCAGCGCCGAATTAACCTTCACTTGTCTCGTATAAAACAAAGCAAGAAACATCACTCATGTTTTGCCTCTGAAGTACGCATACCGGTGTAATCTTACGTTAAGTTTTAAAGTCAAAGCAAAATTAGTTATCGCGATGGTGCTGAACGAGGTTGAAAAACTGCTCGGGGAGCTCGAAAAAACGGAACTGGAGGTGAATACTCGTTTTGTTTGTTTGTTAGGTTAAATAGGAAGAATTATACCGCCTTTTGTTAGTAAATATCGGAGAGCTTCAATTTTATTGGCAATTCGGGTGATGCAGCTTAAAACTAGTAAAAAAGAATTTTTTAATCCCTTACACATCGCAATTTGAACGCCTCCAATTTTCGGATTATATTGAATGGAAGAATCATATTGAGAAACGAAAATTAATTTTGGCGCCGTTTAGTCAATTTCTTATTTTAAATGCGATGTACCTTCTGTCGGTAAATGCCTACATTCGCCACTTGTTTGCGTTGCGCCACCGCCAGATGGAGCCACCAGTCAAAAGTGCAGCAGCGCCGATTTAACCTTCATTTGTCTCGTATAAAACAAAACAAGAAACATCACTCATGTTTTAACTCTGAAGTACGCATACCGGTGTAATCTTACGTTAAGTTTTAAAGTCAAAGCAAAATTAGTTATCGCGATGGTGCTGAACGAGGTTGAAAAACTGCTCGGGGAGCTTGAAAAAACGGAGCTGGAGGTGAATACTCGTTTTGTTTGTTTGTTAGGTTAAATAGGAAGAATTATACCGCCTTTTGTTAGTAAATATCGGAGAGCTTCAATTTTATTGGCAATTCGGGTGATGCAGCCTAAAACTAGTAAAAAAGAATTTTTTAATCCCTTACACATCGCAATTTGAACGCCTCCAATTTTCGGATTATATTGAATGGAAGAATCATATTGAGAAACGAAAATTAATTTTGGCGCCGTTTAGTCAATTTCTTATTTTAAATGCGATGTATCTTCTGTCGGTAAATGCCTACATTCGCCACTTGTTTGCGTTGCGCCACCGCCAGATGGAGCCACCAGTCAAAAGTGCAGCAGCGCCGATTTAACCTTCATTTGTCTCGTATAAAACAAAACAAGAAACATCACTCATGTTTTAACTCTGAAGTACGCATACCGGTGTAATCTTGCGTTAAGTTTTAAAGTCAAAGCAAAATTAGTTATCGCGATGGTGCTGAACGAGGTTGAAAAACTGCTCGGGGAGCTTGAAAAAACGGAGCTGGAGGTGAATACTCGTTTTGTTTGTTTGTTAGGTTAAATAGGAAGAATTATACCGCCTTTTGTTAGTAAATATCGGAGAGCTTCAATTTTATTGGCAATTCGGGTGATGCAGCCTAAAACTAGTAAAAAAGAATTTTTTAATCCCTTACACATCGCAATTTGAACGCCTCCAATTTTCGGATTATATTGAATGGAAGAATCATATTGAGAAACGAAAATTAATTTTGGCGCCGTTTAGTCAATTTCTTATTTTAAATGCGATGTACCTTCTGTCGGTAAATGCCTACATTCGCCACTTGTTTGCGTTGCGCCACCGCCAGATGGAGCCACCAGTCAAAAGTGCAGCAGCGCCGATTTAACCTTCATTTGTCTCGTATAAAACAAAACAAGAAACATCACTCATGTTTTAACTCTGAAGTACGCATACCGGTGTAATCTTGCGTTAAGTTTTAAAGTCAAAGCAAAATTAGTTATCGCGATGGTGCTGAACGAGGTTGAAAAACTGCTCGGGGAGCTTGAAAAAACGGAGCTGGAGGTGAATACTCGTTTTGTTTGTTTGTTAGGTTAAATACGAAGAATTATACCGCCTTTTGTTAGTAAATATCTGACAGCTTTAACCCTCCGTCTATACACTATATTTTTCGTGACACGGTGTGTAAATGGGTCACTTTTCCTTTAAAGACCCAGTATAGGTCTTTAAAGGTTAATTTTATTGGCAATTTGGGTGACGCAGCCTAAAACTAGTAAAAAAGATTTTTTTAATTTCTTACACATCGCAATTTGAACGCCTCCAATTTCCTGTTAGAAATTTTAGAGAGACTTTAATTGAAAAAAAAACCGACATCAGTAAAGGATTCAATAGTTGACGCTATTTTTTTGGTAATATTACAAAAAATCGAATGCCCCATTACGAATTTTAGCGAATATCGTTCACAGATGAATATCAAATTTTTTTTAGTTCTACGTTTGTCCGACAGGGGGACAAGTAAATTTCACAAATAAATTCAATATTTAAATTCAATATATCCACCACCGAGTAGTACAAATTATTCATTACGAACTTGACAAAAAAAAAGTTTAACGATTTACCTTAAATTATTTGTTAACAAATCAGGATAAAGTTAACCTTAAAATTTTAATTCTCTCTCTCTCTCTCTCTCCATCTCACTGTGATCCTACTGGACCAATGAATTCAGACATTCCTTTACTGGACAAAATATAATTTTTTTTTTCTGAATATCAAAACAAATCAATATCAACTATGGAAATTGTGCGGAAACCGATTTTCTCGAGTCAACAAATTTTGTGCTCACCTCATGGTTTATGTTAAATTTTTATGACCTTGAAAATTTGTATTCCCTGTAAAGTTAACTTCCGCCATTTACCAATGTGACCTTCACAAATATTTGAGCGAGAAGACCGAGGCTAATAATCATAAAATTATCATATCGTTGCTTTTGAGTTTCAAGTAAATGATTTCTATTTATTATTATTATTATTATTATTATTATTATTATTACTACTATTACTATAATAATAATTATTATTATTATTGTTGTTCTTGTTGTACCATTGAAATAATTTCACAGGCACCAGGAAATCCACCGGCTCAAACTTATACGCAACTATTAGCCATTTATCTCTATCAAAATGATCTGTAAGGATTTTTTTCATCAGTTATCTCATTCGAAAAATGTTTTTTTTTTTTTTCAGCCTTTTTGAAAAATTTATCGTAATTTTTTTTTGTACGCAGATGCAACGCGAAATTCTTATGGAAAAGAATACCAGCGGCTGTAAAGACGAGCAATCCCGAATTATTGAGAATTTGGCAAGTTGGACAGAGAATGTGGCAACGCGATTGGCCGGGGGTGCACACTGCGTTGAATGCCGAATGGACCGAGGACGTTGCCAATATTATGAACGCACTAAAAGGTTTGCCGTAATTTTTTGTTTATTATTTTATTTTTTTTATTATTATTTTTTTTTGTTTTTTTTTAAATTAATTATTATTATTATTTTACAGAAAGCGTCCGAGAACGAGCAATGTCGCTAATTTCCGAGGCTTATTCGTCCGTCGAACTGACTGCGGTTAGTCTGATGACAGGATTGTCACCGGAACAAACGCGTCTCCTCGTCGTCGAGCGGGGTTGGATTTTGGACGATACGACCGTTAAGCCTTGCAAGCCCGACAGAGAACAAGGGAACGTGACAGAGGCGAGCCTGACCGAGGATCAACTTTACAAACTCACGCAATTTGTATCTTTCTTAGAAAACTAGATTAAGAATTATCATTTGGGTTAAGGTAAGGATGAAAAACAAAAAATAAGACACTTTATTGCAATTCAATTATTTTTTTCTCATAATTCCTGGTGAATTTTTTTTGTGAAAAAAAAGTTCGATGAACAATGATCACGGGGAAGTGTCCAAGAGGGTGGGGGGTGTAACGATTGTAAATATAAATCTGGAAGGAAATAATTGTCATGCAAGCCCGCAAGGAATAGTTAATATTACATAATTTAAGCCCAAAAGTTGCAAATTCTGACCACCATGGGCGCTCCAAGCCGCCATTAGTGCCCCCAATTGTAGATGCGACGCCTGGCGGCGAAAATGCGAACTTAAAAAACATCGCGTACAAAAAGTTTCAACATAACCTCAAAGCTTGGATTTTACTTGATTTTGTGGCTCAAAGTAAATACAGAAATTTATTGCAAAAGTTGCAAATTCTGGCCACCATGGGCGCTCCAAGCCGCCATTAGTGCCCCCAATTGTAGATGCGACGCCTGGCGGCGAAAATGCGAACTAAAAAAATATCGCGTACAAAAAGTTTCAACATAACCTCAAAGCTTGGATTTTACTTGATTTTGTGGCTCAAAGTAAATACAGAAATTTATTGCAAAAGTTGCAAATTCTGGCCACTATGAGCGCTGTAAAACTGTGCCAGCTGCCATTGACTTGCAGATGTGAATTTGAAACGAAACTTTGAAGAGATCTTTCCATTTGCCTAGTTATAAGCTCGTCTGCTCGGTTTATTTGAGTGAAAAAAAAATCAACTATTTCACTTTCTCTCACACAAAGACGATTTCGTCACAACTTTTCGGTCGGAGAATGGCATCAATTGTATCTTGATTGATTCGATTGTCGATTTTTCGTCGTAATAACGACGAAGCCTCTTACGATATTAATTGGGCATTAGAAAATGCCCAATTTCTTCACTCTCGTTTATCTTGGCAGATACAGTTATTCGTCGGATATACCAAAATGCTTTTGGTTATCCGTCAGATGTACCAAAATGCTTTTGGTTATTCGTCAGATGTACCAAAATGCTTTTGGTTATCCGTCAGATGTACCAAAATGCTTTTGGTTATCGGTCAGATGTACCAAAATGCTTTTGGTTATTCGTCAGATGTACCAAAATGCTTCTGGTTATCCGTCAGATGTACCAAAATGCTTTTGGTTATCCGTCAGATGTACCAAAATGCTTTTGGTTATCCGTCAGATGTACCAAAATGCTTTTCGTTATCCGTCAGATGTACCAAAATGCTTTTGGTTATTCGTCAGATGTACCAAAATGCTTTTGGTTATCCGTCAGATGTACCAAAATGCTTTTGGTTATCCGTCAGATGTACCAAAATGCTTTTGGTTATTCGTCAGATGTACCAAAATGCTTTTGGTTATCCGTCAGATGTACCAAAATGCTTTCGGTTATCCGTCAGATGTACCAAAATGCTTTTGGTTATCCGTCAGATGTACCAAAATGCTTTTGGTTATCCGTCAGATGTACCAAAATGCTTTTGGTTATTCGTCAGATGTACCAAAATGCTTTTGGTTATCCGTCAGATGTACCAAAATGCTTTTGGTTATCCGTCAGATGTACCAAAATGCTTTTGGTTATTCGTCAGATGTACCAAAATGCTTTTGGTTATCGGTCAGATGTACCAAAATGCTTTTGGTTATCCTTCAGATGTACCAAAATGCTCTTTTGGTGTATATCAGACAGATAACTTTTATCGGCTCCAAAGTTTTCATACTTTTTCATAAATAAAATTACTCTCGAGCAAATTTTTTTTTCTACGATCCCAAAAACCGCCCCGAATAATGCAAAAATGTCCATTATAGAAAAAAAAAATTGAAACTGCCGGGATTCCCAAATACTTCACTGAACACGATCAGTCCTACAAATGGTAAAAAAGAAAAAAAGAGAACAAATTGGTACATCATGAGGGTTTTTTTTTTTTTTTTTTTTTTTTTTTTTTTTTTGTGCTATATCGTATTCGTATTTCTACAGAGAACGGCGCGAGACTCGATGGGGGTGACCTCTTTGCACGGAAGAGACTCTAAACGAGCTCTGGAGACGATCTTTCGCCGCGAAGCTCCATACAGCGAAGTTTGCATCGACGACCTTTGCTCGATCTTACGCTCTCCATAGATCCAGGCGAGCAAAACGTCTCCCGGCACATTCTACGTTCTTTCTCAAACTACAAGTTGTAGGTGTATTTTATACTATATATATATATATATATCGTCGCTTATATATATACATCGTCGCTTATATATATGTATATATATAAGCGACGTGTACAAGAAGGCATTAGTCGCGCGCTAAACTCGCTTTTGCCACGACTATGCGGCCGTCCTCCTTCGATTCGCCACGAGATCAAACACACCAGTGCCAGTTCACCATGACGAAATATAACTGTGCACGTTGTGTGCACCATGTGCACGCACCCTCCTCCTCCTCCTTCTTCTTCTTCTTCTTCTTCTTCTTCTTCTTCTTCTTCTTCTTCTTCTCCTCCTCCCTCTCGGCGGCCCTCAGGCTAGCCGCCGCTCGTTCGAGCTTTCCTCTACTTGCCGCTTGGAGCGCTCTTGTCTGATGTGCGGCACGCACACACAGACACACCTTCGATTGGACAAGACGATCTCGCTTTGTCCGTGCGTATGTCGCAATCCTTAAAATTGTACGAGTGCGAGCAAAAATATTTTTTAATATTTTTTTTTTTTTTTTTTTTTTTTTATCCACTGCCCATTCTTATGGCAAAATATGCATAGCAGAGGGGCGTTAACGCACACTCGCTCGATTGTTTCTTTATCGCGATCATCCTCACCGTAATATCGTGTGTAGCTATGAACACTCTCTCTCTCTACCTCTCTCTCTCTCTCTCTCTACCTCTCTCTCTCTCTCTCTCTCTCTCTCTCTCTCTCTCTACCTTTCTCTCTCTCTCTCTCTCTCTCTCTCTCTCTCTCTCTCTCTCTCTCTCTCTCTCTCTCTCTCTCTCTCTCTCTCTCTCTCTCTCTCTCTCTCTCTACCTCCCTCTCTCATATCTTCTTGGCTTTTATCGACCAATGATAGAAAACAAAGGTTTATTCCCTATGATTTCTTTTTTTTTTTTCTTCTTCTTCTTCATCTTCAATTATTTATCGTATTTCTAGGCGCCTCGCGGGCTTTCTTCTTGGAATATATATATGGGTGTGCTCTGTAATGTTTAAGCATCCATGTTACATAGATATATATATATATATATATATATATATATATATATATATATATATGTTTGACCTGACTTAAAACTCTTCTCATCTCATCCGCGTATCCCTCGGGGGGATGTCGATGACTCGCTATGAGGCGGTTACGCGCTATATAGTCACTCATTGTCAGCATTTTACACTTATTATTAAATTTCGATGTGTGTGTGTGTGTGTGTGTGTTTATCTGTAACACCTTTCTTTACTTTCAATTGATGATGATCCAGCATTAATCGCAATTCATGAACCCCCCGCGATGCAATAACTCGTGTTGAGCACAATATATTTATCGTGTACCACGTGACACGAACATCTGGTAACTTGATTTACCGAGATTGTCATCGCTACACATTTTACTCTCTCAGTCGATAGTTTTGCGTTGAAATTTATTCATCGACATAGTTTTTCAAATTTCTATCAGTCGCCATTTTCTTTATTTTATTCTTTATAATTAAAAGGGGCCCTCGTGAATGGGAATTATTTAAACTTTCTGGCAATTAGAAAAAAAAGCGTTAATTTCATATTAAACTCTATCGTACGTGCTAACGAAGAATTGGCGACAGCGCCGCCAAGCGGGCAATTCGGCAATCTTCTCATTTAATAACACCACACGCGTCAGTTGTCAGCTGATAAAGTAATTATTTCGAAAATTATTGTCAAGCCAAGATTGTCATCGTCACACATTTTACTCTCAGGTAGCTTCGCGTTAAAGTTTATTCATCGACATAGTTTTTTAAATTTCTATCAGTCGCCATTTTCTTCATTTTATTCTTTATAATTAAAAGGGGCCCTCGTGAATGGGAATTATTTAAACTTTCTGGCGATTAGAAAAAAAAGCGTTCATTTCATATTAAACTCATTTAAATCTTCATCTAAAAACAGCACAGGTTTACGTTCGTAAAAGAAAATTTGAGGTTATGTTTTCTATATTTCAAACCTGTCAAAGGTTTTTATGGAAAAAATATGAACACGCAAATTACATGAAAAGGCCCAAAAAAGCCCAGCTGATAAAGTAATTATTTCGAAAGTTATTGTCAAGTCATTTCGTCCGGAATTACCCAGAAGACATCAGTGCACCTGTTCAAACTGCAGAAATTTATTATTGCCCCGCGCCGATGGGTCTTCTGGGTAATCGACGACCACTTTTGTCTCCACATCTCTCACTAACTCCTCATTTCTATTTTTTCCAACATTGATCGGATTTTAAATGTTGATTACACGATTTTAAAAGTACATTAAAAAATTGAATCAAATCGGCGGAGAAAAATTGTGTAAATGTTGCATTAACAATAAATGCTTCGCCATAGAGCGCAGCATTGATAGGAGTTTTAACGCCGAGACTGCTGTAAAGAAAGGAAAAGATGGTTAAATTCCTCCAGGCATCAAATCATCATCTCAATCGTAATTTATTGACGTTCGATATTCGCTTCGTTCGTGCGATCGAGTATTCCATTGTCTCCAGAGAGAGAGAGAGAGAGATACTCGTCTATATATATATATATATAAATTATATTTTGCGCCGAGCGTGTCAATGACTGGGACATATTCTTCACCTCAGCACACAACGCAGGGCACCGCAGGAGCGTTTCTGCATAAGAACGTGGCCGTAGAGTGCGGGGGCTGTCGAAGAACGCCGTTGAGGCTGTTTATTTTTTCTATTTTATATCATTTTCTTTTTCCTCGTTCTTTTTTTCTTTGCATTTCACAACTCGCGCGGTGTTGTGGCTGCCACGGCGCATATTGTGTCCTATAGAGAGAGAGAGAGAGAGAGAGAGATATGAAAGGTGCAGGTTATAGGAGGTGAAGTGTGGCCGAGAGAGGCGCAATAGGCAATATGCAACAGGCAGCCTCTGGCATCTTATCTGTAAATATATGTGTGTGTCGTTTTGTGTGAATACACACACACACACACGCAAGCAAATAAATATTCCGAGCAAAAGATACGAGAAATCCTCGAGGACTCTCCCACTTCGCGCAAGAGTCGCGAGAAGACTGCGGCGTGTGTTCCGGGAGAGAAGCGCGGCAACGCGCCACGAGGTGGCAGCGTCGCTGATCTCTCAAGTGCAGTTCAGCGTTGAGTGAGCGAGCGAGTGTGAGAGAGAGAGAGAGAGAGGGGGAACACGCGCTTGTAGGCGAGGGAGGGGGGTAAACAAGCAACAGAGGACGAACAGACGGTGAAGAAGGTGGACCGCCAAGTGAACGGGATATGGGATCAGTGGGGGTTAGGGTTCGCGATGCCTGCGCGCGCGCGCCCACGCGCTCTATTGTCTATTTATTTATTTTTATTTTTCTATTACGTTTTCTTTTCCTCGTTTCGTTTCTTCGTTCGCAGAGCCGCGAGATATATAGTACACGCGTACGTAATATAATGGTATGCAATTCGATTGTACCATTTATATATATATATATATAATGATCAAGATATTATCGTCATCGAACTATCTCCAAAGAGTCTTCGCATTTTCGATAAAAAAGAAAGCTGTAAGATTCGTCTCCATTATGTTGGCGCAACAAAAATCGTACATAACCTCAATCCCCATTTTTCTAACTTGGCGAACTTATTATTTGGGCATTTTTTTTTTTGTTTTTTCTCTCATTCATGAAGGAGAATCGATCGGTTTCGGAAGACGAGATCGATTACTAGATAAATGCATAAACATTCATACATGATTTTCCGTGACTCGCCAGGATTATCATGCTGTGTGGAGAGAAAGAGAGAGAGAGAGAGAGTGTCGTGTACACGACACGATTCTCAACATCGAAAATTCGTATTCCGGATTGAAGAAATGAGGATCCTTCGTCACGGCATTAATCCAAGTTTTGCCCTCGGGCTAAGCATATCGTATAGCGTATATAGAAAGCATCTTCGAACGTGAATATCATCGGTGGAGAAGAATCTCGTCAGCATGGAAGACATCATATTCGTTTTATTGGTAAGTTGAACATACAGAATGTAATAATGAATACGAGATATTTGAGTTTTGTTGAAGATTTCAAATTAAGGAAATGTCGTCGTCGGCTACCTGAATAAAGCCGAAGGTCTGCATATATATATATATATATATAACGGTAATTGTGATATGGGGTAAAATACTAATGATATTTTATACTAAAAAAAAACAAATTGATTACTAGGATAAAAATAGAAAATAATTTGTTTACGTTGAAGAAAATATTGCTTTTACACCCTTAAACCCCAAGTACGACAATTAGTCTAGTTGAGATTATATATATGTATATATATATTCGGAGATTCACGATATACTTATATATATATATAAGAATATCGTCAATCTCCGAATAGTCGTCTCTATAATGGACCATCGCAATGGTTCGCTATATGGGATCTTCGGTAGTCCCATATATGGGACAACCCTAATACTCCTCAGAGCTGAGCTATGAAAATATTTTTTTTTTTAATGTGAAAAGAAAATATTGCTGTGACCCTTAACCCTTAAAAGTATCACTTTAGTTAATTCTTATATATATATATATAGGTACATATCGACACCCTTACATCGACAACCCTCTAAGTTAAATCCCCGCTTTACTTAAAAGTATCACTTTAGTTAATTCTTATATATATATATATATATATATATATATATATATATATATATATATATATATATATATATATATATAGGTACATATCGACACCCTTAAATCGACAACCCTCTATGTTGGGTTGGGATGTTCCTTATATTTTATTTATTTATGTATTAGGCAGGGCCCTACATGGGACCCTTCCATTAGTCCCTTATCTCCGTTTATATTCAATTTCCATTAAAAAAAAAAAAAAAAAAAACCTTATAGAAATGGAAAGTGTAAAAAATCATTCGAATTTTTTTTATTTTTATAAAATCTACGTGAATAATATGGGACCATCATACCATTTCCTCGAATGTACTAAACACACGTGAGACGTGAATTTCCACTTTGAATACAATTAATGATAATCGGCGAACATATATATATATATATGTTGGACGATTAATTTCATTAATTGTATTATATATATATATGTATATATATATATATACATGTATAATTGGGCCCTCCGAGAGGAGACTCCAAGTGAAAGAGATGTATTCGTCCTTTCAAGTATACATATATATATATATATATATACACACAAACGGTGGGAATAAAATTGGCCCCGCGGCAGATCGCACGCCGGCAAGACACCACTAGAGAGGATTTTGCTATAATACGATAATTCTTTGTGTGTGGATTCGCCCTCATCACACACATCACTCATATACATTGTAGCGTGCATTGGTATTGAAGGCACTCCCCGCAATGCACGGCGAATAGATAGAGAAAGAGAGAGAAACGAGAAAAAGAGAGAGAAAAAAAAATTACAAGACCGCGGGACCCTCTACATTCGCGTCTTCGAAGTGAAAGGCGGGCGAGTCAGAGTACGCTGTAGCGTGTCTCGGGGTGCACGCTAGTTTATGCCCCGCTTCTCGCTCTCGGTCGTGCTGTCTCAGTATACGTACCAGCTATTACTACCATTCCTATATTACGGCTATGTATCGCCTATCGAGCTTTCAACTATGTCGTATACAGTTTATATATATATATATATATATATGCATGTATATATATATATATATATATATATATATATATATATATAAACGATATCCTTCTCTATGGATCAGCAATGTAGCCTCTCTCGCGCTACGAGCGAGGCACAGCAAGGTCCCCGCGCCCACGGGGTCATAGGTCAGCTCACCCACTCCCACCTTCTCTCTCTCTCTTTTTCTCTCGCTGGCCCTTCACCTCTCTGGGACCGCGCGTACCTCTCACACACATAATCATGATATATACATACATACATACACACATACACACACATATATATATATATATATATATATATATATATATATATATATATATATATATGCATATATATATGTATATATATATATATGTATATATATATATATATATGTGTATATATATATATATATATATATATATATATATATATATATATATATATATATATATATATATGTATGTAGGTATATACAGGTATAGAAAAACAAACTGGAGAATGTATATAGGAGATAGGCCAAAGGCAAACCTCTCCTTGCCACATTGGTGCAGCTACAGAGAGATGACTTCTTCTCTCGTTTCTATGCTGGTATGTAGATATAGGCGATACATACAATACACACATACGATCGTCTACGTTTTATTCTCGAGGGGGTTTTGCGGTGCGGAGGGATTCTTGGAGACCTCGGCCAACAGGATCCTGTACTCTATGATCGCGCGACCCAACGAGAGAGAGAAATATTTACTATATATATATATATAGTAAATATATATCTCTCTCTCGTGTATATATATATATAGTAAATATCTCTCGCTCTCTCGTGTATATATATATAGTAAATATCTCTCTTTCTCTCGTGTATATATATATATATATATATATATGTAACTGTTTACCTCACGGGAATTAACTCAAGTATTGCAAATGAAATAGTTTACCATTATCGCTGCAATGCGATACCGATACGCCAATCTTGTCATTATAATGACATTTTTTTTTTTTTACTGCCTCGATGTATTTTTCTACTTCCGGATTCTTTGGCGTCGATGCTTTAACCGTGTAACTGCGCTTTTTGGAGGACGTTTATTCGTTTGGGTTGTTGATAAAAATTAGGGTAAATTTCATTGGATAAACGGCGAGCAATATTTTGGAATATTTAATTTTTTTTTTATTTCGAAAAAATTTCACGCAATAATGGTAACAATTTTGCTCGGGATAAATATTCAAGTAGATAAAATCAGTTTTTAGATATCGAATTTTGAAATATTTAATTAAGACTAAAATCGAGACCCACCAAAAAAATCCATCTGGCCCTAATCAAAAATTTCAGATCTGCCTGTAACGTTTCGAAATATCCGTGTAATTATATTTTGGAATATTTGATTTTTTAATTATTTCGAAAAAAATTCACGCAATAATGGTAATTATTATTAATTAATTATTAATTAATAATAATAAATTAATAATTAATTAATTATTTCGAAAAAATTTCACGCGTTAATAGTAACAATTGTGCTCGTGATAAATATTCAAGTAGATAAAATCACCATTTGGCCCGAATAAAAATTTCAGATTTGCCTGTAACGTTTTAATTATATCTAATTATTATTATTAATAATTAATTGATTATTTCGAAAAAATTTCGCGCGTTAATAGTAACAATTGTACTCTGGATAAATATTCAAGTAGATAAAATCACCATTTGGCCCGATTAAAAATTCAGATCTGCCTGTAACGTTTTAATTATATCTAATTATTATTAATAATAATTGATTAATAATAATGAATTAAGAATTAATTAATTATTTGGAAAAAATTTCACGCGTTAATAGTAACAATTGTGCTTGGGATAAATATTCAAGTAGATAAAATCACCATTTGGCCCGAATAAAAATTTCAGATTTGCCTGTAACGTTTTAATTATATCTAATTATTATTATTAATAATTAATTGATTATTTCGAAAAAATTTCGCGCGTTAATAGTAACAATTGTACTCTGGATAAATATTCAAGTAGATAAAATCACCATTTGGCCCGAATAAAAATTTCAGATCTGCCTGTAACGTTTTAATTATATCTAATTATTATTATTAATAATTAATTAATTATTTCGAAAAAATTTCACGCGTTAATAGTAACAATTTTGCTCGTGATAAATATTCAAGTAGATAAAATCACCATTTGGCCCGAATCAAAATTTCAGATCTGCCTGTAACGTTTTAATTATATCTAATTATTATTATTAATAATTAATTAATTATTTCGAAAAAAATTCACGCGTTAATAGTAACAATTGTGCTCGTGATAAATATTCAAGTAGATAAAATCACCATTTGGCCCGAATCAAAATTTCAGATCTGCCTGTAACGTTTTAATTATATCTAATTATTATTATTAATTATTAATTAATAATAATTAATAATAATTAAAAAATTTCACGCGTTAATGGTAACAATTGTGCTTGGGATAAATATTCAAGTAGATAAAATCATTTTTTAAATATCGAAAAGAATTTTCAAATATTTAATTAATCGATTAAAATTCAATTTATACATTCAAACTTTTATTTATTTCAAAATTTTCGGACTCATCCATTTTCCGTTAAATTTCTCCACCCACTGCCGCCATATTGAAAAAAATAAAAAAAAAAGTTCCATGTAAAACTCGCGGTGTAAACTGGACATGTGCCGTTGTGCTCATCGCGCGAAGACAACAATTGGAGCCTGGAATTTCCGGGACGAAATCAAAAGACACGCAAACTCGGCTGAAGAATAAGCTGAATAGATATCACGACGATACAAGAGACTTTCTCCGATAGATTTTTTTCCTGCGTTACAAACCAAGGCACATATATATCTATGTATAATATCTATATTGTATGTATTTATATACATACATACATATATATATATATATATATATATATATATATATATATGTACATGTATACATATGTACATATGTACATATACATATATACATATGTACATATATACATATATACATATACATATATATACATATATATATATATATATATATATACATAGATACATATATATATATATATATATATATATATATATATATATATATATATACATGTATATAGGCGGCCTACCTATCATACATATTATCGTCCCTCGCCAGTACATGGAACGCGCGCGTACATACCGCTCAGCTGCTCTCCACGATACCGAGGATAAAGCGCACCTTGTGCTCTCTCTCTCTCTCTCTCTCTCGCGCGCGCTCACCCGCCGGTCCATGGCGGTCCATACGACACGACCTTTCGTCGAAGCGCTGCTTGTAACATGCCGCGAATGGGTTGCACCTATCCAGAGATAGAAAATCCCCACTCGCGGTAGTTGCGCGAGTTACCCAACACAAATACACGTGAACCATCCCAAATACACCGATAATAAGTAAATAAGAGAGACTTGCTCAGTTGGATTACTCGGTTAGTTTATTTGGTCTCGTGATTAAATAATAATAATAATAATAATAATAATAATAATAATAATAATAATAATAATAATAATAATAATAATAAACAATCAATAATATAATGCTTGATCCAATGATGAGTGATAAGCAAGAAAAGAGTATTGACAAAAATATAAATGACCGTCGAAGGAGCGACGAATCGTCATATATATAACGTTACGTCGCGGCGAAGTTGAGTAGGAGAGAGAGAGAGAGAGGAGAGAGTCGAAAGAGCCGGCCGGCCTGCGAGAACGTCCTCCTCCTTCTCCTCCTCATTCTTCTCTTGATCGTAGCGCACGGCGTAGCATCCAGCAGAGCGCCACGGCCCGTTGGTTTTGTATATATATATATATAAAACCAACGGGCCGTGGTGTACATATACATATATATATATAACCAACGGGTCGTGGTGTACATATATATATATACCCAACGGGCCGTGGTGTGTGTGTATATATATATATATATATATGTATATATGGGAGAGCAGAAACCGCTAGCTTTCCCTTTCACACGCGGCTCGCTAATCGCCATTGGTTTCCCGAACTATCGAGAGAATATCGGCAAGAGAGAGAGAGAGAGAATCATAAGATTGTTTTTTTTTTTTTTTTTCTTAATAATTCCACGGAATATTAAAAGTCGACGTGGACGAATATATAGGGATGCATGGAACTTGTGAAAAAAAAAATCGATATAATTATGTGCGATTTATATATATACATATATATATATATATATATATGTGCGCGCGAGCGCGTGTCTGTGGGTTTGTGTGTGAGGTATATATATATATATGTGTGTGTGTGTGTCTGGGTGTGTAGATATATATAAATACATCATCGATTAATCGTATTTTTTTCGGATTTCTGGTCGTCCTCGTGGACCAGCTTCTTCCTGAACCTTGGGCCGATTAGATCGTCGTCGGCGTTCTCTCGCATAATTAGCAATATCCCGCTCGTCCTGGTTTTTGGCGGCCGTTGCTTTCCGGTTTAGCATCGTTCGTCGAGTACGACTTGTCCCGTATATATATACATATATATATATATATATATATATCACGAGACACCGACGCATACGCATATATATATGCGTATGCGTCTCGTGAGAGACGAGATGTGAGACTTTCTCTCTCGAGACGAAAGTATATATATATATATATATAGCATGGATGCCAGGCAGCCACAGGCACTCGTACAATCTCTCATCTGTATGACGATCCTGCCTCTATCTTTGTGGTCAGACACGTTGTGGTCCAAGCCAGCTGCCGTTTGTCGTTAAACGATTAAAAACGTGTATGCAATAAGGCCCAAATGCTTTATGTATTGGCGCTGCATTTTAATCCAACTTTTTTACGCCTTTTCGTGTGTGTGTGTATATATATATACGCAAAGACGTAAAATTATATATATATATAGAATTGCCGTATGTTCGCATCTATCTAAAAGAACATCCATGTATATCTATATATTATCTCGAAGGGCTTACGCAACCTGTTGCCAGGCCCCTTTTGGCCACCCTCGTCGGGCTAATTTTTCCATCGAGACTGAATCCCAATTTTTTTAAATGATAAATATTATAACTTGGCCAATATTCCAATTTGGGACCTAAAAGTGACAAATTTGATGACCGAATATACTTTTTCATTTTTTTTTTAATTTTAAGAATTGTCTTTTTTGTCCATATGGAATATATATATATATATTGTCCATATGTGAAATGTAGGCGCATGAAAATGAGTCATTTAACGTGGGAATTACAAAACGATGAATTTTTAAGCGATGTGAAAAATTAATATTTTCGAGAGACATAAAAAAGCTACGATTGAATAAATTTAATTTTTTATTAATTTTAGACAATTCGGGTCGAAGATAATTATTTAATCAAATAAATTCGTAATTAAGAAGAAGAAAAAAAAAAGTTATCTCAGTGTGTAAAATTATCTTGAATAGTGTAAATTGCGATTTACTGAATAATTATTTTAAATTGTCGAAAGTTTAATTACATTTTTAATTAATAAAACCATATATATATGTTTCATCGATATAATTTTTTTTTTCTTTTTTTCTTCATCTCCAAATTATTTCAGTCGTCAACGACAAAAGCATAAAAATTTCGCACTTGCGAAATTTTTATTCTCTTCGATAATTCTGCACAGGGGAAAGTGTTGAATCGCCATTCGATTGAGTCGTAAAAAAAATGTTAATTTTTTTATTTTTTACCTCCAGTGTTTGGCTGTTGAGATTTTTTTTTCCTTTTTATATCGCACATTTCAAAAAAATTGCCAATTTTTTTGACAAAATTTTTTTCTCCCATTACAATAATTATAAATTTAAATTGCCGGAAATTTCTTTTGCCCCGAATTGAATTTGTAATTTTATTGAAAGTATTTTATCATCTTCGTTGTCTCTCGTCTTCCATAAATCAAACAAAATTACTTCGTAAATTCGTGGAGATTCTCCAACTTTTAGGTGTGCCTGAAAACAGCACACGCAACACACATATATATATATATGCATATGTATATATATATATATATATATATATATATATATATATATATATATATATCGACGCACACAAGTATGATATATATGGCGAGTGGAGATCAAGGGCATCCTCTGATCGTTAATGCAAAGTATCTCGGGAAAAAATGATGGGCATTCGATTTGGTGGCGGATCACCTCGACGGTAGCTCTTCCCCACATATATCTACATCGTCATATGTGTCTCGAATGCAACAATCAAATCGACTACCTTACGCGCCGCGCGCGACTTTCTACAGGAATTTGTTCAATCCGAAGACCTTGGGAAAAATCCCCTCGGGGCCATCGATAACTTTTTTTCCCTCTCTTTTTCTCTTTCTCTCTTTTTTTCTCTCTCCCTCCCTCCCCTCCATCTCTCTCTGGCCATCAAGTGTGCCATCTTGCATGCTCTTTTTTTTTTTTTCATCGCCTTGCCTATTCTCACTTGAAAACGAACTTTCTTACGCACTTCTTCTTCTTCTTCTTCTTTCTACGACAAGCAAAAAAAAATCATTGAAAAGTTTATGCGTGAATTGCGTGGTCGTGGCTCGTAAATCGATCAGGTAAAATTATACGCGACAACCCTCTGACCCGATCTCATTCATCGAGAAAACTCTTCATCGTTCTCTCAACGTTTAACTCGATACATGTGATGATACGTAGAGGTGTGTGTGTGTGTGTGTTTGTTTTTTTAACGTCAGTGTTGTGTTTACTGCGTGCATGCATATATATATATATTGTGTGTGTTTTTCAACGTTCAAGCTTGTATATATATATATATATTGAGTATTTTTTTACGTCCAAGTGTTGTGTTTACCTCTTCGTATGAGAATTTGTGTGTGTGTGTGTGTGTGTTAGTTAGGTGTATGCGATAATCGTATGTCACACCGTGACCTAACCCATTAAACTGGCAACGAAGCGAAAGAATGCTCTTCAAAGGAGCTACTTGCGGGTGATATGTCGAAAGAGAATCGACTACACGATCGTGTATGTGTCATGGGCATGCGTTTGCCACGTGTTCGACTAACCAACCAACCCCTTAGAGCTGATATAAGAGTCATGCACAGGGCGATTTTTTAACGCCTCGTCGCCTCAAACCTTATATCGGGTGATCCTATTTCAAATTGAATAGCTAAATCTTCTAATCAAATTGGTTGCCTTTTTTTATTTTTTCACCGAAAAAATATTCGAGACGAAAATTAATATTTCGGAGATTGAGGAAAGACGAGGAAAGAAAAATGGATTCTTTCGATTTTGACTATTTTTTTTTTACCCTATTCAAAGTAGTTTTAAAAATCCTGAAAAATTTGTCAACTTTACTTTTTCCCGTACAAACATGGGCCCATTTTTCTGAAAATTGAATATTCATCCTTTCCCGTACAAACATGGGCCCATTTTTATGAAAATTGAATATTAATCCTTTCCGTAAAAACATGGACCCATTTTTATGAAAATTGAATATTAATCCTTTCCGTAAAAACATGGGCCCATTTTTATGAAAATTGAATATTAATCCTTTCCGTAAAAACATGGGCCCATTTTTATGAAAATTGAATATTAATCCTTTCCGTAAAAACATGGGCCCATTTTTATGAAAATTGAATATTAATCCTTTCCGTAAAAACATGGGCCCATTTTTATGAAAATTGAATATTAATCCTTTCCGTAAAAACATGGGCCCATTTTTATGAAAATTGAATATTAATCCTTTCCGTAAAAACATGGGCCCATTTTTATGAAAATTGAATATTAATCCTTTCCGTAAAAACATGGGCCCATTTTTATGAAAATTGAATATTAATCCTTTCCGTAAAAACATGGGCCAATTTTTATGAAAATTGAATATTAATCCTTTCCGTAAAAACATGGGCCCATTTTTATGAAAATTGAATATTAATCCTTTCCGTAAAAACATGGGCCCATTTTTATGAAAATTGAATATTAATCCTTTCCGTACAAACATGGGCCCATTTTTCTGAAAATTGAATATTCATCCTTTCCCGTACAAACATGGGCCCATTTTTCTGAAAATTGAATATTAATCCTTTCCGTAAAAACATGGACCCATTTTTATGAAAATTGAATATTAATCCTTTCCGTAAAAACATGGGCCCATTTTTATGAAAATTGAATATTAATCCTTTCCGTAAAAACATGGGCCCATTTTTATGAAAATTGAATATTAATCCTTTCCGTAAAAACATGGGCCCATTTTTATGAAAATTGAATATTAATCCTTTCCGTAAAAACATGGGCCCATTTTTATGAAAATTGAATATTAATCCTTTCCGTAAAAACATGGGCCCATTTTTATGAAAATTGAATATTAATCCTTTCCGTAAAAACATGGGCCCATTTTTATGAAAATTGAATATTAATCCTTTCCGTAAAAACATGGGCCCATTTTTATGAAAATTGAATATTAATCCTTTCCGTACAAACATGGGCCCATTTTTATGAAAATTGAATATTAATCCTTTCCGTAAAAACATGGGCCCATTTTTATGAAAATTGAATATTAATCCTTTCCGTAAAAACATGGGCCCATTTTTATGAAAATTGAATATTAATCCTTTCCGTAAAAACATGGGCCCATTTTTATGAAAATTGAATATTAATCCTTTCCGTAAAAACATGGGCCCATTTTTATGAAAATTGAATATTAATCCTTTCCGTACAAACATGGGCCCATTTTTATGAAAATTGAATATTAATCCTTTCCGTAAAAACATGGGCCCATTTTTATGAAAATTGAATATTAATCCTTTCCGTAAAAACATGGGCCCATTTTTATGAAAATTGAATATTAATCCTTTCCGTAAAAACATGGGCCCATTTTTATGAAAATTGAATATTAATCCTTTCCGTAAAAACATGGGCCCATTTTTATGAAAATTGAATATTAATCCTTTCCGTAAAAACATGGGCCCATTTTTATGAAAATTGAATATTAATCCTTTCCGTAAAAACATGGGCCCATTTTTATGAAAATTGAATATACAAACATGGGCCCATTTTTATGAAAATTGAATATTAATCCTTTCCCGTACAAACTTGTGACACCCCGTATAAGTTACGTTATTTGCTCAACTCACCGCTCTCGCTTTTGTCTGCTCCGGAGGGTGCGAGAGCGCGGAAGTAGATAAAGGAAGGAAGGAAAAGTAGCGGATATATAGTGTGGTGGTGTGTGGTAAGCCCCCCCCCCCTCCTGCCCCCTCGCCACCTACCTTCTTCTCCCACCCCGACAAAACACCTCACGCTCGGCTCGCGTACTCTCCCCCCCCCCTCCCCCTCCCGCCACCTTTTCGTCACACGCCTCGTCCTCACTCTTCCGCCTCCGCGTTGCCACGAGCATTCGAGCATTATATTAGGTTATGAGCGCGCTCCTCTCTCGGTCGCATAGCTCGAGAGGAATCACGCGGCGACATTCGACAGGCGCATGGCCAAGCTTTGTATACATATATATATATATATACATTTTATTACATGCACCTGTATTACTTTGCGCTATATACTCACCATGTCGTGTTTCGTCCCCCAACCGATCGTGTCTCATGAATGAACGAATGAATGAAAATCTACGCGCTCGTGTGCGTGTATAAGTAAAACTCTGAGTTCCTCTAGACGACACGTGGCGATCAACCCCCTAACTAATATATATATATATATAGAAATGATTAAAAAGCTCGACCCATGCATTAATGGGACTTTACGTGTATTTATATTTTTTACGATTTTTTTACTTCGCCCTAACATCTCACATGACACAAATTCGTTTTTTTTTTTAAATATAAAAAGGATTTTTTTTTTTAATATTTTTATGCTGTGATGCACATATTGATTTTTTTTTTTCATGTCAATCGTTCGATTATGTTGTCAAGAGAAACTTCTCGATTTAACGTTGACATTTTCATTCTCTTAATTTATTTATTTAGAGAGCAATTGTGCCAAAAGCCACGGAACAATAGGACGTCGTTTTGAATAAGTTAAAACTCTCGCACGCCGCGACTGTAATTAATTTGAAATTAATTGCCGAATGCTGTGTAAAAGGCTGTGTGGGTGTTTATCAAATATTCAAGACTCTTAATATTTTATTTCAAGTAGAGAATGAAAAAAAGGGATTTTTTTTCGCCAAACTTAGAGATGGGCAATGATTTTTGTTTTTTTTCTTAATTTTGTAAAAATTAAGAAATTCCTCGTAAAAAAAAAAGTTAATCCTCGATCCTCATCATATAAAATTTAACATCAGTTTCTCAAAATTAAATTAAGATGCCAGATTTAATTTTGATGAATTAAAAATTTAATAATTTTATTAAAATTTAATTCAATTGAAATAATTTAAATTTTATTAAAATTTAATTCAATTAAAATAATTTAAATTTTATTAAAATTTAATTCAATTGAAATAATTTAAATTTTATTAAATTTTACCATTTATTTACAAATTTTCGATCAACTCAGTAAGCAAACATCCGCTGACCCATTTAATCTAGAAATTATTACATCGAGAGCTGCATATTATTTACAAAATTTTCAACTTTCACAGACTTTTTTTGAAAATTTTCTCGAGATATTTAGCCATTCCGATTTTGAATCGCACACACACGCATAATTCGCACATTTTTTTTTTCAATATTATTTTTGAACTTTTTTGAACATTTGACCCTGAAAAATAATTTAAAAAAAAATCGAACGGCGGCCATCTTTAGAGAAAATTTGAAAAATATTACGAAATATCGAGAGTCAGGTTAGAATGGCAAAGGGAGGAAGAAGAAGAAACTGCCGAACAGCATTTATTAGCTACAATTCAATTTAACAATAAGTTAAATCGTATTTTTAGACTCAAATTCGAACTAATTAATATAACGTATCGATTACTTTTGATTAATGTCTAAAAAATGTTTCGCCTATTTTGTCAATTTCGAGCTATATATATATCGCTAAAAGATACTTTTTTTTTTTTTTTTTTCTTCGCACCGAGTCTTGAGCTATCGAGGAGAAAATATATGATGGCCCAGATTGAATGAAATTAGCAGCAAAGTTTATTACCACTTTCGTTGTCAGGCAGAAAATCCAGTCAAAAATAGATGGATAAAGAGATTCGTTCAACGATATAAAATCACAAGATTAAAAATAGATGTATGAAAGAATGGTAAATGAGAATTTTTATCCAATAAGAGATAATAGGAAAGTATAGTGGCTGAGTGCAATATTCCGAATGATAAATATTTCATCAGGAATTAAATCCTTGTAGATTAGACTTAAATAAGTACCTAAATCGATTTAAATTAAGACCAGCTCAATTCAAAACAAGACCTAAATCAAGCCTTAATTAAGATCACAGTCTAAGTCATACCTAAATTAAAGATCGAAAATATTTCATCGGGAATTAAATCCTTGTAGATTAGACTTGAATAAGTACCTAAATCAGGATTTAAATCAAGCCTAAATTAAGATCACAGTCTAAGTCATACCTAAATCAAAAATCAAAAATATTTCATCAGGAATTAAATCCTTGTAGATTAGACTTAAATAAGTACCTAAATCAGGATTTAAATGAAACCTAAATTAAGGTCACAGTCTAAGTCATACCTAAATCAAAGATCAAAAATATTTCATCAGGAATTAAATCCTCGTAGACTAGATTAAAATCGTACTTAAATCAAGTCTTAATTAAGGTCACAGTCTAAGTCATACCTAAATCAAAGATCATAAATATTTCATCGGGAATTAAATCCTCGTAGACTAGATTAAAATCGTACTTAAATCAAGTCTTAATTAAGGTCACAGTCTAAGTCATACCTAAATCAAAGACTTAAAGGACTAAATCAGCCCAAAATCGCGTTCAAAGCAGATTCATATACTTGCCCTTAAACGCCCCTAAATCAAAAGCAAGTACAAGCTTAATCAGCCCTTAAACATCCCCTAAATCATTACCAGATTCTCTATTTTTTTTGTTTTTTTTTTTCTATTATTATTTACGACATGAATCTTTTTCGTAATAACCGAGCGATTCTCATTGTCCATTGATCGTCATTTCCCCGTTGCTTCCGTGGACAAAACGGAGCATGCATGTTTCATGCTGGCTCGATGCCGCTAAACTCGTGGTTGACCGAAGGAGGGTGGTGGTATGACGTCACCGTAAGGACGTCACCGATCGTTGCTATATATATATATATATATATATATAGAGAAGAAAAAATATTGAGGCAGAGCGGGAGCGAGAAAAGAGAGAGAAAGAAAGCGAAAGAAAGGGAGAGAGAGAGAGAGAGAGAGAGAGCGCGAGCCAGTGTGTCACGAAGGGGTAGCAGACGAAGAGTGAGCCGCGCGCCGACACAAACCGTTGCATGGCCCATCGATCCGAGCCCCCCCACTACGCGTCTACCTCTCTCACCTACTCCCCACCTCTTCATACCGGCTCGTCTCCCGCCCCCCTCTCCTCCTCACCGGTGTCTTGTATGACGTCCGAGATGACGTCACGGTAAGCGCCGTTTCTTCAGCCGCCACACACAGTACGGTTTTAATATAGCCGCGTACAGAACGCGATCCGGACTCAGTTACGCGGTGACCGGCCTTACGTGTGCATCTCGCGCACACAAAAAAATAATTATTCTCAATTATAAAGAAGGAATATTTTTTAAAATATCAACGATCAACTTTTGATTGAAAATCATTGAACTTATCTCTCACGTGTATTATTAATTATTTGTTTTTTTTTTTTTGTTTGCGATAATAAAATAAACGTCAAATGTTAATCTGATACAATCAATTGAATTCGTTTCGATAAATTAATAATTAATTCATCGCGTGATAATTCGTGCATTTATTTTTTTCACTTGATTCATTTTGAATTTAAATTTTGGCGGGCTCCGCGTACCGCGCACAATACTCGCCAGGGGAAACGCGGAATTTTCGAACGTCTGGAAACGTTTGGAACGAGAAACGAGAGTGGAGGGGATAAAAAAAATGTGGCCAGAGGCTTGAATTTTTTTTTTTTCGGGGAATCCCCCGAAATTTATACGACGGAGGAAAAAGGAACTACAAGCGCTGCAGGCGAACAAACCGAGAAACAATTTTAAATTGGAAAACTAGTGAAAAAAAAAATATAAAATAAAAAAATATATATATATATAGAGAGAGAGAGAGAGAAAAAAGACTGTGGGGTGACGGAGATGAAAAAACGATTCTCCTTTTAGTGCAATCGTTTAACGATTTACCACTCGTCGCGATTATCATACTCGGGCACTGCCGATGGAAAAAAAAACTTTCGTCGGATCGAATTTAAAAATACGAAAAATAAATATTCTCTTCGTCTTTTTTTTTTTTAATTTATTTTACCATAAATAATTTTATCATCAAAGAGAGAGAGAGAAAAATTTAAAGTTTTGGACGGATGCGAGTCCCGAGAGGTGATCATTGCAACGAGGGATTGTTCCTGATTGGACGCCCGAATGTCGTTGCACATCATCATAATAGGATTCTTCGTGGAAACTGCCCTCTAAATAAGGAACCATCCTCACCAATATCAACTCTATCAGGTCGGTTGTGTTGACCACAGAGAGAGAGAGAGAGGGTGGCGACCATACCTCGAATATATTTTTTTTTTTTGTGTTCACCTTTTTGTGTGTGTGTCTCCTTTTTTGTATCCGCACAAAACGTGTTTATATATATATATATATATATAATATATTTATATTATATATTTATATTATATATTATATATTATATATTATATATTATATATTATATATTATATATTATATATTATATATTATATATTATATATTTATATTATATATTTCATATATATATATATATATATATATAGTCACAAAAATGCACGTGATGCCCCACGCACGCTTCGTCTTTTTTTCCACCCCTCACAGTGAGCTTATAGCGAATTAATTTTAATTAAAAAATAATAATAATAATAACAATAAAATACGACTTTATTGCTATTTTTTATTTTCATTGTCGCAAAAAAAAAAAAAAAAAAAAACAATATTTTAATTATTCATAACCGAGAAAATTCGTTAATCCTCTAGAATAAAATGATTGAAAGAAAAAACTAAAAAAAAAAAACAACACGTATGGAACAATGAAGAGACTAAAGTGAGAATTACGAGCGAAGGAAAAATTATTTATTTAAAATTCGTGAATAAAAAAATAAATAAATTTATATATATATATATATGTATCGTACATGGTGTATATATATATATATATAGTGCGATATGCGTACTGCCGGGGACACGGCAGGGACAAAAAGAACGGTCCAGCATCAACCGTTTCGTGGTCCATCGAATAATCCTGGAACAATTTTAAGCCAGGAAATTCGTTCGAACGATCGACGACGTTTTAACGATCGTGAACGTGAACGTGAACGAGAGTGCAATGTTGACGAGGTCAATATTGAGAGAACGATCAGTCCATATTCTCAATTGCATGGAAATTTACAAGCTGACAATAATAACAATCATGATCATCATCGGAATCTCGAGTCGACGGATCATCATCTAACGGGTCATCGACTTGACGATCAATCATGGACCAAGTGTAAGTCCTTTTTTTTTTTTTTTTTTTTTTTTGGCGCGAAATTTTTTTTTTTTTTTTTTTTTTTTCATCAAATTATATTTTACGAATTTTTAATTCAATCAAAATCGAGACGGAATTTACCCGATTTAGCGATTCATACACGAGACTTTGCACATCCTGAAAATTTAGCACAATTTTTTTTTTTTAATTTCGAAAATTTTGGGAAAAAAAATTACGCGGTGAAAAATCGACAAAAAAAAATTCCGCGGTGAAAAATCGGCACTCAATTTTTCCAATTGTTCATATTATCTTATTCATCCCATTAAATAATCTTAGGAAACAAAATTCCATGCAATGTTGATACATTTTTTTTTTTTTTTTTTTTTTTTTTTTTTTCAAATTTCGTTGCAGCGATGCAAATTTCAATATTACATTGTCGAAATTTTAGCTCGGCTGCTTAATCTTTGAGAATTTTCGACAAAAAAAAATTGTGGGTGAAAAATCGACAAAAAAAAAATTCCGGGTGAAAAATCGACAAAAAAAAATCGGCACTTAATTTTTCCAATTGTTTATATTATCTTATTCATCCCATTAAATAATCTCAGGAAACAAAATTCCATGCAATATTGATACATTTTTTTTTTTTTTCTTCAAATTTCGTTGCAACGATGCAAATTTCAATATTACATTGTCGCAATTTTATCTCGGCTACTTAATTTTTGAGAATTTTCGTGGGGGGTTGATAGGGGGTTGAAGGACTCATCGATATGTCGCTCGTCGAAATTATCGTTCATCTTAAATATTTAGCTGAGTAATAATTCGATTTATGGGCTCCTCCATGGGTTCCTCCATCGCTCGAAAACTCTCCAGTAAATTTATTTTCAAACTTTAGTCCCAAATAAATTCTCCTGTGACGTTAAACTTTTCATTAAATTTCAAAATTAAATCAAATCAAATCAAAAATTAAAATTGTCTTAAATCTTCGATCTAAAATTTGTTTTTTTTATCGATTGTCAATTTTTTTTCTTTTTCTTTTCACTTGCTCAGCCCGTATATATCTATATATATATATCGACACATAAAACACACGTCCCTGCGTTTCGATCGCCTGACGCAGAATCACTAAGCAGTGAGAGGTTTTACCGTTATATTCCGTGTGTTGCACACACACACACACACACAGACACTTGTAGTTAGGATGCTGGGTCCATGCATACGTATAATAATAATAATAATTAATTAATAATAATAATAATTATTATTATCAATAATAATAATTATTATTATTAATCATAATAATAATTATTATTAATCATAATAATAATAATAATAATAATAAAATAGCCGATTAAATATATATATATATGTGGTCACGTGTATACACAATCGTATTACTTGTGTCAGTGAATGATTTAATAGCAAATGGACTCAACGATTTTTCATGATTTTTATTGAGCTTAGATATGACATAAAACTTGAATTAATCGATAAATAGGCGAAAGTTTTAAAATTTAATTGTCATTTTTATTAGCGAGGATTCGAATGAGAGAGAAAGGATTTTGGATATGATGAAAAAAAAAAAGAAAAAAAAAAGGAGAAGGAACGCAGCGAGATGATCTCGCGAATGTCGCGAAAGCATCGGCCTCGATCGAGCGTCGATGCTCGTTTGAGGAGAGGACCAGAGACTGGCTCTTCTCGTGTAGTGTGCGGGCATCGGGAAAACATTCAGCCATCTCTTTTGCCACGCACAGGTCTCTTTACAGGTGTAACCGGTTCGTTGGGAGATAAATATAGTCTGGCAGCACGCCCGATAGTATCTACTAGGAATTTCTTTGCGACTCTATATGCTATATAGTACATACATATATATATATATATATATATATATATATATATATATATATATTTTTAATATATATAATAATAATATATATAGGAAAAAAATGAAGTTATATATATATATAATTTTTTTTTTTTTTATATATATAATAATAATATATATAGGAAAAAAATGAAGTTATATATATATATATATATACAGGAACGTAAAAAAAAACTTGCATATTATATACGATAAAACAAGTCAGAGTAAAAAAAAAGAAACATTTATTTCTTCATCGACGCCGAGGATTAAAACCTGAAGCGCAACTGTGAGAGAGAGAATAATATCCTTTCGCGATGTTCTCGTCATTACGAATCCGAGACATTTTTGGCCGACACGTAATTATGATGATGATGATGATGATGATGATGCTTCTCGCGCATTCGCGCGCAGCTAAATGATGCGCGATGAGAAGGAGTTGAACAACTTGGCGAGTTTCCGAGCGTGCATGAATGAGATTCGCGACTAAAGTGATGATGGCTCGCGGGCGGGGTGGGGTGCGGCGGCGGAGAAGGAGAAGGAGAAGGAGGAGGAGGAGGGGGAGGGGGAGGGCTCTCGCTTGTGTACAGTTCCACGAAACAAACGACAACGACGACGACGACGACGACGACGAGTATAATAAAAATGAGCCTTCGCGTCATTGTTTTTCGGTTGCCACGTGCTCTGTTTTGACAAAAACATAACTGTCATCTCTACAATTTTGTTTACATCTTGAACCAATTAAATTCTCACCCCTAAAAACATCTCGACGAATTCCCTTAAGATTTTTTGGCTACCCTTTCACGAGGTCACTTTAAAGGTCAAAACTTAATTTTATAGGGGGTGGGAATGGAAATAAAAAAAAAAAAAAATTCACCCCTAAAAACATCTCGCGAAAGGGAATATCTGGCAATTGATTTTAAGGGGTGCACGAGGTCACTTTAAAAGTCAAAACTTAATTTTACAGGGGGTGGGAATGGAAACGAAAAAAAAAACAAATTTTCACCCCTAAAAACATCTCGCGGAAGGGAATATCTGGCAATGGATTTTAAGGGGTGTCCCATATTTATGGATAAATGACGAATGCCCTTAAGATTTTTTCCCTCCCCTTTCACGAGGTCACTTTAAAGGTCAAAATTTAATTTTACAGGGGGTGGGAATGGAAACGAAAAAAAAAAAAATTTCACCCCTAAAAACATCTCGCGAAAGGGAATATCTGGCAATTGATTTTAAGGGGTGCACGAGGTCACTTTAAAAGTCAAAACTTAATTTTACAGGGGGTGGGAATGGAAACGAAAAAAAAAAAAATTTCACCCCTAAAAACATCTCGCGAAAGGGAATATCTGGCAATGGATTTTAAGGGTTGTCGCATATTTTTGGATAAATGACGAATGCCCTTAAGATTTTTTCCCTCCCCTTTCACGAGGTCACTTTAAAGGTCAAAATTTAATTTTACAGGGGGTGGGAATGGAAACGAAAAAAAAAAAAATTTCACCCCTCAAAACATCTCGCGAAAAGGAATATCTGGCAATGGATTTTAAGGGTTGTCACATATTTTTGGATAAATGACGAATGCCCTTAAGATTTTTTCCCTCCCCTTTCACGAGGTCACTTTAAAGGTCAAAACTTAATTTTACAGGGGGTGGGAATGGAAACGAAAAAAAAAAACAAATTTTCACCCCTAAAAACATCTCGCGAAAGGGAATATCTGGCAATGGATTTTAAGGGTTGTCACATATTTGTGGATAAATGACGAATGCCCTTAAGATTTTTTCCCTCCCCTTTCACGAGGTCACTTTAAAGGTCAAAACTTAATTTTATAGGGGTGGGAATGGAAACGAAAGAATTCTGAAATTAAACACCTAATATAAAATATATATATATATATATATATATATATATATATATATATATAATATACATATATATATATATATATATATATATATATATATAATATACATATATATATATAATGGTCAAACTGACCGGCAATTGGCACTCTCGAAATCTCCATTGGGATTCTCTCGTCTATTCGGCGAACGAAAAAACGCTTCCGCAGAGCTCTTCCTACAGGCCAAACTGCATTGTTTTCACGCGTCTCTCAACTATAAATATATCAGTTTGCGTACCACAACTGCCTTTGGCCTCTCGACAAAAGTTCGTATCACGTGCCATCGATACTTTTCTCCCTCTATTATCCCGTCGACGCCAACTACACACGCATACGCACACGCGTGTGCGAGCAAAAATAAGAAAAAAATAAAAAAAAACAAAAATGTTTATAAAAAAAAAAATTATACACGAAAAAAAAAAATTAAAAAAAAAATTATATATATATACAATTCAAGACACGGGACGTAATAAAAAAAAAAAAAGGATAAGACAAAATAGAGAAGCGAAAACAATCAGCGAGCACACGATCCTTCGTTGAGGCTCTTCGGGGGCCTAGAGCTCGTATAAAATATGCAACGCCATTATCCTCGTCGATGTATCGACTCAGTTGCATGTACATAAACGAAGGGAAAAATCACGCGCAGGAGAAAGAAAGAAACGAACGAAAAAAAAATCCAGTGAAAACCCTTAAAAAAATATTAAATAATTATTTTTTCTCATTTTAATTATTTTTATTTTGATTTATTTGAAATTTTATCACGTTGAGGATTCTCAGACTCATGCCCTCAGCTCGTTTCCAATCGATCCGAATGCACTCAACTCGTGTTTATCCTATTTTAGTATTTTTTGACTAATTTTTTTTTCGCCAAATTTACCAGTAAAAATTTTTGTCGGGAGTTTTTTTTTTTTCTCGTTTTATCCTCGTCGATGTATCGGCTCAGTTGCATGTACATAAACGAAGGAAAAAATCACGCGCAGGAAAAAGAAGGAAACGAACGAAAAAAAAAATCCAGTAAAAACCCTTAAAAAAATTTTAAATAATTTTTTTTTCTCATTTTAATTATTTTTATTTTGATTTATTTAAAATTTTATCACGTAGAGGATTCTCAGACTCATGCCCTCAGCTCGTTTCCAATCAATCCGAATGCAAATTATGCCCTTAAAAAATATTAAATAATTTTTTTTTCTCATTTTAATTATTTTTATTTTGATTTATTTGAAATTTTATCACGTTGAGGATTCTCAGACTCTTGCCCTCAGCTCGTTTCCAATCGATCCGAATGCAAATTATGCCCTTAAAAAATATTAAATAATTTTTTTTTTCTCATTTTAATTTTTTTTTTTTTTGATTTATTTAAAATTTTATCACGTACAGGATTCTCAGACTCTTGCCCTCAGCTCGTTTCCAATCGATCCGAGTGCAAATTATGCCCTTAAAAAATATTAAATAATTTTTTTTTTCTCATTTTAATTAATTTTATTCAAAATTTTATCGCGTAGAGGATTCTCATCCTATTTTAGTATTTTTTGCCTAATTTTTTTTTCGCCAAATTTACCAATAATAATTATTGATCGGGAGATTTTTTTTTTTTTCATCTCCAATTCATCTTCATGCAAGTTTTCGTACTCGGACTTTGTCCAGAGGAAAAAGAAAATATGAGGAAAAAACAAAAAAAAAATACAAGTCCGTTGGCTCGCGAGGTTTTTGCTGTCATTTTTTTTTCAAACAATTTCGTTTTTTTTTTCTTTCAATTCTGCCAAAATTTTCGTTCGATCAAAAATTCGCGATTAAAAAAAAAAAAAAAAAAATCTCGCTTGTCTTGGTCAGAAATTTTCGAAAGTTTAATCGGAGTTGGTTTATTCATTTATTGGTACGAGCGAATGAATCAAGTGTGTCGGGTGCCCAGGTAGGATTGATGATTCGGGACTGTATAAAAAAATACACACACATATATGTATATATATATATATATATATATATATATATATATATACGTATATATATATATATATATATATATATATATACGTATATATATATATATAAGCAGTTATAGACTATCCCCTGGTTAACGGCTGATCATTAAAACCAAAACGCTCGATGAATTGCCCCCAGGCAACCAACTTTGGATTCTCTATAGTTCTGGGTCACGAGAGTGTCTCTCGGTTACACGCACGTGCGTTCATAGTCAGCCTCATGGGCGCGCGAGTCTCCAGGCCAATAATATACGCGCTCACACACACGCACAATTATTGGCAATATTCTCTTTCGGGAAGATTTGGTGAAAAAAAAAAATTATCCGCCTGATATATATTCTCGGGCAAAAAAAAACCGGCGCCGTATAAAATTATTACCGAAGACAGAACGATTTTTTTTTTTTTCAATTTAATTGTCGCAATTTTTTTTTTAATTCGACGTCCATTTTTTTTTTTTCCGTTTAAATTTATTCAATTTTGAAAAATTTCATCTTTGCTCCAGCGAGATTGCTTTGCTTCAATGTAATAATTTATCTTATAATTAATTAAAATCAAAGAGGCTTTGAATTTTTTGTGTTTCAACGATATTTATTTTTATTTCGCATTTTTTTTGCTAATTTTTTAGTTAATTATATAATATATATATAATAATAATAATAATAATAATAATAATAATAATAATAATAATAATATTTGTGTGTGCGTGTGCGTGGGTTAAAAATCCACGCGGTACAACGAGAAGAGCGCGAGCATCAGCTGTGAGCGTCATGTGCGGGGGCAGATTTTCGTTCCCATCAGCGGCAGACGAAGACGACGCTTTGTAAAGCTTCGAACTGGGTGCTGCGATAAACCCCTGTGTGTATATATATATGTGTGTGTATGTATATAAACACCCCCGTGCGCCGTCGCACAATTCTCAATCGGTCCGGTGGCAACGTCCAACGCTGACGTCACAGTTCCACCCCCCACCCGTTATTGAACGCTCAACCAGGGACGTCATACCTTCAAGGACGTTCCGGCTCTCTCCCTCTCTCTTCCCTCTATTTTGGGAGTGTTGAAACTCTGCTAGAAAACGTGCATATTCTCTCTCTCTCTCTCTCTCTCTCTCTCCACTTGATCGCCAAAAAAATTATCCAATGGAAAATTTATTCACCATTCGCGCATCGAGACAAATTAATTTTTTTCCAATCAATAATTTTATTCAATTAGCAACGATGATGAGCAATTTTGCCAAGGACCTCAAATCAATATTGAAATTATTATTATTATTAAATAAAAAAATTGTTTCCGGACTTTTTTCAAAAATTCTCAATGCTGTGGTTTTTCTTTTTTTTTTTTAATATTTGCACGTTAAATTAATAAATCGAACAAAAATTTACGATTTCGATACGCCCTTTTCCTCTATTAATTATTCAAAGTTTTTTTGGGGGGTTTTTAGAAACAAGAAATATGTAAAATTGAAATTAAAAAAAAAATCGACAATTTTTTTTGTAATATTTTACATATCGAAAAATTGTTAACGAATAATTTTTTAGTTTCCCAAAAATTTACGCAATTACAAAAAGTTTTTCCAAAAAAAAAAAAAATCTGATAATTAATAAAATTTAAGTAAAAAAAGGAAAATGAGAATTGAATTTTTTTTTTTTACCAGCAAAGCAAAAAGTACATAGCAATTTTCAAAAAAAAGCATTCAACGAGATTTACAAAAATTCAAATTTTACTACAGCCACTCCTTAATTGAAAAAAAAAAAAATTTGACAAAATTCCTGAGGTTAAAAAAAAAATCGTACTATAATCATAGAGGGCGCCACGTGTATATTACAGAACGCTAAAATTTGGCATATGCGTTTTGTGTGGCGCGCCAGTATTTCGCCCGTTTTTATTTTCTCTCTCATCGCTCTCCGCGTTACTCTCCGCTTGGCTGTACTCTGGGGCTGAAGACGAGCGATCGATTGACGGAACTGCGGCACAACCGTGACGTCATTGTGACCGCGGATGTTACGACGACGTCATCGGTTATAGGTTGGCCAGGTGGCGACCGAGTCAGACACGGGGTGTTTTTTTTTTACAAGTGCCTCTGTATATATATGTATATATGTATATATATATATGTATATATATATATATATATATATATATATGGCGCGAGCCTGGACTCTCCGTCTCCCTCTATCGCACGAGACACCAGGCTGGGTCAACTCGATCGGACTTAATGTAGCATATATATATATATATATATATATATATATATATATATATATCGTCGGTGAGAAGAGAGACGGACGAGGGATGGCAAGGCCGCCGTCGCCTTCAACCGTCTCTCGCCGCCACCACCACCACCACCACCACCACCCTCTTGTATTAACCCAACGTCCCAGTTAAAGGGGATCGCTCGATACAGAGCGTTTATTCATACCAAAGACATGCATGTCGACTGACTTGTATATTTCCAATTCTGGAACTTTTTTTTAACATAATTGTCACAACACCTGGGTGGTAATAATGCGCAGAAATTTTATGCCCAATTAGGCAATGGAATTAATAGATAATTATAAAAATTAAAGGATAGGAATTTATTCGACGAATTTAAATATCGTAACGTGGTATATTTTTTGCTTTTTTTTTTTGCGAGGTGACAGTTTGGATTTTTTTTAGCTCGTAAAATTTTTCCGCTCATAATTCATGACGATTCGTCAGCGAAATTCATTCCGTCATATTTTTTTTGGCACTTCCTGTGTTAGTTTTTTTCACGTTTTATTGTTGAGAAAGTTTTTAGTTCACTGACGCTACCGTCAGGGGGCTACGAGTACTAAGGAGAGTCGCGCGCGCTCCTCTTGTGGTGGCGTCAGTAACTAAATTTCAAGCTCGGGAGATACAAATCAATTGAATATTTATCTTTAATTTAATCCTCATATCACGATGAGGAAATTTTTCATCGTTACTGAAATTTCCGCCAGGGGCGCTGACCACCATGCGCTCCCCTAGCGGTAGCGTCCAGTAACTAAAGGAGTGACTGACGCTTGAATGGAAAACCGGATATATATAATTTATTTAAAATCAACAAAATTTATGATGTTTCATGACCCAAATAACTGCAATAAAACTGATTGAACCGTTGGGGGGGGGGACACAAAACAGATAATCTTCGTAATTTATTTAAACTCATTCGCGAGAATTGACTTAATATTTAAATGAGAATCAAGCGCTTGGCTATTTCTACTTGTATGATTTAAATGCTTTTCAAAAACTACGTAAGCAACATAGACAGATATTTACCATTTAACTCACAAATTTAATAATAAAATTTGTTTAATTTAGATTTAATTTATTCTTGTATTTTATACACCTTATTCGATAATATTTCCAATCAAAGGATATATATACAACGAATTAAACGGTCACGTAAATTTGTCTCGTGGCGAGAATCGGTTGAATCCAACCTGTTTTTCTACCGAGTGTCTTTGAGCTTTTGCAGAAAAGTTTCAAGTATACGCGGACAATTATTGGCTCATTATTTCAGGGTGGCAAATTGCCTTTCGGTGTACCCGAGACGAGTGTGTGCTAATAATTGTCACATTTGTTTCTCTCGTTCATTCGGACAATCACTGTACCATTTTCGACCTGTCGAGCGTTCTATATAACACTCGGGCAACGTATATATATATATATATATACATATATATAAGACGCGGTATAATATAGAAAAGTAATACAACTAATAGAACAGGTTGGATTGCACGAACCGGTACTGCGCTATCACTTTCCTCGCTGTCTTGAAATCGGTTGGTCTCTCTATAGCGTTCCCGTTGGAAATATACTTGTCTTGTACTCTCTCGTAGTGCAGCGGGTGGCTGCGTGAGATTGCCACGTGATTTCCAAGCCCTCTCTCTCTTTTCTCGATCGCCTCCGCATATTTTGTATTTCATTAATAATAATAATATTTAATGGAAAAAGTGATTGAAACATTAAAAAAAATATTCAAACGATGGCCATTTCTGATAGTAGAAATATATAGCGCGTCAGTTCGCCAGAATCCCGCCAGGTGGCTACTCGCGAAGGGTCTCTCGCGAGCGGAGTAACGCGTCAGTGTCTATAATAGGCGCGCCGCTCCATCATCAAAAATTCCCAAACTATGGAAAACTATCCAATAATTTCATGCGGAAAATGTTTTTTCCATAAAATTTATTTTTCAATTCAATAAAATGATTTTAATTGAATTATACATCGAAACTTTTTTTAATCCACATTTATATATATATTGACAAGTATCGATCGAATCTTTTTCATTTGGCAGCAGCTTTTTCTTTCTTCGCCTCTCGCAATGCTTTATATCGTTGAAAAAAATCACAACAGAGTCAGAGACGACAGAGAGAGGAGTGCGAAGGAGAGAAAAAGCCAGGAAAGATGAAGGACATTTGAAATAATCGATTTGTCCCGTTCGCGGCATATGCATATGGACGCTCGATAAAAGTGTCTCGCCTTCCACACACGCCATCCACGGCCGGATAAATAGCTAAGGTGGTAATCACCGCGGTGGCAGCAGTGACAGGCGAACATGAGAGCCCCGCGTATAGTTACTCGTTGAGGGTAAACTCTCGCCGGATTCTCTTTGCTATCAAAGCCAGACTGCTGTTGCCATCTGTCATATACTCGGGACACAACTTTCTCGATTATGTTACATGCGTTGACCCAGAGAGAAAATGTTTTGATATTATATACAATAATAATAATAATTATTATTATTATTAATATTATTATTATTATCATTAGATAAGACCATTGATATTTGAAAGAGAAAAATTTATTTGCATTAAGATCTCTGCTGTCAATGGTAATTTTTTAATTCCATAACTTCTGTCCGGTTAACTTTAACTTGAGTTAAAAATTCTTTAATTTTTTTCCGTAATAATATTCCCCCCCCCCCCCCCCCCCCCCCACCCTGATTTTGGTAAATTTACAAGAGATGAAGAAAATTCAACTACCGATCAAAATTTCATCTCTCCCGAATAAAATTTTCAATTATTATTATCCTTAATTATATATCGAATTCAATTAACGAATCGCATTGAGTTATTTTATTGATTTTTTAACTCGCGAGATATATATATATATATTCAATCTTGCATGAATAATTATCATTTATTAGCCAAATAGAAATATCAAGAGAATTTCATACAGCTAAAAATTTGAATAATCCTAGTGGAAAAATCGATAAATCGAATGAAAGCATCGAACGATACGAGGGAAAAAACGAAGCTCACGAGTGAATAGTGGTGGATTCGAGATGCAGATAACTCCCTCAATCATACCTTTTCAGAGGCCTATATATATATATATATATATATAGTTATAGGACATTGGCGTTAGAATGTATATACATGGATTTTAAAATACGCGGGTATATAGCATCACTGTATATATATATATATATATATATACATATATATATATATATATATATATATATATATATATATATATATATATATATATATATGTATATATATATATATATGTACATATATATGGAATATAGCAAACGTTATAGAGAGTGCACAGTATTGGACCACGATGCCGGTTGAGCTTCGCTCTCACGGTAGTACAATATCGTACAGTAACTGACTTACGCTACGGGGGTCATAGGTCTCGAGAGTCCTACATATCCAGCTCGCGCGCGTTCGCCAAGCGAGCTATCTCTTCGCAGACGGCACTTGGCGATGCACGAGTTAAAACCACTTCGTCCTCTGCTTATACATACTATATATATATATATATGTATATATATATATGTATGTATATATCTATATGTGTGTGTGTATATTTTTTTATATATATATAGTATGTATAAGTGAGGCATAAAGTATATATATATATATATGTATGCATGTATACTTCATTGCTCTTACGAGAGGCAGCACCGTCGATGCGCTCCTATCGAGATCCTATCTCTTTACCGGCCTTTTTCTCCTTCATCTTTATCGGTTATTTTTTTATTTTTTTTCTTTTTTTCTAAATCTTCTTCTTCTTCTTCTTCTTTTTCTTCGGTAGACTAGTAGACCGTATTGGGCACCAAGTAAAAGGATTTCTCGGCGCTCGTGATTCCCGGCAAATTACACAAAATCCATTTATAGAGATAAAGATTTTTTTTTTTTTTTTTTTTTCCATTTTGTTTTTTAATTTATAAATTCCTATCGTTTCCTTATGTCTCGTATAACCGATTACGTATTTCCTCATACTGACAAGTTTTTCGTGCTATATAGCCTGCAATGGGCTGGTTTATTATTATTATTATTATTTATTTTTTTTACGAAATATTCGATTTTACAGGCGACCATGCAGAAGGACATTTAATCGAAGTTTGAGCGAAGTTTGGACGATTCGATATTATTTTATATTATTCTTGATCGATTTAACTCTCACTTGGCCCAATTTTAGCCTTATCTGCGACCCGATTTAGTTTAAGTCAGATTTAAAAAATAGTAAAAATCATTCTCGCCATATGTACCTGCGTGTATATATATATATACATATATATATATATATATATATATATATATGAGCAAGTTTTACCTTATCTGACTCGATTAAGTTTAAGTCAGATTTAAAAAATAGTAAAAATCGTTTCTGCCATATGTACCTGCGCGTATATATATATATATATATATATGTATGAGCGAATCTTCGCTCTACCTGCAAGCCCTGCAAGAGGATTTTTTTTTCAATAATAAAAAAAAATATTTTTCATATTAAGGGCTCGACTGCTCAAGTAGCAAATTTCTATATATATATATATATATAGTTTTTTAATTTAATTTTTTTTTATTATTGAAAAAAAAATCCTCTATATATATATATATATATATGAATGTGCTTGCGCTTCGACTACACGTGCGCAGGGCACGTGGAGGGGCGTCGCGTATCCAAGATTTTAGTGGAGGTGGATCGCGTTTTATGTAGATATATATATATACATATATATATATACATATATGCAAGGTTGAAATCTTCGATTTGGCAATTAGCATCGGAGGATTCTACCATGAATTAATTCGCTATATATATATATATATATCTTATATAAAAGGGAAAGCTGTTTATCACGCCCCCAGTTATCGATCTTATACTTGACAAAAATGATATTTAAGGAGTTTTTGATGAACATTTTTTTTTTTTTTTAATTTTAAAAGAATTTACGATCAGATGAAAAACAAACAAAAAAAGTTCATCAGTGCAAGATTCTAAGAAAAATTGCATTGTACGAAAAAAAAAAGAAAAGATTTTCAAAAAAAAAAAAATGTCAAAAATTATCACATTTTCTCAAGACGATTTATACTCCTCGACTTTGTGCTCAAACAAAAAATTAAATTGCCATTGAATTCATTAAGTTACGATCTTTTTTTTTTTTTTTTTTAATTTTTCAAGTCGAGCTGTCAATTTTTAGATCTTCGATCTTTTTTTTTTTTTTTTCAAATTTTTTCTACAGTCATAAAAATCAAGTGGCATTCTCTGAGTCTACTAATGGCATTTTCAAAACTCTCCAAATAAGCTCAAATCGGACAATTTAACATCGAGCTAGAATCATTCAAAAATTTACCATTTTTTATGTTTTTTTTTTTTCTCATCTATCCAATATGGAAAATTATTAATTTTATGTTTACTCAAATATACGATAAATTAATCAATATTTTCTCGCTTATAAGGGATTATTTGCGAATTTAAAATATTACTGAAGAAATATATATATATATACATTGAATTTAATTATGAAAATATATATATATATATAGAATTAAATTATGAAAATATATATATATATATATAGAATTAAATTATGAAAAAATATATATATATATAGAATTAAATTATGAAAAAATATATATATATATACAGAATTAAATTATGAAAAAATATATATATATACACATACGTATATATATATACGTACATAAATACACAAATCAGCTGTGCGTGTGCACAAGCATAGAAAAAAAAAATATATATATATATACATGCAGGAAATTTCGTACAAAGCGATAATGTGGCGTGACCATCTGATTAAGGAACTCGAGATATTGTCACGCTCGAGCCTTTTCTCTCTCCCATTTTACGCGCCTGTATCGGGTTACATTTTTTTTTTTCACGCTTCTCTCCTCCCCTCCCCTCCATCACCGCCACCCGCTGAGATTCTCTCTCTCTGTTTGGCAATTTTTTTTTATCGCATATTTCGTGTGTCGATTAATTAAAAAAAAAAACATTTAACGATGGGACACTTTATCGTTGCATATATATATATATATATATATATATATATATATATATATATATATATATATATACACATATATATACATATATATATGTATATAGATATAGATGTAGATATAGATATATATATATAGATATAGACATATATAAAAATGTTTTTATATGTACTTATATATATATATATATATATATGTAGATATATATATATATATATTGCATAAATTTTATCAAATGATATTATAGACTGGCCATCTGCATAGACGATGTTCAATGGCGTCTCGTGCCAATGAGCTTGTTTACTCGCTGACTATTCGTAACCGTCGTGTGAGAGAGAACGAGAGAGAGAGAGAAAATCGTTGTCTTTCTTAAATTCACGTTTATTCTATTTCTATATATATATATATTAAGAGGCGTCTTCGTAAGACGTAAACAAGCCCAATATTCGGTGTGCTGAATGTGTTTACTTTTTTTTTTTTTTTTTCTATATTTTTATCTTTTTTATTTATTTTTTTATTGATTTCTATCGCCTTTTTTTTTTTTTGCTAATGTCCTTAGGCTTTTTGGTGGTCCAATAAAGAGGACTACTCGGGGTCGTCCGATATAGTCGATGGGAAAAAAATTAAAAAAAATATATAATAATAATAATAATAATAATAATAATAATAATCATAATCATAATCATAATAATCACAATAATAACAATAACAATAATAATAATCATAATAATCATATATATATGTATGAATGAGATAAGACTCTCGAGGGCGTGTGCAGGCGATGAGACGAGATCGTGTAATAATCCAAAACGTTGAAAAGGGATGATTTTATAAAAGGTACGTCGATGAGCCTCGTAGAACACGTCTATGAGTGTAATATTTTAAATGCCAGCGATTTCATGCCTCCCTCGAGCATAAACACCCCCTTATGTATTAACGTTTATATATATATATATATATATATATATATATATATATATATGTATATAAAATTCAAAGGGCTGCTGACGGGATTTTCCTATATATTAAGGCCGGCATTATCGCCACTCTGGTCGCACTCGGTACACGTCCTCGAAGCGACACGGACGTCTCACTATATATATATATATATATATATATATCACTCTCGCGGAAAAATTTAAAAAATAAAATCTCTTATTTTTATTTTTTTTTATTTCACTTCGACGCCCTTAAGCCTTAAGCCGGTTTTTAAGGGTCAGGCCGAGATGCCAGAAAAGTTACGTTGAGAAATCAGGAGGAAAATTGATTGAGAAGAAAAAAAAAAAGTAAAAAAAAAAGATAAGCAAGAAGAAGAAGAGGAGGAAGAAGAAGAAGGCGCGTAGCCTGGAGCGTAAAAGACGAGGCGCGCGGGGTCGCAGTGAAAGTGTGCCTTTGAAAAATTTGAATTATCTATATATATATATATATAGACGACAGGCTGGACCGTTCTGCGAGACGCGCGTGTGACGTTCAATTATATATACAGCTATATATATATATTTAAAAAATTATATATATATATATCGGCCTCGCGTAACCCACCTATCCGACGAGTATATATATATAGTGTATTACACGAGATAATCATAAAAGTGAAGGTTGCCTAGATTTTTCGTAGCATCCTCGTCCCTTCACCTTTTCCCCGTGAGAGTATCAAACTTTTATTTTTATTTAAAATTTTTTTTTTCCTTTTATTTTTTTCTCTTTATATCCGTATACGAGTGTCCACGTGTTCGCGTCTCCGTCTGGCCGGAGAACGCAAAACTTGGTCCACGAATGTGACCCCTGCGCCGTCTTTTTTCGAGCCGAAATACTCATCGATATATCAAAATAAATACTCAAACAGAAAAACAAACACGAGAATAATATTTGCGGAAAGAAAAAAATAAACAAAAGAAGAAAAAAAAACGAAACCGTTACGTGCGCATCGCAGATATGATCGTCATGGATCGATCTCACTCGCAATATTGTAAATATTGTACGTAGGAAGAAAAAAAAACGAATTATTTTACAAATATTCGACGAGGATCGAATTTTAATGAGAAGAAAAAATTGATTCAAATAACTTTTTGATTTTTTTTTAAATATTAAATTGTTATTTTTTTTTGTTATTATTCGATGGAAAATTTTAATGATTTTATTGCTTTTGTCAATTGATGTCTTTATCGCACAATTCTATATTTTCATCTGTGTGTCGTTTTTCCAGCAAAAATTATCTCGTAATTAATGTTTTTTTTTTTTTCTTCGTATAAGCCAAAAATCGATTTATCTTATTGAATTTTTTTAATTTCCACACTTCCTTACACTCTTAATTAATAAAGAAATAAATTCATTTTAGTAATAAATAAATTTATCGTAAAAATTTATTAAAAATTGTTAATTTTTTTTTTTTTTTTTCAAATTTACACGAACAATTTAATTGAAATTGCATAATTGCCAGTCTCGTACTAATTCACTCGAAATTTAAGAATAAAAAAAAAAATCGATCAATTTTTTTTTCATTTTTTTAATAAATAAATTTATTGTAAAAATTTATTAAAAATTGTTAATTTTTTTTTTTTTTTTCAAATTTACACGAACAGTTTAATTCAAATTGCATAATTGCCAGTCTCGTACTAATTCACTCGAAATTGAAGAAAAAAAAAAAAAATCGATGAATTTTTTTTTTCATTTTTTTAATAAATAAATTTATTAAAAATTGTTAATATTTTTTTTCATTATTTATTTTTTTACAGGGCAATTGCATACACCAAGTGGCGACAGCGATTGCGAAAACGGAAAGAGTTACAGCAACAGCAACAGCAGCCCTCAGCAGCACCAACAGACGGTATCGGTCGATCAGTCCTCGCGTACTGAGATCGGGGAAAATCGTTGTGTCGGTATTGCAGCCTGCAACGAGGAACAGCAACAACAATCTACCGGTACGGTAACAACAGCAATCACGACGACCTCGACGACAACCACGGCTACCGCCTTCACCGTTGCCTCAAGTATGCTTCTGCTCCAAACACAAGTATGTATATTTTATATACATTTTTAGTATTTAATTATTTTTATTATTATTTTTATTATTCAATTATTATTATTTTTTTTTTATTTTTATTATTTAATTATTTGTATTTTTTTTATTATTTTTATTATTTAATTATTTGTATGATTCAATTATTTAATTATTTAATTATTTTTATTACTTAATTATTTGTATTTTTATTATTTTTATTGCCCCCCCCCACCCCATGCCCCCCCCGCGGCCGCCATCGTATATATAAATTCAGAGTCGCTTGATAATGTCTTCTGGGACCAATAAACGAAATGTCACCTCGCGGAACTCGTACTGAGCGCGCAAATTTAATATATATATATATATATATATAGCTAGTGTGGTGAGCTATATATATATCTATAGCTAGTTTGGTGAGCTATATACATATATCTATAGCTAGTGTGATGAGCTATATATATATCTATAGCTAGTGTGGTGAGCTATATATATATATATATGTATAGAGCTCACCACACAAAGCCTCTTCGTTTTGATCACCAGGGCGAATCATCCCCCTATAAAATTTCTCTACATTATGACACGATTTTTCACATAATTAAATAATAATAATAATACGACGAATTTCTAACTCGTTCTGCCTTGATTGTACATCAATATTTCTTATGATAAAAAAAAAGAAGAAGAAGAAAAGAAAAAATGAACTCTTTTTGTTTTGCAGAGCCCGTTCGGATGTAGCAGCTTCGCTGATTTGCTTAGCGCGCCTTACACAGATCCCGCTGACACGGGAAGTCTACCCGAGGAGTTGGATCCATTTCCGGAGCTTCAATTGGGCAATCCGCAGGGTGTACCAAACGCCGAGGAACCCGCGCAGCCCCAACAGGCCATTCATCATCATCTGCAGCAACATCAGCACAGACCATTGTCCGCTGTTGACCTACACACCGATTCACTCAGGTACTTGGTCTTTTTCATATTTTTCTTCTTCCTCCTTTCCTTTTTCTTCTTCTTCTTCTTTTTCTTCTTCTCCTTCTCCTTCTCCTCCTTCTTCTTTTTCTTCTTCTCCTTCTCCTTCTCCTTCTCCTCCTTCTTCTTCTTTTTTTTCTTCTTCTTCTTCTTCTTCTTCTTCTTCTTCTTCTTCTTCTTCTTCTTCTTCTTCTTCTTCTTCTCCTCCTCCTTCTCCTTCTTCTTCTTCATCTTCATCTAAATCTTCTCCTTCTTCTCCTTATCTCTCTGTCTCTCTTCACTTTCAATTATCATCCACATCGTCTTCTTACACGTATAAATCATCGTATTTTTTTCTTTTTTCCTTACAGTCCAACGCCATTGCCAAGTTTCCAAGAGACCTATACGATTCATCAGCAGCGTTACACCCGTCAGGAATTATTGGGTCTCGGTATTAAAATGGACGACGAGTGTTTCGATTCGTTGCAATACACGTGCAACAATCAAGTTCCCTATACGGCTGATTTTTCAACTAATACGGTCACGTATCAAAATCATCATCAGCCTCAACAGCAACAACATCATCATCATCAATCCCAGCAGCAGCAGCAACAACAACAGCATCATCATCATCATCATCCTCATCATCATCATCATCATCATCATCAGCAGCAGCAGCAACAGCAAATTCATCATCATCATAATCATCATCTTGTGCAACAGCAGCAGCAGCAGCATCTCCATCATCATCATCACACGAGTCCGAATGACAACCACAGCCACCAAAATGTAAGATTTTTCATCTTCGAATAATACGATAAAAAAAGTTTTTACTAAAAATCTATCGAAATGTTCCGATTGCTCAAAATTTGGGAAAAGTACTCGAGCGGATATTTTGATTATTGTTATTAATCACAAACAGATAACTCCTGGAGCGATGAGTCCAGCATCGCCGACGATCTCAACCAGGGCGAGTAGCACGACGAGATCACCACCTCCGGGTTCTCCAACACCGCCGGTCACGGCGTCGGGAACCACCGCAGCAGCCGCAGTTTCAGCAGCGCCACCTCCACCACCACCGCCACCACCTCCACCTCCACCTGGCTATTTCACCGCTGTCTCCTCCACGAATTCTGTACCGATTGTTTCGTGCACCCCGAATGTCAGTGGTCTTCTTGGTCATCAACGAGACATGAACAGCAGCTATGCCAGTGTACCGATGAGCCCATCTTACGGGCAACCGAACAATCATGTCGTTGGTCCAATTACGAACGTCGCTCTCCCGAACGATCAGATACGATCGAATCTCCCTAATAATCCCGTACTCGTGACAAATTCTGGGAGAACGCGAGGACCCATGACGCTTCAGAGATCCGATTCTACGAGGTACTTTGTTTTTTTTTTTTTTTCAATCTTTTTCGATCTCATAGCCAATGGCTTTTCTTTTTTGCGTGATGTGAAACTTACTTACCTACAGTCGGTAAAAAATAATTGTGATACATTTTTACGTTTTTTTCCTCGGAGATGGATGAATTTTTTACCAGTTCGAGTTTTTAGCACACATGTAACGTCGATGAAAAGTTACATTGATTATTGGATTCTCATACATGAAGAAGATTTTTGTGTACTAAAATTTATAAAAATCGACTCATCGTGATTTTGTTTTTTTTCTTAATGACGAGTGTAGCAGCGGAAGCAATCAAGAATCGCCGAAATCTCGTTCAAGCTGTGCTGGCAGCACAACGCACGGAGTTCCTTCGCCCGGTGGTAGTGAACGAGCCCCACCCAGTCCAAGTCAATTGTGCGCTGTTTGCGGCGACACAGCAGCATGTCAGCATTATGGCGTAAGAACGTGCGAGGGTTGCAAAGGATTTTTCAAGCGTACAGTGCAAAAAGGATCGAAATACGTTTGCCTTGCGGAAAAAGCCTGCCCAGTTGACAAACGAAGGCGAAATCGTTGCCAATTTTGTCGATTTCAAAAGTGCCTGATGGTCGGTATGGTCAAAGAGGTGAGAATTTTTTTTTTATTCCCGACGATAATAATTTACGAAAAAAAAAGAAAAACTCTGAACTACCACCAAATTTCAATTATAAACTGCGCAAAACTGTATAAAATTCAAATACTTCCTATATCTACAAATAAGCAAAATGGCGTCGTTAGATCGCATGGCGCGATCTGGATTAAATTAGTAAAAAAAAAAAAGAAGCAAAATTTTCAGCATTAAAAAAAAAACGCTGTGTATATTTTAATAAATTAATCGTCCATGTTAAAATCTCCCAGGTCGTCAGAACGGATTCGTTGAAAGGACGTCGTGGACGGTTACCCTCGAAGCCAAAATCACCCCAGGAGTCACCGCCAAGTCCGCCGATATCCCTGATAACGGCGCTTGTACGTGCCCACGTTGACACAACTCCCGATCTTGCCAATCTCGATTATTCCCAATACAGAGAGCCAGGACCGAGCGACTTGCCGATCAGCGAGGCTGAAAAAATTCAACAATTTTACAATCTTTTAATGACATCGGTCGATGTTATACGCAATTTTGCCGACAAAATTCCTGGTTTTGCCGATCTAACGAGGGAGGATCAGGTCAGTAATTGAAAAAAAACTCTGAGTGAAAAATTCTGCGACTCTCACATGGGGCGAGGAAACAATAATAATAATAATACTAATGATTTTTTGTTTTTCATCCATCCTTTCAGGAATTACTCTTCCAATCGGCGAGTCTCGAATTATTTGTGCTCAGGCTGGCATATCGCACGAGAGCGGATGACACGAGTCTGACCTTTTGCAACGGTGTCGTACTCGCCCGTGCACAATGCCAACGAAGCTTCGGCGATTGGCTCCACGGTATTCTTGATTTTTGCCAAGCTCTTCGTGTACTCGATGTCGACATCAGCGCCTTCGCGTGTCTGTGCGCCCTCACTCTCGTCACTGGTTAGCTAATAATCACATTTTAGTAATTCCCCTCCCCCACCCCACGCTTACAACGAATTCCCCTCACCCCTTCTCCCACTACCCTCGTAAGGCAAATTACTATTTGGGGGTGAAATATAGAAGATTATCGGATTCTTTTCAATGAATTTTTTGTCGAATACAGAAGACTATCAGAGTCATCTCTTCCCTAAGAGATTATGGCGGCAAATTCAAATTTCCTTTCAATCGAAATTATAACGGTTTTTCGTCCAAGACTCTGGTCTTGGACGAAATTCATTAAACCTAATTCGTTAACAGTCTTCTGAGACTGTTAACGAATTAGGTTTAATGAATTCTCTCCCCCCCCCCCCCACTATCCTCCTAAGGCAAATTACTATTTGGGGGTGAAATATAGAAGATTATTCGTTTCGATTGAAAAAGAAGTAACTGGCCGACGTGACGAAATATTGACGTTTTACCCGATAGAGTTTCACCTTTGCACCTCTCTCTCTCTGCCCATAAATAGTCCATTTAAAAAATATCACGCGATTTAAAATAATTGTCCCACTTGTCAATTAATCTTCTTCTATTCTACATTTTTATTTTTCTTTTATATTTACAGAGAGATACGGCCTGAAAGAGCCACATCGGGTTGAGCTACTGCAGACTAAAATAATATCGTCGTTGCGCGATCACGTGACATACAACGCCGAGGCTCAACGTAAAACTCAGTACCTGTCGAGGCTTTTGGGCAAATTGCCCGAGCTTCGTAGTCTCTCCGTTCAGGGATTGCAGAGAATTTTTTATCTCAAACTCGAGGATCTTGTACCTGCGCCACCACTTATCGAGACGATGTTTGTCGGTAGTTTGCCATTCTAAAAGCCTCCCTATCATCATCATCATCGTCATTATCATCATCATCATCATCATCATCATCATCATCATCATCATCACGAGTTATTGCGGGACAGACTCGAGTCTGTCACATAACCTCAATAAAAATTAGCAAACATATCAGCACGAGACGGTGATATCGCGAAACTCTCGCAAGCAGTTCCCGTTCAAGTAAGAACAAAAATAAGCAAAAAAATTCTTTCGTTTCATTTTTAAAAAAATATATAGTGTAGTTTGAAGTCACTCGCCTCTTCGGGCAGCCTTTCGATACGTAAAATTCAAGTAACTATGATAAATTATAAATGGTACATCATATGCATGGTGTATTATATATATATATATATATATATATATATATATATATATATATATATATATATATATATATGATATATCGACAAGACCAACGTTTTGAGACGAGCTTTTGTGTAATGTATGAATTAATGAGAGTGTCAGATAAAAAAAAGAGAGAGAAAGAGATCGAGAAAATGAGAGAGAGAGAGAGAGAGAGAGAGTGAAGAATGATGAAAAAAAAAGAGATAAAAAAAATTCATCGGTCCTCATATTAACGTCTATGTGATTTTAGTGCATTAAGGAGAAACGGTAACACGTGTCTTGGTCGTAAGAATTTTTGTGCGCACCTGGAGCACCCAAATTAGTTACGTCGATAGAAATAATAATAATAATAATAATAATGATAATTTCATATCATCTCTGTGTTCGACGTACACGAAGATGTCACCGAGACCGTGCACCGGGATAAAAAAAAAGAAAAAAAAAAACGTGAAAAGAAAAAGTTACCTATTATTTTACGATATTAATTTTTAGTCGAACTAAAACGTAATAAAAAGAGTTAAGGGTAGAAGAAAAAAGTAATGAGGAAGATGATGATTAAAAAAAAACCTATTTATACGTTTTTTTGTTTTTTTTTTTTTGCGCTACTCCGTTACCACGAAGAGAGGAAAAACGAGAATGAAAAAATGAAATTGAAGTAAAAAAAAAAAACCACCACCACCACCATTACCGCTAATATTTTAATGCTGCTACTCCTATTATTCTTATCAATCATAAGACTATAAAAATATCACCACCGGTTACCAAGTTAGACAGCAAAAGTGATGACAAAGCAAATAGTAAAAAAAAAAAGGAAAAAAAAAATAAAGCAATTACGAAAATTGCTCTAATCCTATGAAAAAAAAAGTAAAAAAAAAATCGCACCACACTATTGACTAGTTACTGTAATAACTATTGCAACTATTACTTTTTACATATGTGTTTCTATGATATCAAACTTCTGTTTCTTTTCACCGATAATTGAACGACGGAGATAATTATTAAAATAATATTAATAATATTAATAATAATAATAATAATAATAATATAATTACAATAAAATGAAAAACTCGTATTTCGCAGCATTTTTCATACGGCTGAATTTGTCGGTAAATTCACACGCCCGCGACCCTTTTTTCTGGCTTAAAATTAATTCCGATAATCTGTTTTTTTTTTTTTTTCTCGCTCAGAATTAATCGAATGAAATAAATTGATGGAAAATTTGAAAATAAATGCACGATGCCCGCGGGGGCAAAACATCTCTCGTTAATGGCAATCTTTATATTATATCGTTATGTTTTATATAGATGAAAAAAAAAATAAAAGAAATAAAAAAATAAATAAAAAATTCAACATGTGATATTGTGGAGGAGAAAAAAAGGCACGTAAAAACGCCTACTTCGGCATTCTCTGCTGAATATATATATATATATATATATATATATATATATATATATATATATATATATATATATATATATATATACATATATATTTATATATATATATTTATATATACATAAATAATAATGTATTCTGATACCATCATTTAATTAAATCCAACACGCAAATAAATTGAATTACATATTACATATGTTTGATTGAATGTTTCAAAGCCCCTTTATCACATATAATTCATATAACGAATGCGACGTTTTTTTAAATTTTCCGAATTTTTATAATTTTATAATTTTTCTATCAAATTTCATTACTTTTACCATCTCGCGATGAGTCATATTGACGACGAGATTTTGAATTTTTGAAAATTTCCCGTTCGTCCCAAATAGTCAACGAACGGAAAAGTTTCTTTACCGACCGAGATATCACAACCCAACTTTTACGATGACGTGTGGGACACATACAGGGTGTAAGAGGAATGGCATGATCGGCGCTCACGGCGGAGCGAAGGAGACAAAAAGAGTCTCATTGACCTTGAGAGGATTTGCCATAAATAATTTTTAATTTGAATAGAAAAAACAAAATCGTTCAGACGATTTATCTATTCCCCACCGCTCAATATGGCCTCGACTTCGAACTTTGCCAAATCCAATGGACAAGATACAAATTTTGACGTTGTGATCGTTGGCTCGGGCCTGGCTGGTCTCACAGCCGCGTACAGCATTCTCAAAAGGCACGTTGGATTGAGCATTCTCGTTCTCGAGAAAAATGGTAAAACTTTTAATCTCGAAATTCATATTTTTCATATTTACTCGAAATATTAATATTTCCTATAGAAAAAAAAAAAAAAAAATTATCAATAAGCAGATACGATAGGCGGCAGGATTCTTCCGGAGAATGATAGCCAATCCTATTTCGGGAATTTTTCTCAAGATAGCATCTCAACCATGATCAACGAACTCGGCCTGAATACGGAAAGTTCTGGTACGAGCGACAAAAATTTAATATTTCTGACCAAGGGCGCTCCGTTGGAAAAAATATCTAGGCTCGATTCTTGTCAAGTCTATCACTTTCTCAAGCTGGTAAAAAATATACTTGAATCCTTTCCTAAAAAAAAAAAAAAAAAATATCGTATTAGATCGAACTAAAGTGAGGAAAAAAAAAATTTTTTAAATGGTACACGGTAGAAATAATTTATTGATTCGCAGCTCCAAGCAATCAGCATTCAAGCAAGATACAAAAATTATACCAGTCACGTGGATAATAATGAATTTGGAAAAATTAGTATAAATCGTCTGATAGAGGGCGCTGTTTATCTTCCACGAGCACGAAAGCTCTGCAAAAGTTTGCTCGGCACTTGTTGCCCTGGAATTGAAGATTTAAAAAATGTATCGGCTCTGTGGTTTCTCGTAATGTTGAACGGGGCTGGTGGCCTTTTTGAAAAATTAAAAGCAACATTGGGCGACGAGAAACGTTTTTTCATCAAAGATGGTTTTCTCAATCTCGTTAAAACATTGGAAAGAAGAATAATCGTCGAGGGTGGAATAATAAAATGTCGGGAGAATGTCACAAAAATTGAAACAAACCAGAGAAGATTGATCGTTAAAACGGAAACAAAAAAATTCAAGCAAGTAAATTTAAATCCGTTTAGATGTCTCGAAATAACCTTAATAATGCTCTCATGGTCTAAGAGAGCCCACGACATTTTTACTAGTGAGATAAAAAATTTCAAGGTCATACATATGATTCGTTACGTCATTGATGGGGGAACACAAAATTACACTGCTGCCACCTATAGACCGAACAACACTATAAAAAAAACCCCCATTTTTTCTGCGCTCACTTGAATCGATCTATATAAAGTTGGCCTGAAACTTTAACTATTTAACTTTTTTCTTTTTCTACTCGTTAGGGAATCGTTGAGGAGTGATTGGGGGTCTAATTAAAACGTAGGGGAGTCAACCGATCTTTTTTAATCGAGAAATCAAAATTTGAGCGTGAAGTTAGCCTGACGAAATTTGATTTTTGACCGATTCGATTGTATGAGGTCTTAATCGACGCGAAATCGTTAGGCGGTGACGAATCACCTAATTATATCGTTAGGGAGTCTTTAGTTTTTCCGTCAGTCCGGAAAAACCATTCCGACCGGTTAGAGGACGAGTCTACGTTAATGTGTCGTCACTTCCGGGCGCTTCGGCACCACTTCCGGTTGCTCTGACGTCACTTCCGGTTACTATGACCCCACGTCCGGTCGCTTTGACGTCACTTCCGGTTACTATGACCCCACGTCCGGTCGCTTTGACGTCACTTTCAGTGGCTTTGACGTCACTTCCGGCCACTTCGACGTCACTTCCGGCGGCTTTGGCGTCACTTATAGTTGTTTTTACGTCACCTCTGATTGCTCTGACGTCACTTCCGGTCGCTTCAATGTCACTTCCGGTCACTTTGACGTCACTTCCGGTCGCTTTGACGTCACTTCCGATTGCTCTGACGTCAGTTCCGATTGTTTTGACGTCACTTCCGGTTGTTTTGACGTCACTTCCGGTTGTTTTGACATCACTTCCGGTCGCTTTCACGTCACTTCCGGTCACGTTGACGTCACGTCTGATCGCTCTGGCGTCAGTTCTGATTGTTTTGACGTCACTTCCGGTTGTTTTGGCGTCACTTCCGGTTGATTTGACATCGCTTCCGGTTGATTTTACACCACTTCCGGCCTCTTGCCACGACGGTGGTGCCATCTGTCGGCGAATTCGCGAAGCTGCAAAATTTCAAGGCAAATAATTGCATTTTGACGGTTGCGCCATCTGTCGGCGAATTCGCAAAGCTGCGAAATTTCAAGACAAAAATTTGCATTTTGACGGTGGCTCCATCTGTCGGCGAGTTTGCGAAGCAACAGCATTTCAGGGCAAAAATTTAAAATTTTCCGCCACGACGGTGGCGCTATTGCTCACCGGTAGCGGTGAGTTCGCGAAGCTACAAATGTTTCGAGGCCGAAATTTGAAATTTACCGCCACGACGGTGGCGCCATTGCTCACCGGTAGCGGTGAGTTCGCGAAGCTACAAAATTTGAAATTTTCCGCCGCGACGGTGGCGCCATTGCTCACCGGTAGCGGTGAGTTCGCGAAGCTACAAAATTTGAAATTTTCCGCCGCGACGGTGGCGCCATTGCTTACCGGTAGCGGTGAGTTCGCGAAGCTACAAAATTTGAAATTTTCCGCCGCGACGGTGGCGCCATTGCTCACCGGTAGCGGAGAGTTCGCGAAGCTACAAAATTTCGTAGCAAAAATTTGAATTTTCCCGCCACGACGGTGGCGCCATTGCTCACCGGTAGCGGTGAGTTCGCGAAGCTACAAAATTTGAAATTTTCCGCCGCGACGGTGGCGCCATTGCTCACCGGTAGCGGAGAGTTCGCGAAGCTACAAAATTTCGTAGCAAAAATTTGAATTTTCCCGCCACGACGGTGGCGCCATTGCTCACCGGTAGCGGTGAGTTCGCGAAGCTACAAAATTTGAAATTTTCCGCCGCGACGGTGGCGCCATTGCTCACCGGTAGCGGAGAGTTCGCGAAGCTACAAAATTTCGAGACAAAAATTTGAAATTTTACGTCACGACGGTGGCGCCATCAGTCGGCGAATTCGCAAAGCTGCAAAACTTCATGTCAAAAATTTGAATTGAGTGACGTCAAAGCGACCGGAAGAGACGTAATATCAACCGGAAGTGACGTAAAATCAACCGGAAGTGACGTAAAATTAACTGGAAGTGGCGTCAGAGCGACCGGAAGTGACGTCAAATGAACCGGAAGTGACGTCAAAGCAACAAAAAGTGACGTTAGAGCAACCGGAAGTGGCGTCAAATCAACCGGAAGTGACGTCAAACCAACCGGAAGTGATCTTAAATCAACCGGAAGTGACGTCAAAGGTTACGGAAGTGACGTCAGAGCAACCGGAAGTAGCGTCAGAACAACCGGAAGTGACGTCAAAGTCACCCAAAGTAACGTCAAAGTGACCGGAAGTCACGTCAAAGCAACCGGAAGTGACGTCAAAGGAACAAAAAGTGACGCTAGAGCAACCGGAAGTGACGTCAAATCAACCAGAAGTGATGTCAGAGTAACCGGAAGTGACGTTAGAGCAACCGGAAGTGATGTCAGAGCAACCAAAAGTGACGCCAGAGCAGCCAGAAGTGGCGTTAAAGCAACCGGAAGTGACGTCAAAGCGACCGGAAGGGACGTCAGAGCAACCGGAAGTGACGTCAAAGCGATTGAAAGTTACGTAAAATCAACCGGAAGTGACGGCGGAGCAACCGGAAGTGACGTCAAATCAACCAGAAGTGATGTCAGAGTAACCGGAAGTGACGTTAGAGCAACCGGAAGTGATGTCAGAGCAACCGGAAGTGATGTCAGATCAACCAGAAGTGACGTCAAAGCGACCGGAAGTGACGTCAGAGCAACCGGAAGTGACGTCAAAGCGATTGGAAGTTACGTAAAATCAACCGGAAACGATGTCAAATCAACCGGAAGTGGCGGCGTAGCGACCGGAAGTGACGTAAAATCAACCAGAAGTGATGTCAGAGTAACCGGAAGTGACGTTACAGCAACCGGAAGTGACGCCAGAGCAACCAGAAGTGGCGTCAAAGCGACCGGAGTGACGTCAAAGTGACCGGAAGTGACGTCAAAGCGACCGGAAGTGACGTCAGAGCAACCGGAAGTGACGTCAAATTTAACTTGAAGTGACGTCGTCGCGACCGGAAGTGACGTCAAATTTAACCGGAAGTGATGCCTTTGCGACTGGAAGTGGCGTCAAATTTTACCGGAAGTGCCGTTATATTTGACCGAAATCAAATTTCGTCAGGCTAACTTCACACTTAAATTTTGATTTCTCGATTAAAAAAGATCGGTTGACTCCCTTACGTTTTAATTAGACTCCCAATCACTCCCCAACGATTCCTTAACGAGTAGAGGAAGAAAGAAGTTAAATAGTTAAAGTTTCAGGCCAACTTTATATAGGTGTTCCCTGGGTAGCGAATTTTTTCTGAGCTTATTTTAATCGGAATAGTTGAAGCTTCAAAATGCCGCTAGATTCGTTGAGCTGCCATTTTTAAAAATATTTTTATCACACTAAAGAAAAATTCTAAATCTTTTTAATTTTTTTTTTGTTTTTTTTTAAAGATAAATCAATCGTTCCATGAATTTCGTACACTTGTGGCTTATGCATTGCCCTTTTTCTCAAAAATCTTAATGTATGAAAAGTTTGATAAAATAAAAATTTGCCATTTTGTTTTTTTTTTTTTAATTATTTTTAGATGCGACTACGTCATTATTGCTGTTCCACCTCCGTTTAACACTCGAATCCTCATAGAAGCTTCGCTACCTGATTTTTTTATCGAGTCGCAAAATTTTTACGAAACCGGAAGGAATAATTTTTTTCATGCAGAGTACAGAGAAGCTTTTTGGTCGAAAAATTGGTCGGGTGGTCGTATTCTTGCAACAGACGAGAATCATCGTTCAAACGTACGTGAAATTTACGACGCAACTCATTCGAACGTCAGCGTCGACGACGAGCAAAAAATTCGTCGAGTTTTGGCTGGTTTTTTCTCAAACTCGAGGAGCGACGATCAAAATCCTCTGAATGACGTTTATCGATCCTTGAATCGATGTTTTCGATCGACCAAAGCAGGAAGTTGCGTCACTTCCGGTATGAGCGATTGGACAATTTCAAATCCTGTTAACGTCATCAGGCCAAGTTCGATCAAGTATCATGTCAATCCTATGCTTTTTCCCATTGACAAGTAAACAAGAATTTTTAGTCATAAAGAACATTTAACTGATGAAAATTACTCTATGGATTTCCATATATAAATTTTTGTCTTTTATTCTAAACGATTTTTTTTTTTTTCGCGCTGAATCAGAATTGTTTTCGCCGTGAGCGAGTTCGCTACAAGTTGGCCTGGGACGGCAGATGGCGCCATCGAAGCTGGCAGTAGAGTCGCTTGTACTATTCTCTTGCAAGCGAGACCTCAATCTCTCGATAGAGATTTAATTATAGCGTACACGTGAGTTTTCATTTATTCATCTCGTCATTTAACTCTTCATTGTCATTTATCTTGGACAAAAGATTTTTTTTTTCCTCCCTGGCGATCGACAGAAAGGCCAGCGGAGATTGCCGAGAAAAAATTAAATCCAACGGAACGATTCGAGGTATTGCCAGAGCTCAGAAAATATGCCTGGCAATGAACGTTTGCCTCTTTTTCTTCCTACTTCGTGATGTTTACGAGAATGTTCGATTAACCCCTTGAGTCTGTCAATGATGGAAAAATCGACAAAATTTGAACTGGCCAAGTCTCTAGCCAAATTTAAAAATCCAACTTTCATTATTTGCGAAATTCAATGGATTAATCGCGAATTATTAATAAAACTTCGGGACATTCTAATGGTAGATAAAATGATGAAAAAAAGTTTCACAAAATTGTGTATTTATCTTATATTTAAATTGATGCTTTGGTTTTGAAATTGATTCAATTTCCACATAACTTTCCCTCGAGTCTCAATGATGGAAAAATCGACAAAATTTGAACTGGCCAAGTCTCTAGCCAAATTTAAAAATCCAACTTTCATTATTTGCGAAATTCAATGGATTAATCGCGAATTATTAATAAAACTTCGGGACATTCTAATGGTAGATAAAAGGATGAAAAAAAGTTTCATAAAATTGTGTATTTATCTTATATTTAAATTGATGCTTTAGTTTTGGAATTGCTTCAATTTCCACATAACTTTGGGTATTTTTGTTTTTTCATTATTCTCTCGATCAATAAAATACAAATGTGTGTCTTTCCGTCACAAAGCCACTCTGGAGTTATTCATTCGAGGGCAGTGACGAATTTTTTTATCGTTAAATTTAATTTAGAATCAAATTTGCGATCGAAAATTCTGATAGACTCGCTGTCGTCGCAGATACTCAAGGAAATTCGCTCAGATATAGTCAACTTATATCTGCTGCTCAATTACTCAAAAAAAGGCTCAAGCCATATAATTATTACTCAAGAAATTAATCACATCCACTTATAAGTAGTCACAAAATTATAATCACACAAGAGATACTTATCGTTCTACTCAGACCCACTAATCGCTATTTATATATTAAATTGGCCAAAAAGTCATTTTCCTTTTTTTAACTAAATCGTTCTTTTAAAACAATTTTTAACTAAATCGTTCTTTTCCTAAAAGAAGCTTAAACTGTCAGCTGTAAAATTATATAATGAATTTTGCTGTTTGACATAAAGTTTCAACACACATCCATCCATTAGGAAAAAAAAAAAAAGCGCAATGACTATTTGGCCAACCCAATCGAATTATCTCCACTCATAGAGTTGTAAAAATTATTACTTATAAATAGTTCATTATCGATCAAAAATACGATAAATAATGGATCCCTGATCCATTGACCATTATTTAATTCTTTCGGGTTTGAATTTTTGTCCCATGCCAGTGGCAAAAAAAATCCCAAATATATGAGGTTCGTTATTGAATTTTATTTATGGGATTTTATTTTTCTTTTTTTTTACTACGAACTGCCCACAGGGCAAAAATACGGGAGTATGCACGGTGACCTTGTGACCCCAAATGTTTTCCGATGATTGCCAAAACGGCTTAATTTATCTTAACCTAATTTTTCATAACGTTACATAAAAAAGAAGGCTATGGTGAAAAAAAAAAAAAAAAACGGAAGATATTTTCAATTTTTCCCAAAGTTGCGAATTTTTTAACGCATTTCTGGAATTTAAATGCCCGACTGGTCCTGCGAAAGAGTTAAATAATATGTACAAGGATTTTTATTAATTTCCCATAATTGAAATAATGAGTAATGATTTTTTTTCCGTTCATCATTCAAATAATGAGTGATGGAAAATTAGATCAATTACCAATTATTTGACCCATTCGAGACAGCGATTGTTTTCGAAACACCCAGGAGTGATTTTTTTTTTTCTTTGTAGTGTTCATATTTAATTATTGCACACACGGGGTGCAACCGGTCTTATAGCCTCGGAAATAAATTGCACAGACCGTGTGCAATCGGTCTCGAATGGGAAATAAACTCTTGGACAATTTTTCTCAGTCCCAAATACTCATCAATCGAATAATCTCAATTCTCCGCCATTTGCATAAAGTATAGCGAATGCGCAAACGACAAAAAGTGCCCCAAACACGAGGGCTTTTTTCAGCAAAGAATTTTCATCGCGATAATAATCGTCGCTCGAGTGTGTCCTGCCACGTCCTTTACGTCGTGGCTTGAATTTTCTCTCGAATTTTTCAATCTCAATACGATTTCTCGCTTCCTCCTCTTTACGCTTTCTTGCCGCTTCGATCTCACGTATTTTATCCTGTTCGTCCTTGATCTTCTGGCAAGTTGAGTCACAAGGAAGACTGACCTTTCCCTCGCGTACTTTGACACATGGAAAATCCTTCTTCATTCTTTTGCACTTGCACGAAACTTTGACTCTTTTGCTGCAGTCATCAGGATTCGGGCATTCGCCAGAATGACAATTTTCGACGCAACGATGTCCGCACGGGTACTGAAATATTAATTGAACAATGATTTTTCGGCAAAAAAATTATCAAAAAATACCAAAAGCACTAATTTGACAAACTTTCCGAACATTTCACCAAGAAAAAAAAACCCATGAAAGAAATTTTTATGAAAAACAAAATGGCTGCCTGTACTAACATTTTTTCATTAAAAAAAAATACCAAAAGTACTAATTTGACAAACTTTGAAAGAAAGAAAGAAATGAAAGAATGAAATTTTTATGATAAACAAAATGGCTGCCTGTACTAACATTTTTTCATTAAAAAAAATACCAAAAGTACTAATTTGACAAACTTTGAAAGAAAGAATGAAATTTTTATGAAAAACAAAATGGCTGTACTAACATTTTTTGGGCATTGATTGCCGCACTTGAGTAATTCGTCACGTTGGCGATCAGTGGCCGAGGTCAATTGAGCGCATCGTTTGTACAATGAATTAATGCCACAATGGCACGAAACTTTGACAAGCTGTTTGCAAGGATAACAGGGTGCTTTGTGGCACAATCTTGGGCAATGATGAGTACATCCCGTGGGTCTTGTCAGAGTGCAGGGTCTCTCGCAATCTTTGCAATGGCGATTAATCGAAATTTCATCAGGATCATCATCATCGCTGCTGATGGAACGATCGAAAATTTTGTGACAGAGAATTTCGCAATTGTGATTGGTGCAATTGAGCAATTGCCCGCATTCCCTCTGGCAAGATTCCGAGACAGCGCGATAGCAGGGCCAAGGAAGTGTCTCGTGTCCGCCGAGGCATGTCATCATGACAGAAACCTCACACGGTGGACATGGAAAAGTCTTAATTTGCACTCTGTTGTCTTTGAGGGGTTCGAAAAAAGCGTTGCTCGTCTCTCGTACGGCGTTCGCATCGACGCCATTTGCAATATTTCGCTTGACCAAAACTTTATTGTGACAAATTGCCGGACAAGTGTGCGAGCATTTTTTGTGCACGAGGCGACAAATTTTTCGACAAGGTGGACAATTGCCGTAATGACATTTGTGCGATTCTCGTTTTGGATGATGGCAGACCGGTGGAATTTTGCAAATTTTATTGCAATTTGGGGGTTTCCTCTTGACCCGTCCACATGGTACGGTAATTTTGGCATTTCCGCAACGACATTGTACGACATTTGTCCTTGGGCAGGGATAACAAGGCCCATTGTGACATGGCGCTGGGCATTTGTGCTTCTGGCAATTCAGCGTATTGTCGCATATCTTTTCGCAGATGTTAAAATTATTACGCAGCAAACAATCGCAACATTTCTTATTGCACAAATGTTTGCCGCACAAACGCATCTGCGTGCATTTTTTTGCGCAGTGAAATTCTTTGGCGCAAGCTATCTCTTTGGTGTAACTTTGGCAACGGCAAGTTTTCGTCACGACCTCCAGACACTGGCCACAACGATCGGTGTGACAACGCATGTTGCATTTGTGCGAGCCGCAGTTGAGCAATTTTCCGCATGTGTCGCCACATGTCGGCAGTTGACTTTCCTTGCAGGAAACATCGTAACGCTTTTTGCCACATGGGCAGGTACGATTTTTGGCATTTGGACATTCGCCACAGTCACCGGAACGATGACACTTGCCCTGGCACGTGTGGACGTTGCACGACAAACGCGTACCGCATAATTTATCGCAGCTCCAATTCGCCTCGTTGCAACGACGAATTTCCGTTTCGCTGGTGCAATTGCAAGCTGCTGTTACAAGCTCCGAGCAAGGTGGACAGCCATCGGGATGACACTTTGAGCGACATTCGTGTTCGCAATTTGGCAAATTCTTCGAGCATAATTTTCCGCAACTCCATTCTTTGGCGTTGCAACGACGTGGCTGCTCTGATGATTTCTCGCAGAAACATCGAACGTTTATCATCTTTGGACATGGTGGACATGAGCCAGGATGACACAGCAGGACGCAACGGTGGCCACAACCTGGACGGAGATCCTTGTTGCATCTTTCACCGCAAGAGTGCGCCAATGACCATGGCTGATATGGCGGATCCGTTGTTTGACCACAGAAACAAACGTATCTCTTTGGAATTTCCTCTTCTCGATATTCCGTCCGGCATTTTGGGCTGTTTGTTTGTTTTTATTATTATTATTTTTTTTTTCGGCCACGTAGAAAAAAAATAAGAGAAGAATATGAGATATGAGAGAAATTGAGGAGAATTTTTGTGCGTGAAAATTTGATAGAATCTCAGATCGGGCGAGGAAAAAAGTTTATCAAATTTTTTTTTTTCCCCCCACGTAGAAAAAAAAAAGTTCCCGGTGGAGAATTAATTCAATTTATTGAGAGAAATTGAGGAGAATTTTTGTGCGTGAAAATTTGATAGAATCTCAGATCGGGCGAGGAAAAAAGTTTATCAAATTTTTTTTTTTCCCCCCACGTAGAAAAAAAAAAGTTCCCGGTGGAGAATTAATTCAATTTATTGAGAGAAATTGAGGAGAATTTTTGGGCATGAAAATTTGATAGAATCTCAGATCGGGCGAGGAAAAAAGTTTATCAAATTTTTCTTTGCGATAAAGTGGAGATTTGAGAAAAATTTAAATTTATCGCCATTCTCAATTCTCTTGCATGATTTTAAATTTTCTTCTCTCGGTGATTCGCGCAATTTTTATTTGCCATAAATTTGCATTATTTGGGCCTGGGGTCAGTTTAACTCACCATGCCCAAAGAGGAGTTATGCCTTTTTCGTGTTTGTAGCTCAGGCTGTCCCTTATCCAGTGTTGTATGCACGGCAGATGCATAAAAGAGAAACAAGTTGAGCAACTCCATATCTGAAATAAACAAAAAAAAACGTTAATAATTAATAACAAATTTTTCCTTTCTCTCTCTCTATGCTTGGAAAAATAAAATATTACATATTTATGTCGTAAATAATCTACTAAATATCATATATTTATATAATATATAATAGTTTAAATATTATCTAATAATATTTCAAAAATTATCTAATATTTCAAAAATTATCTAATATTTTAAATATTATATATTTTCATACCGGATCAGTTTTTTTCACTGATGAGATGCAAATGAGACATATCGCAGCTCCCGACTGAAAAGTATCCGTGAGATAGGATAATGATTTTTCGGTATCTCCGCCCTCGACCTGGTACGAAGAGAGAACTTTGGTCACGGCTTGTTGAAGAATCTCTTCGTTATTTTCGTTCTCATCCTCGCTCGAGGAATCAAGCAATGTGTTTTTTTGCTCGAGATGTTTCTCTATAGATGCCTGATTTTGGGCCTGAGCCCTTTTAAATTTGCGCATTATCAGCAAACTCAATTTCCTTTAAATTATAAAAAATTATTAATTATTGTAAATTATAGTTCGATTAATCAAAAATTTCAATAATTATAATCGATGATTCATTGATAAACTATAAGCTAATCGTTATTAACGAAAAAAATAAAAAATAATAATAATAGCGCTTTAAGGGGGTAGATTTTGGGCCTGAGCCCTTTTAAATTTGCGCATTTTCAGCAAACTCAATTTCCTTTGAATAATAAAAAATTATCAATAATTATAATCGAAGATTCATTGATAAACTATAAGTTATTAATAATAACAAATACGAATAATAATAATAGCTATTTGAGGGCTTAGTTTTAAGGGGTAGATTTTGTCATATTTGATTCAATAATATTGAAAAATAAATGAAATATTTGCCATTCAAATAAATCATTTTTCATTACATGAAATACTGAATTTTTCCTTGGGTTTGTCAATTTATTTTTCAACGATTTATAATTATTTTTTGAGGTTAGATTTTCTCGGTTTTATTTTTTATTCTTCCGCGATTAACTTATTGGGTTAATCGTTCGATAAAAAAGGCAAACATGGATCGATTGAAAAGCCTAAATATATCTTTGTTTTATTTACATTGTAGAGTAGATTGTTTTTTTGTTCATCAATTAAAAATAAAACACGTAAGCAAAACGCTTCAAGGAAAATCGAATCGAGACGCTGCACAGATATTTAAACATAAAGCGTAAATTCGCGGGAATGCAAAAAAAAAAAGAGCTATAAATATTTCAAAGTACCTTATTGAGCGAGCCGATGATTCGAAATATATTTAATTTATCGTTCGAAAGAGAAAAAAAAAGTCTAAAATTTCCTCCTCCCCTTATCAGTCGGGATCGATCGGTCCAATATTTTACGAAATTTTTTGAGGTTACGTTGACCGGAAATAAATATTCGGCACGAATGTTCGGGCAGCGGCGAGTTTGGAAAAAAAAAAGTACCCACGGTAATTATACATTTATTATTAATCAAATGAGATAATAATAATAATAAGGAGCGTGAAAATTTCAACAGATTAGTTTCGCTTTAGATTTACAGGGACACGAGAATATCACTAAAAAGAAATGAGCCATCGTCAACAGCATCGTCGTGATCGAGGATTGGCCAAAAAACCATCAGTATTATGGAGAAAAAATTTATACGAGAATCGTGATTTACCGGACAATTATACGGACGGTACATTTCTCGAGGAATTGCGAAAAAACATAAAACCAAATAGCGTTACGACGAGAGGAGCGATAACACTTGGCGCAAGTGTTTCTATTCAGCTCAGCATAGTCATTTTATTCGTTATTATATTTATTTGGCTGAATGAAGAATGGACAACGCCCAATATGATATTCACATCAAGCGCCATATTGACTATTCTCGGTTATCTCTTTTATACCCTTAATTTGCCCGATATGTCAGATCGCGTATCAAAAGATTTAAGAACTGCCTTAATATTTTTGGCTTTTGGTTATATTTTATCGCCCATATTGAAAACCCTTACGGAGACTGTCAGTACTGATACTATTTACGCCATGACGATATTTATGTTTTTCGTACATTTGATATTTAGCAAATATGGCTTCCCGCAAGTTTCTCTCTCGGACTCATTGGCGATAACATCATCGATATTTGGCTCATTGATGCTTGCCTCGAGATTGGCATCGCCACTTCATGCTTTTTCTCTTTTAACCGTTGCCGTTCAAGGCTTCGTACTTTTGCCATTTTTACTTGCTCAGAGTTCCAATAAAATTGCTATATCCTTCACTCTCGCTGCCAGTACTCTTTATCTCTTGATTATAATATCGCCAATTTTATCTTGTGTCTACATTGCTGTTACGATATTTGTACATATTATTTGTCCCCTTTGGTACATAAGATGGCAAAAGTATAAGGAAAATATTTATGGACCTTGGGACGAAGCGGTACTCGCACGTCCGGTTACTCTTCAGTCTCCACTCATTAATTGAGGTTTTTTTTTTTTTTAACGTTGGTACGTTTGTTAAAATAAATGTTGTATTATTTGATCGATTATTTAAGGAATGATCATAACAATTGTAAAGCATAATAAATAAAAGACTCGATTGTGGACATTGTTTTTTTTTTTTTTTTTTTTCATATTTGGACCCATTTCTGTGGCTTTTTTTTCTCCTCCGTTCCAAACGGATGAATGACCTCTGCATGGTGGCAATTTTCCATGTACAGGAATTAGTCAGTGCGCCACTTGTGGCAAAAATTACAATTTCAAATAAATAAAAATTCGTAATGCCGATTATAAAAATTTAAATTCCATGGATAATCTAATATATAAAATTGTTCACAATTGTTTGAGAATTTTAAAAAAAATTCCAAAAACATATACGAGGTTATACTTTTGTTTTTGTAAAAATGACAAATGGCGCGAATGTTCAAATCTCGAGAAAGCACCTGCAGCGCCAACAAGCGCTATGCGGATTTTCCGTGCAACTTTCCCCGGCTCCCCGTTCATGCTATAGTTCTCGATCTACAAATTTTTATAACTTTGGGCTATAATTAATCTAGAAATTGGTCAGAATCGCTTGGGATTCCTGTGCCGGGACGTGAATTGCTGCGGGCAGTATCTCGCTTTCCCCGTTCCCATCATCACATATGTACTTTGTATGTTTTTTTTTCTTTTTTTTTTACGAATTACGTCCATAGTACGTACTTAATTCTCGTTTAGTAGTTCGACACAAATTTTTTTCTAATTACGCGATGGAAGACGAGTGGGGTAAGAAATTTAATTAAAAAACAAAAAAGGCAAAATCTAAAGAATCGAAAATGTCAACGCGAGGCAAAATATGCCCGAATATCTCATACGGATATTGGGAAATGTGTCTGGTTTTATTATAGATGCTGACAATGTTGAGGCGAAATTCGAACTTGCCATGAGATCGAACAAGTGGGAGGGTGAGGATGAAGAGGAGGAAGTCAAAGTAATTAATTTTTATTTCTTTTTCAATTAATATAATTATTGCCGATTATTTTATCCGACATCTCGACATATTGTAATTAGTGAAAAATTTCTACCTAACCTTTTAACGAGCACATGCGCTCACCATACCGAAAATATTATGCAAACCCAAACGTCATTGATCCACAAATTTCTCAAATCCTTTCATTTCCTATGAAAATAATAATAATAATAATGGAATTTTTGTAATTTGAAATTATCCGGAAAACAGGACAGTTGGGAGGATGTCGGTGAGGAGAAAAAAGATGTTGAGAAGCCTGCTGAGGCGCCCAAGGTCAAACCCAAGCCTAAAAAGAATTTGAACGAAAAGATCGAAGAACGCGAGGTTTGTGACGATTTTTCTATTAATGATTTATTTTATTTTTTCTAAAAGTACATTATAAAATTTTGTCTGTGCATTGAGTGGAGGTTGAAATTTAAGGTTATGTCAAATATTAATATTAACACATTTTTTTCGAACGCGGATTAGTGGAATTGAGCATTTAACTGGTGGCGCCATCTGCGATTTTATGCGGTACAAATTGGAACTAGAAATATTTTTATTAAATTGTGCCAATATTTTTGTTTTTTTAATTCTTCTACTGCCTGGATACTCGGTTGGTAATAACAATTTCTTTCGCAAAGTTTATCAGAAAAATTCACACAATTTTGTCAAAAATTATATATTTTACTGTCAATTCATCATGAATAATTTTTTCATAGTCATCTAGATAATGATGGGAATATGAGATGAAATTTTTTAGTACAGTAGAATAGCCGATAAGTTAAAAAATAAATAAACATTCAGGATATTTAGTTTAATTCTTCCATATTCGTGGTGAGATATGGGAAAGAGAGAGAAAGACAGCCGAATGGAAGACATAAAGCTCACATTGTCAAATGTTATCTCTGATATTTCATTCATGGAGAGATTCGAGTTTTTTTATTATTATTATTTTTTTTTTTGAAAAAAGGAAGAAAAAAATCGTTATTTTTTAATTTAAAAAAAAATATCGAAATTACATCGTGACCATTTTGTGAGAATATTATTCTGTCAAAATTTTGTTCTGTCAAAATTTTGTTCTGTCAAAATATTATTCTGTCAATTGCTGCCATTTTGTCATAAAGTACAATAGTGGCCATCAACAAAATGGCGGCTGCGAGGCTGATTTTTTTTAACAAAAATCTTAGATCGATTAAAAAAAAATTAATCTATAATAATAATGAAGATTTTCACTAAACTTACTCGAATTACGTCTTTTTGTCATTTTTATTAATGATTTTAACAATAATAATTATTACAGTTGAGATAGAAAATGATTTTCGTCGCCTTATGCCCTTTAGTTGCTGATTTGACCGCTAGGATCGCCTCAATAATTCGGGCTAATTCGAAAGAAAAAAAAAAATCCAACAAATTAATTAAAATATATTTGAATGATTGACTTTAGTACGAAAAAAATGGATAAAAAAATATAAAAAAAATGAAATAATTTTATTACATCATCAGGATTGATGAGAATTTTTTTTTTTCCGTTAAACATAATCACGTGACTTCCCGATTGATTTTCATTTTTCTCGCGTACAGAGAAAGGCGAAGGAAGAGGCGGACAGAAAGGCGAAGGAAAAGGAAGAGGCCCTAACGCCGGAGGAACGAAGAGCCGAACTTCTCAGACGGCAGAGGCTTCAAGAGGAGGCTGATCTGAGACTCGCCATGGAAACTTTTGGTTTGTCCAACCTTGTAGACTTTAGTCCCCGTAAACCCGCAAAGAGTGACAAAAAATAGAACCGATGAAAAAAAAAACAAAAATTATTTCGGCGATTGAAAGAGAAAAAAAATAAGAATAATATTTCGCGATCATAACTGACATAATTCTCGTCCCTGACGAGTCCCTAACGGATAATTTCGGATAAAAAAAAATCAATCGTGATTTTTCGCGTAATTTTTCATCTCAATTTTTTTTTTCTTTTTTTACCTCCACAATTTCACGATCAACGAGATTGATCGAAATTTGTCCGAATGGAAATGCAATGAGACAGAAACGCGATTATTTATACAGTATTACAAGGCTGATGTGAGACGACTCAATAATTGTTTGTACCCGAGATTTAATGATGAAATATTAAAAATAAATAAACTGCCAAGTTTAGCGCCGTAAAAAAAAAAACAAAAAAAAAAACTTCGTACAAAAACGAGTAAATTTTCAACCACGACGCACACTGTCAGGAACCGTACCAGAGAATATACGTAAATATACATGAGTAAACGCCTCTCCAAATTGTCAATTTTACTACGAAAAAAAAAAAAAAAAAAATGGGCGAACGAAGAGGAAAAACTGAGAAGCAAAAAAAAAAAAAAAGAAATAAAAAAAATATGAAATTTACGAAATAAAATATGTTACTGTATTGTAATAAAAATGGCCATTTCAAGCAAAACAGAAAAACCAAAAATTTGTGTTCAAATCAGTTTTTGTAAGAACCTTGTACTATTTTATTTTTGTTGTCATTGTTTATCTCGATAAATATGTTATCGGATAATTGTTCTTCCGTACCGTTCCTGACTAGGGTTGCGAGAATGAAGAAAATAAAAACTGAAAGAAAAAATAAAATTTACTCTATTTTTTCTTTTTTCTTTTCTTTTTTTTTACTCGATAAAATGAGCATTTTAATTAATGATTGAAGGCGTGCCCGAGTCATCGGGGCTCGATGGAACGATGCCCGACACCAAGGAGGAATTTGATCAATTTTGCGAGCTCCTTTCCCAAAAGATCAACTCGTTGAACAAACACACGGAATTTCCAGGATTCGCTGAGGAGCTCATAAATCGCATAGCTGTTAACCGTTAGTGATTTTTTGTTTTTTTTTTTTTTCTATTATGATTTTTTGAAAATTGAGAGAAAAAAAATAAATTAAATTTTCACAAAACTTTGTTGCAGTATCGTCGATAAGTTTGAAAAAGGTGAAAACAACGGTGGAAAATTTGGCGATAGAGAAGCAAAAGTTGGAAAAAGGCGACAAGGGCAAGAAGAAGGGAAAGGGAAAAGCAAAATTGAAGATCGAGGGAGAAAATACTCATTTGACCGAGTACGATAGTTACACATACGACAACGAGTACGACGATTTTATGTAGCTGAAATTTTTCGGCATTCATGATAATCTAGTCGGCTCGACAAACTTACACAGAGATATAATAATAATGATGATAAGAATAATAACAAAAACAACAAGAACGTTCAACTGTTATATAAAATATCGAGACGAATTTCACGTAATTTAGTATTTTCGTGATTTTGAGCTTTTTTTTAATTATTATTTTCTTATTTTCATTCATCAATCATCCTCTCATTGTGCGTAATGCGAGAATTAACGAGCGGGTACTCGCACCGAATTATATTGAGACATTGTTTTATTTTTCATTTTTTTTCCCTCTGGGCATAAATAATTCAATTTATACGAGAGAAATAAATGAGCATTTGAGAATTTTGCTGGAATTAAAGATTTACTTCCGGTTTTGCATTAATGTGGCAATCTGTTAAAAAATTACGCGCGTCATCGAGAATTTGAAAAAAACCAAGATGGCCGCCTATACAAACATAACCTCTAATATTGACGATTCTTCTTATGTGAAATAAATAATTCAATTATTCGAGAGAAATTATCAAAGGGTGAAAAACAACAAAATTGTATAATAATTTGGCACATAAAATTTTACTTCCGGTTTTGAGAATTAGACAAAAAAAAATGAAAAGATTATTAATAAATTGAATAAATAATTCAATTATACCGGTGAATATATGATCGAGGGATGAAAACAAAATGGCCGTTTTTCATGAGAAAAATCAACTTCCGGTTATGTAAGAATTAATGTATAGCAATTATTTCGCAAAAATCTGTGACTAATAATCAACGAGAATGCAACAAAAAAAAAGATGGTCGTATATATATATATATATATAGAAATATATATAAAAATAACCGCGTTTGACGAGTAGAAAGAATCATCGATCGAACGATTTTGCCTATTTCTAAATAAAGTTTAATGAAACAAAAAGAGGTGAAAGGTAATAAAAATTGTTTGTTTTTGTTGTGAATGAGAATGTTGCGCCCTCTGGGATGAACTTGAGTGGAAGTTTTTAGTGCGATTGCGCGTTCTCATCGATGTGTTACGCTATTAAGGATTGGTGGGAATCATTCAGCCATTCTACTTGCTCTAAATTGAAAACAAGTGAGCCTCAACTCAGTGTAAAAAAGCGTTGATTCGATGAAATTATTATTATTATTTTTCAAAAGTTTAACGGACTTTTGAGAGCAAAAATGAATATCAATTTTTTTATACCGACTGCGATAAGCGTTTATCATCCGTTGTTTGGGGGTTGTGTAAGCTTGAAAAAGCTTCGGGGGTGAGTGAGTGTGCGCAAAGGCCTCGTAGGGCGTCGTAGGGGTGCAATTTATAGTACAGCAAGAGAGAGAGAGCGCGAGAGAAGAGAAAGAGAGAGCGAGAGAAGAGAAAGAGTGAGCGTGAGAAGAGAAAGAACGAGGGAGTGAAGCGAAAGAGAGAGAGAGAGAAGAGAAAGAACGAGGGAGTGAAGCGAGAGAGAGAGAGTGAAGCGAAAGAGAGAGAGAGAGAGAGAGAGAAGCGAAAGAGAGAAAGAGAGAGAAGAGAAAGAACGAGGGAGTGAAGCGAAAGAGAGAGAGAGAGAGAGAGAAGCGAAAGAGAGAGAGAGAGAAAGCTCTCCGAGGAAAAAGTGTGAATCTCATCGGGAGCTTCGAGGAATTATAAGGCTATGAATGAAGACCAAACCTTGCCACTTGGAGGTAATTATTTTCTGAATATTCAATGAAAATAATAATAATAATGAATAATTTTTTTTTCTTTCTCGCAAAGAGAAAAAAAAAAAAATAATATAAATTTGCAAGTGTTTGGAAAATGGAAGAGACGCTGTCTGACGTTTACGACCATCCGCAGTGTCTTTTAAACAATATGGTTTATGTGTCGTCATGCACGAGTATCGATCCAATCATGATGGACGATTTTTTTTTTTTTTACATTTTTTCTATTCAGAAGAATTTTTTTAATTATTCTTTTTTGGTTTTTTTAATATTTTGAAAATTTGTGTAGATCGTAGCGGTGCTGCTACTGTCTGTTATTCCTTGGCCAGGACCGACCGTATTTAAAATATCATGCCCTCGAGATCGCGCCTCCGTTGTACGAAGGATCGTTCAAAAGGTAAATTTTTTTTTTTTTTTTTTTTAGCGATGAAAAGAAATTTTAGATTTTTTTATTTTATTTATTATTATTATTATTATTTTTCAGAGATGGATGCCAATATTGAAAAAGTATCAGGTCGAATTGCCACTCGAGTGCCCTTTTCACGAGAGCCGGGATATTTTTCATCCCCAACAAGCAGCCAAATTTCAACACAGAACGTCACAATGGACTTGCGGCCTTTGTGGAAAATCTTTTTACGCCGAAAAATATCTCGATGCCCACTTCGATAGCAGGCACAGGAGCAATATTAATATGGTGAGTTGAGGAAACTTGAAAAAAAAAAAAAAGAAGAATAAACTCTTCAATTTGGGAATTAATGAGATTAAAAAAAAAAAAAAGAATAAACTCTTCAATTTGGGAATTAATGAGATTAAAAAAAAAAAGAAGAATAAATCCTTCAATTTGGGAATTAATGAGATTAAAAAATAAACGCCACAATTTTTGAATGAAAAATAAAAATTATGTGGATTTTATTGAAAATTAAGAAAAAAAATCTTTTTAACCGGAAAAATAATTCGATAATCGATGCAATATTAATATTTATGGGAATTTGAGGAAATTAAAAAAAAAAAAAGAAGAATAAATTCGTCAATTTGGGAATTAATGAGATTAAAAAATAAACGCCACAATTTTTGACTGAAGAATAAAAATTATGTCGATTTTATTGAAAATTAAGAAAAAAAATCTTTTTAACCGGAAAAATAATTCGATAATCGATGCAATATTAATATTTATGGGAATTTGAGGAAACTTAAAAAAAAGAATAAACTTCAATTTGTGAATTAATGAGATGAAAGATAAATGGTCCGGATTTTGATTTAATAAAAAAAGAAAAATAGAGAAAACAGTAAATTTGATTGTATGAAAGAAAAAAATTTGAGAAAGCATAAAATTCAAGCCCAAAGCTCAAAAAAAATCCTCCAGAGACATAAACTCAGCCAGTTTTAAAATTTTCATCGAATATGTTGAAAAAAAAAAAATTATATTACAGGCCGAAGACGCCGTTTGTCTAGCGAATTATTGCGACATAATGCGATGCGATGTGCTGGGCAGTGGTGACCTTGAAAATTCACTGATAGACGATCCGCTGGGTTCGCTCAACACGGACATTCAAGTATGGCGGGAGAGTACAGATAATCGTAAAAATAAATATAGTTCATCGTGCGAGTGTCGTGAAATAGCGAGAATTCATACGAGAGAGAAATCGGCGGACATAATTCCGGCAATGTCTTCGTATTCGAGTAAAAAGCGTAATTGTAAGCGAGTGAGCGTAGGAAGGGGAAAATTTGAAAAAATTACGAACGGGGATTCAAAAATAATTATTGAAGATTTGAATTCTGGTGGTTCATCGTCGTCGAGCCAATCGTCATCGTCATTGTCCGGTTCGTCGCCATCAGCGCCATCTTCGTCATACGACATAACCAACGAGAGTAGCGCGTGCGATAATTCGGAGGGTGAAGCAAATATTCTCGTCGACGAAGACAACGAAGATGATGATGACGATGAAAATGATGACGATGACGATGATGCGAGCAATCTCGTTGAATCTTCGCTGCCAGCAGCAATTGACAAACGCGAGCGTAGCAAAGAATTTGAGATAAGAAAACTCAAGTCAAATTGCAAACCGGAAGAGCTCGAGAGGCTCAAATTGCAGTGTGAGGTTAGATTTTTCTCATTATTATTCTTTTTCTCTTAAACTTTTCATTATTTCTTCACTTTGGCTTCAAAATGAAAAACAAAATGTCGGCTGTGCCAAAATATTTTTTTAAAATTCAGATACTCGTTCGTGATTGCATCGCCGGACTTCTGGCGAATCTTTCAGTCAAAGATTTTCAAGAGATCGAAGGTAAAATGACGATAAATTTGAGGAAAAAAAAAAAAAACATTTTTAGCGAGCTAGAATAGAAGCAAAAATATTTTCTTGTTTTTTAAGGTGAATTGAATCGAGCAATTTGTTGGTATTTGAGTTGCGACAAATATTGGGAGGATTCTCGAAGGCAACCACGACACACGCCCTGGTATCTTCTCATCATGTTTCTTGTTATTCTCTCGACTGGCATATCCGCCTGTTATTACGTCATCTCGATTCTCCTCAAGTAAATATTAAACGAGAATAATAAAAGCTTCGGTCTGATTTTTTTTTTTTTTTTTAATTCCAATATAATGATAATAATTTTGCGTTATTGTACGAGCAGCTCCGGAGATGAGAGCGGAATTGACAGCAATGAGGAAAATCAGGATGGGAATGATGGCCACGAGCGTGTGACTAGCTCGTTACTGCACGATCCTGGCGGAGATTTGAGACACGAGGATCATCGTCGTAGAATTGAAATTGGCGAGGATCGACTGGTCGCAGCAACAGGCGAGATGCCCGATCATTATATATACGTTGCTTATCCACCAGAGCTCAAACGTCGTTTGCTCGAGAGGTGAGCGCGAGAACTCAATAATATTGAATTGATCGAGTGGAGAGAAGAGAGCAAGCGATTGAGTGATACTCTGTGAGTCTCGTTGAGTGAGCGAATGAATCAGCAAAGGAATAAGGAATCAGTCAATGAATAAATAAATAAATAAATAAATTAATTGATAACTGAGCGAATTAATTAATTAATTGATAACTGAGTGAATTAATTAATTAATTAATAACTGAGTGAATTAATTAATGAGATAATTAATGAATTCATTAATGAATAAAAAAATAAATGAATGAATAAATGAATAAATGAGTGAATGAAAGAATTAATGGACTGAATAACTAAATAAATGAATGAATTGATTAATTAATTAATAACTGAGTGAATGAATAAATGAATATATGAATGAATGGGTCGATGAATGAATGAACTAATTAATTAATGAAAAAATGAACGAATAAATAAATGAATTAATTAATTAAATAAATGAATTAATTAATGAGTGAAAAAATAAATGAATGAATGAGTAATTGAGTAAAGAATTGAGCGATTGAGGAAGAAAGTGATCGATTGATTTTAGTCGAGTAAAATGATAGAATGAGCCGCGCATTGTTCGCGATTTCCTTGAAAAAAGGCATAATTCAACAGTGGCGGGGATCCCCTTTCCAGTTGCTACAACAGAACGACAAGACTCTAAAATGAGAATTATCGACAGCTGGGGCCACGTTGGGCAACGAGGATAATAAAACAATCTGCGACGGAAGTTTCAAGCGCAATCGAGGCGCGAAATTTTTTCTCTCTCGAACGATAAACCACACACGACGCAGACACCTTGACACATACAGAAATCCCACACACACACACACAAAGACGGAAAAACCAGGTTGATCGCGCCACACCCTCCCCCATCTAGAGGGATGCGATCAATGGCGACCAAATGTGGTGGAAAATTTCTCGAGAAAATGTTCCATCCATGAGGGAAAAAAAAAAATGACGTGCAAATAATCCAGAGGGATGAAAAAATAAAATGGTCACAAAATTATATCACGGAGAATAAAAGTCTTTGAGCATTTTTTTTTTTTCTTTCACGTTGCGTATCCATTACGCTATTATCATTATTATTATTATTATATGTGCTCGGGCCTGGCACCGGAAGTCGACGTTCATTATGCACTTGGCGAACGAAAAACGACGCGACGCCTTGACGCTTCTACTCGTACCCAGAATGCCCCTCGAGCGAGTGTCGCCATCTCGAGGGACGCGTGTGCATCAATGGCAAACAAATGTGCTGGAAAATTGCTCGAGAAAATGTTGCATGCATGACAAGACGAGGCAAGGCAAAATAAAATGGCCACAAAATTATATCACGGAGAATAAAAGTCTTTGAGCATTTTTTTTTTTTTGGCTTTGGCATTTCTCACTTTATTAATCGACAATGGCAAGAATTTTAAAACCAATAAGTCATTTTAATCGAACCATCAGAGTCACGTTGCGTATCCATTACGCTAGATTGGCGAACCAAACGACGCGACGCACTACTGACGCTACTACTCGTACCCAGAATGCCCCGCGAGGCTCCTGTTGATTCGTCAAAATTTGTCGTTGACGTTTCTCGGATCGCTTCATCCGGTACTTGATGCATCTCGACCGTTTCGCCGATTGATAAATCCTCGTAGGATGTCGTTGCCGAGGGAGGTCTGAGAGTGAAACAAAATGGAGGCGAAATTTAAAAAAAAAAAACAATGAAGATATTAATAATTTGTGAAAATAAATCCTCGCACGTCGTTGTATTGCCGAGGGAGATTACTGAGAGAAAACAAAATGGAGGATACAAAAACTCCTCACACGACATTGCTGCCGAGGGAGATTACTGAGAGAAAACAAAATGGAGGATACAAAAACTCCTCACACGACATTGCTGCCGAGGGAGATTACTGAGAGAAAACAAAATGGAGGATACAAAAACTCCTCACAAGACATTATTGCCGAGGGAGATTACTGAGAGAAAACAAAATGGAGGACACAAAAACTCCTCACACGACATTGCTGCCGAGGAGATTACTGAGAGAAAACAAAATGGAGGACACAAAAACTCCTCACACGACATTGCTGCCGAGGGAGATTACTGAGAGAAAACAAAATGGAGGACACAAAAACTCCTCACACGACATTGCTGCCGAGGGAGATTACTGAGAGAAAACAAAATGGAGGACACAAAAACTCCTCACACGACATTGCTGCCGAGGGAGATTACTGAGAGAAAACAAAATGGAGGACACAAAAACTCCTCACACGACATTGCTGCCGAGGGAGATTACTGAGAGAAAACAAAATGGAGGAAAAAAAAACGTCATTGTTGCCGAGGGATGTCCAAGAGAAAACAAAATGGAGGCAGAAAAATGAGAAATGGAGAGATTAATAATTTGTGAAAATCCTCGTTTGCCAATGAAGGTCTGAGAGAAACAAAATGGAGGGAAAAAAAAATCCTCGCTCGACGCTTTTGCCAATGAAGGTCTGAGAGAAACAAAATGGCGGCAAAAGAATAACGAATTGAGTGATTAATAATTCGTAAAATTTTGTTACAAAAACACACTGAGACACTTACACGAAGCTACGTAAATCTTACTTAACAATTTTTCACACTTTTTATCTCTGACAAGAAAAAATATTTAAAAAAATCAAATCTACATTATTTATTATATAAGAAGCGAAAACGGGCTTGGGGGGGAGGGAGAGAAAAAAATGTTTATCGTACTTGATGGGCACGCAACGAAGGCAATCTGCGCACTTCCAGTCCTTTCCAAACAGCTCGCCCTCCTCGACCGTTTGGGGCAGTCTGTGATGAAGCGTTTCCGGCAAACGGAGTCCCGAGAGGCCACCAATCACCGAAACTACACCCAATATTACGAGTGGAAGAACAAGATTTTCGCGTCCCTGTGAAAAAAAAAAAAAAAAAAAAAAAAAAAAAAATGGAGGCCATAAAAACGTCTCCATTTGCAATTTTCATAATTTTTTTCTCGATCTGATAAAATCTCAAGGAGATTTTCAATTTCATAGGAAAATCCACACATGTCTTATCTATTCTGTACTTTTTTTTTTTTTTTTTTTTTTTTTTCATAGTAATCATTGAACTTGTGTACTCGAATAAAATTCACGAATTACTCGAAATTTTTGAATTTTTGATTTTTTTTTGATTTTTTTTTTTTTTTTTTTTTTTTGTGACAGCAAATTGGATCGGGGCGAGGAGAAAACTCACCAGATAAGTGATGAAGGGAATTATTATGAGTCCGAGGCCACTTATGTAGGCTGAGAAACCAATTGCTATGCCACGCAATTGGGTCGGATAAAGTTCACCGGCGAATGGATAGATAATGAGAAAAGACGCCGATATCGCTGATTTTGATAAGAGAAATAGTATCAGGGTTGCCGCTACGGCGTCTGAAATGAAAAAGAGGAAAAAAAAAACAACAAAAATTATTAATCGTGTTTGACCTTGAAATTCTAAGATTCTCGAATTTGCAGGTGAGGAGGTCTTTGGGCCTCATTGGGCTTTTTTTTTGACAATTTTTGATCGGACTCATTTTTTCCCTAGACTGTTGCTCGATGAGTTAATAGAGGGAGAAATAGGAGAAAAAAATCTACAAATATCAGGCATCCGCCATTTTTTATTTTTTTTTGGATCAAAAAGTCATTCAAAATGATTAAATTATCGTAAAGGGAAAAAAAACAAAAAAATGTATCAACCGTGTCTGACCTTGACCTTGAAATAAAAATATCAGGCATCCGCCATTTTTTAATTTTTTTTGGGTCAAAAGGTCATTCAAAATGATTAAATTATCGTAAAGGGAAAAAAAACAAAAAAAATGTATCAACCGTGTCTGACCTTGACCTTGAAATAAAAATATCAGGCATCCGCCATTTTTTATTTTTTTTGGGGTCAAAAGGTCATTTAAAAAGATTAAATTACCGTGAAGGGAAAAAAAACGTAAAACGTATCAACCGTGTCTGACCTTGACCTTCAAATTCTAAGATTCTCGAATTTGTCAGCGAAGAATTCTCAAGGGATGCAATTTTTTCTCGAAGGCTGAGAAGTAGGAGAAAAAATTCTAAAGATATCAGGCATCCGCCATTTTTTATTTTTTTTGGGGTCAAAAGGTCATTTAAAATGATTAAATTACCGTGAAGGGAAAAAAAACATAAAATGTATCAACCGTGTCTGACCTTGACCTTCAAATTCTAAGATTCTCGAATTTGTCAGCGAAGAATTCTCAAGGGATGCAATTTTTTCTCGAAGGCTGAGAAGTAGGAGAAAAAATTCTAAAGATATGAGGCATCCGCCATTTTTTAATTTTTTTTGGGTCAAAAGGTCATTTAAAAAGATTAAATTACCGTGAAGGGAAAAAAAACCAAAAAAATGTATCAACCGTGTCTGACCTTGACCTTGAAATTCTAAGATTCTCGAATTTGTCGGCGAAGAATTCTTAAGGGATGCAATTTTTTCTCGAAGGCTGAGAAATAGGGGAAAAAATTCTAAAAATATGAGGCATCCATTTTTTATTTTTTTTGAATTTTTTTGGGTCAAAAAGGTGAGATTGAAAATGATTGAATTACCGTGAGGTAAAAGTACCGTCGCGACGCACGATAAGCCAGCTGTGACCATGCACAAACAAAGTGGCCATCGACGACCCCATCTGTCCATGACGACCCAGCAGGCGAGATAACTTGGAATTTCGGCGAGTGACGAGAAGAGAAAGCTCAAATGTTCTTCGCTGCCGAGTGCTGGCCCATAATACGAGAGGCCAACGTAGACCATATTATTGGCAAACCTGTAAGAAAAAATTTATGTTTTGATTAAATTATATTTATTTTATTCACAGGATTAAAGTTTGCCCAGCATGAATTTTTTTTTCTCCATCTCTCAATTTTTCTCAAAAATATTCCAATAGTTCGTAGAGACAAAATTGGGGAGAAAAAAAAATAATACTGGAGTGCAAAAGTGATTCTTTGATAATAAAAAAAATGTGTCAAACATTTTTTTCATCTTTTTAATAATTTATAATGCTCCTTGGATAACTCCTTGGAACAGGATAATTTTTCATTTGCAAAAAAAAGCTCGAAGGAATAATTGACAATTTTTTTAAATTTAAATTTTTATAAATAAACAAAAGAAAAAATATATATTTACCAATTGAGCGTTATGAGACACGTTTTCAATCTCATATTAGGTGTTTTAAATAAGGACAATACACCTGGGCCACTACGTAATCGTTCCTCCTCGCTTTTCGTTCTTGACATTGTCATGCGTTGTTTGAGCTTTTGGGTAAAAGAATCTGGCAATTGTTTGCCATTAACGAGAGCCAATGTCTTTAATATCTCGTTAGCTTCGGCAAGTCGTCCTTTTGCCAAGAGCCAGCGCGGGGATTCCGGGAGAAACCTGCGGATGCGTTCAAAAACGCTCAGTCGGTAAAGTCGGGTTCTTTTTTTTAATCATCAAAGGCTTTTATCTCTACGTTATTACATACTCGTGGCTACAGACCACCAATACAAGAAGTAAAGTAGAAACGGTGAGCTCGTAGTTACTGCCAAAGTTCGCCATTCGGGTATGAGATAAGTCACACCAGCGAGCATGCAAAGTCCCATCGTGTAAAATGTACAAGTCATCACAGTCACGAATGATCGATAATTTGGTCCGACAAGTTCCAGTGCTGTTTGTGCAAAATATTATCATATTCAAACCGTGAATATCAGGAATATCATGAAAAAAATTAAAATACCATCAGTCGGTAAAAAAAACACGTAATTTTCTATTTCTTCATACAAACGATCAAGATTTTTGAACAAGCCGACAAACGCGATTTTATTCTCATGTTTCGAACAGATGATGAACTTTGACATTGCCTTGGCGATTTTATTTTTCAAATTTTTGGCGGCAAAAACAGATTAACGAATCGCGAGAAATTAAGAGAAATTACATTGAACTGGAAGCAGCTGAGTAAGTCAAAATTACTCATCGTATTGGAAATTTAATGATATTTTCGAAAAAAAATGCGTTTTTGTTTAGCGTGACCTAACCTCAAAAAATGGGACATTGAGCGGCCATGACAGTTGCGACGACAGCGCACCTATCGGTAATCTGTTGAATTAATTTGTTTTTTTTTTTCAATATTCTTACAGATAATGAATGGTATCTGGTAGATTGCGGGTATTGTGAGGCCAACGAGGGTACGACAAGCTGCCCATGTCCAAAAACTGTTCGATATCGAGGTCAGGCAACCACCGGCAATGAGGGTCGCGAGACACGTGAAGAATGACAATCTTCGGCCGATTCTGCACCAATGAGATGAAAATACATTAATCACGTATATCTTCACTTTTTTTTATCTCGTATCTTCTTGGTTTTTTTTTGTTTTTAATTTACAAACCTGTCGTTTAAAGTTCCAAAGAGATAAACGCCTATTGGTCCACCGGTGTTTAAGGCTACGAGACCGATGGTAGGATAAATTGCCTTGTCGCAGACAAGGTCGAACTGTGAAAGAAGAAATAAAATTAATCAAAATTTTTGCTTCGTTAAACTTCCTCGTGGGAGGACCAAAAAAAAATGTTTTTTTTTTCTCGATTTTTTCTGATTAAATGGACGAGTGAAAAATTATTCAAATTAATTATCGCAGTCCACGTAATTTAATTCACAAAGAATGACACATTTGATAATTCAAAATATCAAATTCAAGGTCGAACTGTGAAAGAAGAAATAAAATTAATCAAAATTTTTGCTTCGTTAAACTTCCTCGTGGGAGGACCAAGAAAAAACGATTTTTTTTTTCGATTTTTCTGATTAAATGGACGAGTGAAAAATTATTCAAATTAATTATCGCAGTCCACGTAATTTCATTCACAAAGAATGACCCATTTGATAATTCAAAATATTCTATAAATTTTCGTTACTCGAATAATGACCAAGTCTGCCTCATAGAGGGCGCACGGTGAGCGCTGGAAAACTAAGAAATTTGATTTTTTTTAATTTTTCATGCTATTTGCGTAAAAAAAAAAACGAAACATACGTCAATGACGATTGACGATACGACTTCCGACGTATCGTATTCCCATCCATGATCACAGGGAACGATTGGCCAAGAAATATTCCCGATGGTAATATTATTCGTCGTCAGGTCACTGACGATATCCGACGACCAATCGACATCGTAACGCGTGCACTGGCTGTACGAGGTCTCATTTCCATCCTACTTTGACAAAAGAATTTTTCTTTCTCATCTTAATCATTATTTTTACGCACTACATGACGTCACTCGAGATGACGCAAAAAAAAAATTATCTTTATGGGTAAGGAAAATCGACGCCTGCTCTCAATGTCGCAAATACCGAGGAGAAAGCTCAGCAATATTTCGCTGAAGCAACGGCGAGGATTTCTAATTACTTGAAAAAAAAAAAAAAAAAGTATAGCAAATTGATAAAAAAAAATTTTAAAATTTTACACGATAAAGTTTTTTTAGGACAATATTGCAATTCAATATGGGCCGAGGATTTTTTTTTGTCAATGACCGACTGTAGGTAAAAATCTACCGACTGAGTTAAAAAAAATCTTTTCGGGCTCTCGTAGATTTTTAGCACCTGCTGAGTCGTGGGAATCCCTAGACGCCTTCTTCGCGAAATATCCAGATCCTCAAGACCGGGAATATTGCACCAATGAGGCGGCGTTGATGCCATGAATAGCTGATTGAAAGCACAGAATCCGCATGGCAAACAAGCCGGCAGACATACGAGCCACAACAATTTCTTCTGATAATTTCCAAATTCACCGACGATCGGCAACAGGTCGTCGAGATCGAAAGCGTCCTAGGAAGACTTTTTCTCATTGGTACATATATATATATTAAATATTATCTTTAGATTTTTTTTTTAAATTCAAAACAAACGAAATTTCCCGCCAAAATATTCATCGCCATCGTTTGCCTTTAAAATGAATATATTAAATTATGAAAATATTCGAATTTAGTTGCTCGTTTGACTTTGCAATTTCATTTTTTTTTTTTTCCCGAATTGTATAATTGTTGAAAAAATTAATCCTGCGCTGTGCTTGAGTTACGTTTTGTGTAAAAAAAATCAAAACGTATTTATTTAGTTTTAGAAACATTATAAAAAAAAAAATCAACATTTATCGCTGATTTGACTCCAAAGTTGTGGCCCCCTTGACGCGCTCATAAACGGGGATTCCCCGAACAATATTACAGTGAATTAAAACACTTTGAAATAATTAATCCTACGCTATGCTTGAGTTACGTTTTGTGTAAAAAAAATCGAAACGTATTTATTTTGTTTTAGAATTATAAAAAAAAAAAAAAAAAAAATCAACATTTATGCGGACATAAACGGGGATTCCCCGAACAATATTACAGTGTTAAAACACTTTGAAAGTCCATCGTAGTTGCGTGAAGCCAAACATAATTCTCGGTCAGATTTCAGAATTTCCATCAAGATTCGTTTCCCTGATAAGAATTGAATTCTTAATTCTTAAAGGATTATTCCATAACCCTTTAACCCTCAAAGGACCAACAATATTGACAAAATTCACTTTAGGCTCATAACTTTTTCACCTTTTTTGTCCCCAATATTCCTGAGCAAATTTTCATTTTTTTTTTTCAAAACTAAATGGAAATGTAACGAGGAACTTTTCTCGGATATGAAAAAAAATTGAAAAAATAATAAAGACGCGAGAAAAAAAAAGACAAAAACGACCACATCACTCACATCTTCGTCGTTATTCTTGCGTTTCTTATCCTTGGCTGACGGTGGATTGCCGTTAGTGGGCGACGAGTTATCGTCCGACGGATACATAATCGTCGACTCGTTTACTCACTGGGACACCCGGGGGATACCACCGCGATACCATACAAATATATCACGTGACCTGCATTAGAGTCTTCGTCATTGAGGAAGAGAGGAGAAAAAAAAAAACTGCCCTGCGTCGTCACCCTTTCGGTAAGGGATGACGCTATTTGACTCGCGCAAAAGGGGTAGTTTTTACCAAATTTGAAAAATATTCAAGAGCCCTGAAGAGAAAAAACTATTCAAAAAATTGATACTTGTGGATGAAAAAAAAAAAAAAATGGCTGATTTAAATACGATAAAAATTCATCCCTCTATTATTTTTCGCTGTTGATTTTATGTATTATGGGGATGAGAAAAAAATGAAATAAAATCGACTTAAAAATTCACTAACTCGAGTCTTACTACTGTTTGCGAGAATGAACGTTACAAATGAGACGCGTACGTATATAATACATACGATGATGGAGGGAAGACAAAAAGTGAAGGGTGGGGAGGAATAAGGGGACGATTACGTTACGCGGGGAGGGTCAGGGGCTGGTAATTCAATTGAGTTAAGGGTACTTAGAGGAGATTGAGGGCATTGCTGACACTGAACAGCATCGAATCATTGATGATACACACATTTGTCCCCATCAGGTTCCTCTCTCTCTCTCTCTCTCTCTCTCTCTCTCTCTTTCTCTTTCTATCTCTTTCTCTCGTGAAAATTTAAACGTAGCCGCGGACATTGTCCGAGACAAACACTTACTCGAATTTTATTATCGTCCCTGGACCGTTATTGAGAAATATTAATGCGACACCTGGCGGTCAAGACGAGAACTAAACGGAAGAGATATTTGAATTGAAGAATTTTTGAGGTTAGGGGTGACGAGACGAATTAAATAAATGTTTTTGTGGGAATAAAACAAAATGGCGCCGTAAAGAATTGAGAGCATCGAATTAAGAATGTTTAATTGTATTTTTATATCAAAATTTTATATTTACTATTGATGAAAATTACTTTTATTTTTCGTTACTCAAAAATGCTCGTCGTATCGATAATAATACGCCCACCTCGTGGAAAGTGAAGGTTCGCTAGCGCTCCGCCAGGTGGCTTCGCGCGAAGCGTTACTCGTTAACGAACTATCGCGTCAACGTATACAAGTAGCTCAACCGTTAAATTATAATAATATCGCAAATAGAATTGAGAATCATTTGATAGGATTTTAAAATATTTTGCGTTAATTAAACACGAGAAAAAAACAGTTAAATCGGAATTCAATTATTATAATAATAAAATTATAATAAATCGACTAGTGAGTCACAGAAACGTTAAATAATAATTGCGAGCAACTGTACGTATTATTTATTTTTCTTATGCATAAATTATTTGCCAGAGATTTCAAATGGCCAAAAAAATTTTGTGCTGCGCGAAGAAATTTCTAACCTATAAATGTAAAAAAAAAATCAAAATTTCTCAAAAGGGCAGCTCGAAATTCAAAATGGCCGAGGCTAATTGTAAAAAATGAAGAAAAGTTATTCGAGTAAAAAGGAAAATAAATATTTGGGGGATTTCGACGTAAGAAATTTCGAACTCGCCATAATAATTCTTCGCCGATTTCTCGCCTGAAGCCACGAGGTGTCACGTCATAAATTCATTTCTCTCGCCACATATTTCAATCCAGGGAGCTTAAAAAAAATCTTCCACCTTACTTAACCGTCAAATGTTGAAAAAATCCTAAAAAAAATTACTATAAAAAAAAAACAAAAATTGTAATTTTAAGTCGAGAAAATTACGACCGGATGAAATTTTCAAACTGCTTATTATCCAATAATCTACTTAGTGATAAAAATACTGCTGAAAAAAGCTACGAAATGAAGAAGAAAAGGAAAAAAAAAAAAAAAAATTGTAATTTTTTATCAAATTTTCCATCTGGAAAAAAATCTTAATTACAATTTTGTAATTAGAAACTACAATTGTTAAGACTGGGGATATGTTTTTTTTTTTGGACAAGATTGGCGCATATAAAAGTGATCCATGAAATTAGCACCCCATCATTTATTCATTCTCTTACGAACCTTTTTCTCTCTCTCTCTCTCTCTTTCTCTCATCTCGACGCGAAATATTTCTCTCTCTCTCTCATCTCGACGCGAAATATTTTTCTCTCTCTATTTTTCTCTCTCTCATCTCGACGCGAAATATTTCTCTCTCTCACGAAATATTTTTCTTTCTCTCGAACGAAAGAAAAATATTTCTCTCGACGCGAAATATTTTTCTTTCTCTCATCTGGAAATATTTCTCTCTCTCAACTTGCACAGGTACATCATTGAAAAAAGGTGCATATTCGTACACAGGCACACGCGCTGAAACCTCGAAAGATTTTTTTGTTTTTCTTTTCTCATCACATTAAATAGATATATAACATTCCTCGTACAGACTCGAGCCACACAGCCAACGCTCTTTTTAAATTTAATCTTTCTCTCTCTCTCTCTTTCTCTCGTTTATTTTTATTCTTTTTTTTTTCCATTCTTAGCTCGAAAACAAATCCGCTACCAAACGGGCCCATTTTATACTTCTCCCTCCACTATTTCACTTCTTTCATTATTTATTTTTCTTCCTTTTTTTTTTCTTTCCATCATTTTTTTCTGGCACAAGAAAATATACAATAAAAAATGTACAATCGTTGGCAAATTTTACAATTTAATTGCCCAAACGATTTATATCTCACATTGAGAAGTTTTTTTCATGGCGGATTCGTTTTTTTCGCCTCTCCCTCCACCCCCCCTTCCATTTTTCTTCATATACACAAACTCACGATACACGTTTGTTTCTTTTTTTCTTAATTCTTTTAGTACAAAAATTCATCACGATTCATACATGAAAATAAACGCAAGAAAAAAGGAAAAAAAAAAACAATTTTTCACGCCATTTTATTTTCTCACATCATTCATTCCACGATTATACTTAAAATTTTTTTTCCTTTTTCTCATTCTTTCTCTCTTAAACTTATCACTAGCCCATTTATTCTCGAGGTACTTTCGTTACGAATCCACGCGCGATTGTCAAGGACACACCCGGCTAAAAAGTTTTTTTTTTCTTTCTTACAGGATTTTCGAAATTAAAAAGAATTTTTTTTCATTTATTTTCTTATAAGATTTTGAAAATTAATAAAAAAAAAAAAGCAAAAAAAAAACTTCTTTTTTTTTCTTCGTGGATATTGGGAATAATGGAAGCTCGATGAATCCGCAAAGATTCCTCGTAGGAAAAGACTCGAGTTTAAAAAATAATAATAATAATAAACTATCAATGGAAAATTTTAATTTGGAAGATAAAAAAAAAAAATATTCATGCCCAGGAAAAAATATTCAATTTTCTTTTTTTCATTCTTTAATCGAATCAACAGCTAACGGACACACACTTTGCGAGAAAAAAAATATATATATATATATATATTTGTAACATACACGCGCTCACAAACGTACATTCGTCCTTCAAAATAACAACATTTTTGTTATCCGAACGCCGCCATTTTGTTTTTCCTGTTTTTTCATTTTCTCCTACACAGGAATTTTCGGCGTCAGCTTCTCTCTCTCCCTCTCTCTCACGAAAATAATGCCAATCGCTGCAGCACTCGCTCTGAAAAAATTTATCCCGTTCGCATCTCAAACGCGACACATTTTTTATTTTTTCCTCTAAAAAAAATTTGCACTTTTTTTTTTTCGTTTTTTTTTTTGGTCGTTCGTACTGCTTCATGCATACATTTTGCTCGCTCACTTTTTCGCTTTCTCATACATCAATTTTTCCGCCAATTCTCATCTCCGAATCTCCAGACGCAAAAAAAAAAAAAAAAAAAAAAATCATCACATTCTCGCGTCGCATTCGTAATTTTTTTTTCACATACGCTTTCACGCGCATCTCTTCAACAAATATTCTTGGCACAGCATCACTTTATTCACGGGGTTTTATTTTTTTCCTTTTTCTTGTTCCTTTTTTTTTTAATTTTTTTTTTTCGTGTGTATTTTTTTTTCTCTCATTTTTTATTTTTCACACACACACACACACACACACACATTCTCGCCTCATTCATCAGAAATCTCTCAGGCTTTCTTCTCCTCTATTATTCTCATGGCATCGACACATTTTCCATTTTTTTTTCCCTTTTTTTTTTGCTCGGCAAAAATCTCTTCGTCGATCAGAGACGAGAAAATGCGTTTCAAGGTCGACGATTATTATTATTATTCTTTTTTCGTTGGCCAGAATTGTACGGGCCCCATATATATATTTTTTTTTGCTTTTTTTTTTTTTTTTTTTTTTTTTGGGCCTTTCGTCCCTAAATATGGTCCCGGTACGAAAAGCAGGAACACGTGCAGACACCATCCAACATCATCGTTCAACATCATCCGCATCCATCTCTTGCGCGCACGGTCATCATCGCTCTCCTTTCTTTCAATTTTTTTTTTTTTTTTCCATTTGGATTTTTTTCGAATTTTTTTTTTTTGTATTTTTTTTTTGATTTTTTTTTTTTTTTTTTGGAACTCACGCACATCCATCAACTCGCATCCGCACCATCCAATCTTGTTGTCTTTGTATTGTGTTCGATAGCTTTCTAGTCAAATTCAATTTGCACGAGAGTACGATCGTGGGGGCGATCTGTAAACAACAAAAGCCAAAAGGGGCCAAGTGTGATTAACGCTCGTCTTTGTTTGTTTTTTTTTTATTTTTTTTTTTTTTTTTTTTTATCAATTATTTCCTATAATTTTTTTTTTTAAATTTTTTATTAAAATTTCAGGGCAGGAGGAATTATCGTAATTTTTTTTTATTTTTCTAAATCATTTCCTATAATTTTTTTTCTTTAATTTCAGGCCAGGAGGAATTATCGTAATTTTTTTTTTTTTTTCTAAATCATTTCCTATAATTTTTTTTCTTTAATTTCAGGCCAGGAGGAATTATCGTAATTTTTTTTTTTTTTTCTAAATCATTTCCTATAATTTTTTTTCTTTAATTTCAGGCCAGGAGGAATTATCGTAATTTTTTTTTTTTTTCTAAATCATTTCCTATATTTTTTTTTTTTATTTCAGGGCAGGAGGAATTATCGTAATTTTTTTTTTTTTCTAAATCATTTCCTATATTTTTTTTTTTATTTCAGGGCAGGAGGAATTATCGTAATTTTTTTTTTTTTCTAAATCATTTCCTATAATTTTTTTTTTTTTATTTCAGGGCAGGAGGAATTATCGTAATTTTTTTTTTTTTCTAAATCATTTCCTATATTTTTTTTTTTATTTCAGGGCAGGAGGAATTATCGTAATTTTTTTTTTTTTCTAAATCATTTCCTATAATTTTTTTTTTATTTCAGGGCAGGAGGAATTATCGTAATTTTTTTTTTTTTCTAAATCATTTCCTATATTTTTTTTTTTATTTCAGGGCAGGAGGGAATTGTCGTAAATTTTTTTTTTACTTTTGAATAAACGCTGGATGAGTTTTTTTTTTTTTTTTTCTCGGAGCATCTATTGGCGTAAATTTGTCGACATTGAGAGAGAGCAAATTTTTAGGACTGGCGAGATAATTAAAGGTTTAGCGATTTTTACCACGCGAGTTACATACTTATGCGTTAATCTTGGGCCTGAGATCGCTGCGTGAGAAATTCAATGAGTCAGGATGAGAATGAAAAATTGAAAATAAATAATAATAATAATAAATTAGGAAATAGGAGGAAATTGCTGATGGGAGAAATATACAATTTTTTTTAATTGCAATATTTGAAATATTTGCGACAGGAAAATAAAGATAATTGACAGAATTTGAAGAAATTTAAAAAAAAACATTTTTCGTAGATGCTAATATTAAATTTTGAATAATGATAATGCTAAAAATTTGTTGATAAAAAATCTATCGACTCGGCCAAACGTAAAAAAAAAATATCAAAAAATTCACTTCTATTTTGTTTCATTCATCGTCAAACGTCCTTAAGGTAATATGAAAGGTAAAGGTGATATATATTTTTTTTTGCAACAACTTTTGACAACGTAAATATTATTGCGTTATTTATCAACAATTTATCAAGCTCGAATGACAAAATAAATTATTTTGTCGAAAAAACTTTGCGGCCATTTTGTTGTGCGAAAAAATTTTAAATAAATTTTAAGAATACAAAAATTTCAATTCCTTCAAAAAAAAAGAAACAAAAAAAAAAAAAGCGAGGCCTAAATTTCGTGTTTCCAAGTTCAATTTCAAGTACGAATTTTTGCCACTAGAGTTTGGACGTAAATGCAGAAAAAAAAAAATAAAAAAGATAAAATGATAAAAAAAAAAAAATAACTCGAAATTTGAATGGCAAACAGCTAAAAACAGCAAGGCCCAAATTTGTAATTTGAGTTTCAAGTGAGAATGAAGATTTTGCCACTTTCGTTCCGACGTAAATGGCGAAAAAAAAAAAAAAAAAAGATCGAAAGATCAATATAAAGATAAAAAAAACTCACCAACTCGAGGCAGAATTGGCGCTTTTGACTTTTCTTATTTCCTTCGTTGCCCACGTGGCGAGTCCTTTGACCTTGCCGTTGCGAGCTCTGCGTCCTTTGGTCAATAATTCAGTGAGAGGATCGGTCTCGACCATTGGTAAAAGTTTCATGCCAAAAACGGTAACGAGATCGCCGAGAAGTCCAATAGAGGCGGCCATGGCTTCCTCGGAGTGTTCTCGATCAACGGCAATGGAGGTGATAAAAGTGATGATGAAGGGAACGTGAGGTTCGACGAGAGCGACATCTGGACTGGGGGTCTCGCCATCGCCTTTCAAGCCTTGAGTGATGCCGGTGTAAGCCTCGAGGACGCCAACGCGAAGCTCATTGAGATAATCGATCATATCGTAATCGGTACGATCGACGTTGGCCTGCGACGCTTGAGCGAGAGTTTGTAGAACGACGTCGAGATATTTTTTAAATTCAGGGCCAATGCTGAGGGCGACATCGCCAAAAACTGACAATATTTGCGGTTTGACGGAACGATGAACAGTGTCATTGCCTAAATTTTCCAGCAGCAGAGTCATTATCTCATCGCAATATGGGAGCATTTTATTTTTCAACGCCCGACAGATGTCGCCAGTGAGGCCAACAGCGGCGCAGCAAACTTGATACTCCGCGTGATTTTTCAATCCGAGACACAAAAATGGCTTAAAAGCGTCCATGTATTTCAAAAAACCTTCAGCGAGAACTTCGACCAGAGTTGAAACGGCCATCAGGGCATCTTCTTGCACGCCCCCAACTTTGCAAGAATTTGAGTTAAACATTGAGAGAAGAGCGGTCATAATCGCGTCGGATATTTGTGGCGCGTCTTCCTGCGTTACTTTCCGCAATACAGATTGCAATGTTGCGCACAACAATGATTGCAAATCATGATATTGGGCCCGATCTGAATGATTTTGAAAATGGGTCTCCATTTGTAATACTTGCTGCAATCTTTCGAGTATGACCATTGTAGTTTTTTGGACAGTCACGTAACAATCCCGAGGTGAATTTTTCACCATTTCCATGAGAGCCTCGTAAGCGGCCGATCGAAGATTGGCCTGAGCGCCATCGGGACGATCTGTAGTTTCGAGAAGTCGCTGAACGATGAAATCGAAAAATTGCGACATGCAGTAAGTATCGGGTTGTTGACCTTCCTCGGCTTCGGCAGCCTCGTAACTGGCCTCGGCGAGTCCGGTGAAAGCCCAGCAGACATTTGCCGCTACCCTGGGCTCAGCCCTCAGCCCATTCACGAGAGACTCGAGCAGGGGCTTGAGATAAGTTTCGTTTATCGCAGCTTCCGGTATTATTTCGCAAATGCGACCAAATGTCCATGCTGCTGTGTCTCGGACAACCACGCTGCTGTCGTACATAAGCTCGATCAGAGTTTGCATCGCTTGCTCCACCAGAGGCTTTAGGGTGTTTGGGTCAAGGCCACCCAAAATTGACCCAAATGCCATTAACGCCGCGTCGCGAAAACGCCAATCTGGACTTTTTATGTTGTCCTTGACGAAGGGCAATACGTAAGGGACTATTCCCTCCTCGCAACACGATGCCAATAACATCAAACAGACACCGGCTGACTTTGATGGATTCCAATCATCCTCGTCGTCAAATTCTTCCTGCTTTGTCAATTTTCGCATCAATACTGGCACCAAAAATTGCAATGCTCCTTTTGCATAATGACGAGATACTTTTGAGGGCGGACGACCACCCTCCGATGCTTCACCCTCCTCCATTGAGAGATCGACCTCCTCGTCTGCGACGTTTGACCAAAATTCAATTCCCTGAAGCGCCACGTCGTCTATGTCCGATCTCATTGCCTCGAGCGTTATCTGAGGTGGAAAATTGTTTTTATTTCTCGAACCCTTAATTTTATTCAGTTTTGTTTATTTTAATAGTTTAATTTTTTTATTATTATTATTATTTCGTAGATAATGAAAAAAAAAATTATTATATTCGACAATTATTGAAATATTAAATTTAAATAAATAATATTGTAAAAGGGTGCAAAATCATTTTTTTTTTTTCGAGCCCTTAATTTTGCCGTCATTCAAATCGGCCACGGCGAGTTTTTTTTTTTGCCTTTATTTTTTAGTAATTTTGTATTTTTTGAAAAAAATATTTTCAACGAGTGAATTTAATTTCACAGATAAAATATTCGCTCTCAATTATAAATTAGACGAAACGCGAGTATTAAATAAATTATTGAATAAATTAAATCGATGGAATAATTGAATGAAAATTTTGTCAATTTAATGTTTGCTTAATACTCACGGGAAAAAGTGCAGGTCCCATGTAAGGTTCCATGTATTGATAATAAAGAGACATAATTTTGACGAGACACTGAAGGGCCGCTACGCGAACCTGCGTATGGGCAGATTGTGTAGCCTCGCAAACGACTTCCATGATAAAATTTCTCTCCGACTGGAAAACAAAAAAAAAAATCGTTTATCTTAACACGGAAAAAAAAAAAACGTTCATAAAAATAATTTAAAAAATTCGACTCACCTCGATCTCAAAATTTCCTTTGGTAAATTCGAGCGAATTGTAAAGAGCTCGTGTGGCCGCGAGTCTGACGTGATTCGATGCACTCGAGCCTTTCATACCGTGAATTATTGCGGTCAGAATTTGATTCGATTGCGATACCAAAACTTCGCTCTCGATTTCCTGGCAAATATATCCGATTGTCTCGAGAGTCGCCTCTTTCATCATTTCCGTACTTTCCGTATCGGCGACATTGCTCACGAGCAAAGGTATTAATTCTGTCCATTGTCCGACCGGCAATTCGGCAACGGCAACATAAGCGACGCATTGAGCCGCTGAACTTGGCCGATTATTTTCCGTTCCCAGAGCTCCGAGGATCTGATACATATATATTATTATTATTATTATTATTATTTATTTTTGCGCCATCGTTTCTTGGCGACGGTGGCGCCCTGCGGCGGTACAAAAAAACAGCTCGAGGAAATCTAACCTCAATTAACGGGATAATTTTTTATTTTTTATCAGCTTTTGCGTTAATTAAAAATCCCAAATAAGACACAAAGTCCAAAATAGTTTTTCATTACCCAAAAACTATCATAGATCATTTTCGGCTTATTAATTTCTTGTTTTTACCCGCCGAGCCACTGGCGCCGCCCTGGTGGAGACTTTTTGTTTCAACAAAGAAACATTATATATATATATATATATATATATATACCAATGATTTTCTACATTTTTTCCCCCATCATCACGAATTGTTGTGTTCATAATTTTAATTTATTCGGGATTTGGGACAAAAAAAAAAAAAAATCTCTGAAATAAATATTGATAAATTGACAACTCACATTTTTCTTTATATATATCCTAGTTTCTGCCGGTATCGCGAGCCATCTCTGTTGATATTGAGTTTTTAGAGCGAGATCTTTGGAAGTCAGCTGATTCTTCAGTTGAAGACCAGCGGCCATTCGAGCTACGGTACTCGCGGCCGAGGTGCCCAGCACCCCGCTGAGTCGTTGAACGAATTCATGCTGTAAAAAAAATTAAAAAATCCATCAAGATACAATTTTTTGTTTTCTGTATCCGTAATTAAAAATTTCGTGACCTCCAGAGACAAGAATCAATTTAATTTTGGCCAATTTTGTCGAATTTTTTATTATATATATATATTTTTTTCCAAACTTTCATAGAAATTCGAAAAAGTTAAAATTGTTTTTCATCCTACCGTACAAATGCCAATAAAATAAAACAAAACTCAATTTTTTTCTAAAATTTCGCCTTATATTTGAATATCGCGCGTGAATATTCTCATACATATATATATAAAAGTTACGAAAACAGCTGATAAGCCTCGAGGTTACATTTTCGTCCGCTTGGAGCGCTCGCGTCGCTTACCCCGTCGGAGCACACAATCGCGTACGCCTCAGAGAGAGAGATAAAAAAATTTATACTCACAAGATTCGTGAGCGCCGCCTGCTCCAGAAAATGTTGTGCCGCTTCGAGCTCATTTTTGTCTGAAATTCGTCAAAGAAAATAACCCTATAATTATCCAACGAGCACCCAAAAGAAAATAAAAAATGATAAATTATCTTGAGGGGCGAATTTCGACTTTTTTTTTTTGGGCGACGCTTAACCTCTTTTTCGCTCGCCCCTCCCTTAGCAACAAGCCCCGCACACATTCAACATCGACACGTAAAATTCTCCTTCATTCGACATTTAATCAAAAATTTTCAGGGTTGCGAAAATAATAATCATATTCAAGAATCGTTGAATTGCAAATTTATTATAGCTATATAGATATATATGTATATACACATACATACATACATGTGTATATATGTACATGTGTATAGGGCGCGCATGGACGCGACAGGGCGCACAATAAAAAAAATTAAAATAAACTTGGCTCACCTCCCGAGACGGTTTTCTCGAGGACCTGTATCAACTGCACCGTCGTTTGATCCATCTGCATGGCTCGATCTGATACTCGATTCTTTCCTTCGGGCACAAAAATCACAAACGTTTTATTTTATTTTTTTCTTTCTCCTCGCGCCCTTTATTCACGAGTCTCTCACAGAGAGATGATCGCGTAGCGGCGATTGAGCACGTTATTCGTCGTCTTAGTTGACCGGCAACAGCGGATGTGCACATGTGTTGGCATCAGCCACTGAGAGCCCCCTTCTCGTTGCTCCGTCGTGTGTGCTTCTCGCTTGTTCTCTCAAACGCACTTTTTCCCCCTTAACAAGCTCGCTCTGGCTCTCTCTCTCTCTCTCTCTCTCTCTCTCTCTTTTTCTATTTCACGGTCTTTCCCACTCCGGGCTGAGGATCGCTCGTGGCTCGTGGGCGACGGGAAGAGGAGGGGAAAATGCGCGCGCAGAATTAGCAAAATGTTACGACTTCCGGTATTCAAATGCGATGCTCCTCTGAGATATCTCAAAATGGGCTAATTTTCACGATATTTACAATTAAAATTATTCAATCTCTTATTTTATCAATATTTATATTGAGATTATTGTGGCAAGTGGCTTTTGGTCGGGTTTTTTTTATCTTATAGATAGAGATAGGGAAATTGTTTTGGTGAGCGGAAGATATTTGCAGCTTTGGCGCTGCAGTCGTTTATCTCTTTCTCTGACGATGATTTCTCGTTTCGCTCACTCGTATTAATAAAAACTTGATTCTTTCCTTTGTGTCGATATAATGTCGATGTACATCCAATAAAGGCGAGACGAGACGTTTTCGTTTACTCACAGCCGTGCAGGAAAAATATTTGTCTCTCTACGCGATACGAGATGTTCGATTTGACTGGTAAGAGAGAGAGAGAGAGAGAGAGAGAGAGAAACGTAAAGGCGCGACACACGACCGCGTTTGTCAGTTGCAGTTTCCAGAATTAATACCCGTCTCACCGCCAGGAAGCAGCGCATACCGGCAATCGCGAGAACTCACAGTGCAATATAATCAAAATGGCGGATCTCTGTCAACTGAGCTCATATTTTCTTGTGTCTTTATTTACTTGCACGTGTTAGACAGGGACGACGACGACGACGACACTTGAGTCAACTCAAGTAGAGTTTACAAATGCGCAATTCTCTTTTATAATTTCCGACAGGGAAAAATATATAGAGGAACTATTTTTCGTACGCGGCTGAGGGCGGGAAACGCATGCGCCGTACACGCTAAAAATTCGTTAATTAACAAACAATCCGAGACGTTATTATTCACACGAAGTTAGAGAACTTTCAAAAGTTGGATGAATAAAATAAAAAATATCTTATGATTAAAATTTAGCCCCGTCCCCGTCTTTGTTATGCGAGTTAACGAGCTACTGCCCACCGCTCGAGAAAAATTAATCCCGCCAAGAAAATTTCCGAAGCAATTGGCGAATATGGAATGAAAAGAGACAGGCAGCGCCATCTGTGCGCGGTAATTTGAACGATTGACGACTAAAAACTCAGTGGCTGCTCTAATGCTGGTAACATGGAGCCGACCATTTCAACCGTATGAAAAATGCATTTTCTGCATTGCCAATCTAAAATTCTGACATGAAAAAAGTCCCTAGCACGCTTCGTTTTATCTAGGGACTTTTTTCACATAGATTCTAGTTCCCGACAATCCCCGCGGCACTGCGTCACTCGTGTCCTTCGCCACGAATGATGCGGGCCGTTTAATTTTATATCAAACAAATTAATTGTTATTTTTTTCAATCACAAGTGAACAGAAAAATGTTGATTCTCTTCGAGACTCCCGCGGGATACGCTATTTTTAAGGTAACCCGAAAAACAAAAACACTCGTTACTCTGAGGAAGTTTCATAACCTAAAAGCGTCGACAAAACACGTGTTCGCGCGGCATACTCGCGAAATACCACGTTTTTTTTTTCTACCCATAAATCACGCGAATACGTTGATATTAACGATTTTTTTTCATCATTTCAGCTACTCGATGAAAACAAATTGGCCAAAACCGATAATCTCTATCATGACTTCGAGACGCCGGAGGCTGCTAGCAAAATGTGAGCATTTTTTTCCCGACATAACCTAAAATTTCGCGACGAAGATTTTTCTCTACTTTTTGTAACGAACAAAAATCAACTTTTTTTTATTCTAGACTAGTACCAAATTTTTCGTTATAATTCAAAGAGCCAGAAAATCACACCAAAAAAATATTCTAGTGATAATTTATTTGGATTTTTCAAAAAATTATAGTTTTTTTTTTTGGCCTTCAATTTGCATGTAAAAATTTCAATTTTATTATGCAACTATAACGATTTTTTTATATTCTCGTGGCCGTCATGTGACCAATCCAAAATGGCCGTCAATTTGTACGGAGTATTTGCGTTTAAAAAAAATAACGGTCATTTTGGAATTGTCAGATCGAACGCATATTTAAAAATTCTAGAAAGATCTCGAGTCGTATCGCTAAAATTTCCATTCTATGAAAGTTTAACGATTTTTTAAAATTGTGACCGTCACGTGACCAACACAAAATGGCCGTCAATTTGTACAGAGTATTTGCGTTTAAAAAAAATAACGGTCATTTTGGAATTGTCAGATCGAACGCATATTTGAAAATTCTAGAAAGATCTCGAGTCGTATCGCTAAAATTTCCATTCTATCCAAGTTTGACGATTTTTTAAAATTGTGACCGTCACGTGACCAACACAAAATGGCCGTCAATTTGTACCGAGTATTTGCGTTTAAAAAAAAATAACGGTCATTTTGGAATTATCAGATCGAACGCATATTTAAAAATTCTAGAAAGATCTCGATTCGTATCTCTAAAATTTCGATGTTATTGCAGCGTCAAACTTAAGCATTTTGAAAAATTTGCCGATACAACAGAAGCCCTCGCGGCTACAACAGCCGCCGTCGAGGGAAAGCTCTGTAAAACGTTGAAAAAAACATTAAAAAAGCATTGCGCCGAGGTGCAAGAACAATTGGCAGTTGCCGATGCAAAATTGGGCAACGCCATTAAAGATAAACTTGCACTATCGTGCATAAGCAATACGAATATTCAAGAATTGATGAGATGCATAAGAAGTCAAATGGACAGTCTTCTGGCTGGTTTTCCAAAAAAAGAAATGACCGCAATGGCGCTCGGTCTTGCTCACAGTTTGTCCCGTTACAAGCTCAAATTTTCACCCGATAAAATCGACACGATGATTATTCAGGCTGTTTGTCTTCTCGATGACCTTGACAAAGAGCTCAATAATTATGTGATGCGCTGTCGGGAATGGTACGGCTGGCATTTTCCAGAACTCGGCAAGCTCATTAGCGATAATGTTGCTTTTGTTAAAACTGTCAAGGTCATTGGAACTCGGGAAAACACGAGCGCCTCAGATTTGTCCGACATACTTCCCGAAGAGGTTGAGGAAAAGGTCAAAGAGGCAGCTGAAATTTCAATGGGCACAGAAATATCTGACGATGATATATTAAATATACAAAATTTGTGCGATCAGGTTATCGAGATATCGCAATATCGGGGCCAACTTTACGATTATTTGAAAACTCGAATGATGGCAATGGCGCCAAATTTAACGGTTCTCGTTGGTGAACTCGTTGGGGCTCGGCTCATCTCTCATTCGGGATCATTGATCAATTTGGCTAAACATCCAGCGTCGACTGTACAAATTTTAGGCGCGGAAAAAGCACTTTTTCGCGCTCTCAAAACCAAACGAGACACCCCAAAATATGGTCTCATTTATCATGCTCAATTGGTCGGACAAGCTTCGACCAAGAACAAAGGAAAAATGTCGAGAATGTTGGCCGCCAAAGCTTCGCTCGCCACGAGGGTTGACGCACTCGGCGAAGATGGAAGTTTCGATCTTGGCGCTGAGCACAAAGCTAAATTAGAAGCGCGATTGAGAATTCTCGAGGATGGAAATATTCGGCGAATCAGCGGAACCGGAAAGGCCAAAGCCAAATTTGAAAAATATCAATCGACCAGCGAATTTTTACAATATCCGGCTGCGGCGGATTCTACGCTCCCGAGCGGAAGTGGCAAAAGGCGACACTCGGAACTCAACGAGGATGAGACAAAAAAACCCGTCGAGGAAATTCCGGATCCCAGCAAGGAATTTACCAAAATTAAGAAAAAAAAGAGCGAGAGCGATGAGACGGAATCTACGGAGCCGAAGAAGAAAAAAAAGAAAAAATCGATCAAGAACGAAGAGGAAGAGGAAATCAAACAGGAAGTTGAAGCCGGCAAGAAGAAGAAAAAAATTAAAGAAGAAATTGATGAAGAAAATACTTCGGCTGTTAAGACGGAATACTTGAGCGAGGAAACGACGAAAGGTGAGCTCGGCTTTTTTTTTTTTTTAATTTGCATCGATAAATTACGATAAAAATTCAAACTCTGATTAATTTTTTTTTGTACTTGGCGATACGATAAAAATTATAAAAAAAAAAATATCAACCATATTGAAAATTTGAACGACTTCCGGGCTCGAGTTTTTGAATTAATAATACTGAAAAAATCGCGATTAAAAAAAATATATACAAATATAGTTTTGAATAAAACAAAAAATCATGAAAAATTTGATTCCATAAATCAATCTTGTACGATTTTTTTCGCTCTCGTGTCTAATTTATTAATATTTTTTTTTTCAGAGCACAAGAAAAAGAAGAAGAAGGTAAAGGATGAACCAGCGGAGGAAACTGTCGAGACGCCCGTTAGCGAGAAGAAAAAGAAAAAGAAGAAAAAATCACTTTCTCAAGATTAATTAGTTTTAGGCGATTTTGCATATGGCAATATTTTTTTTTTTTTTTAGCAAGTTTCGATAACTTGGAAACATTTGGCGCCGAATTTTTTAATCGCAAGTTTGATCGATTGATCTCGAGTTTGAGATTAAATTTGGCATCAGACTTGAGGTTAAAAAAAAAATCTACGGCCAATCGAGAAATAAAAAGAAAATGGAAATTTATTTGCAACAATGAATATTTTTCTATCGTACGAAAAGATTAGCTGACTTTTTGTATTTAAAAAAAAAAATAGCCATTCTTTACAGTTTTAAATATCAGGAATTGGGCCCAAACGGACCACAAACGCGAGAGAGAGAATATTTGTTACAATCATACACTATTATTATTATTATTATTTTCATTATAAAATATTATTTTTGTCAGTGTATTAATTTTTATGATCGAACTAATACAACGACACATTTCCAACGGATTTTCCCTGTTTTATTATTTTTTTTACTCACACTGCGAATGGAGGGGGAAAAAGGTGAAAGAAAAAAGAAATTGAGATTTGGAATTTCACTTTTGGTTTTCTATCGTTCGATTTATTGACCACGAAGAAAAAAAAAGAAATATATATATATATATATATATAATAGACATCGTTATTTCAATATAAATCATGTGGGTAGAAAATATTTGTGGTCCAGAAAATACTGTCCTGCCGAACGTTTAATCAAAACATTCGCGTGTTTATTTTATTTCTTTATTATTTTTAATTACACGATAATTATAGTCTCGTCACTTGGCGACATTAACCCAGACTTTATAGTACATTAATAATAATAATAATAATAATAACTACACGCCATAAAAATTATATCGAATGGTTGATTAACGAGTCGTTTTTTATTCGGAACTCGATTTTTTTTTCTCTCTCCTCCCCCCCGGCCCAAAAACGACATCTTAATTCGTTTTCAGCTCAATTTTATTTGTTTTTTTTCACCTATTGCATTGGAAAATATGGAATTAGAATAATCAAAGCTTTTTTTTTTTTTTTTTTTTGCTGTTACAAATTACGTTATTTATTAAATTGGCAGAAAAGTCATTGCGCTTTTTTCCCGATAGATGGAGACACAAATGTCTTTGAAATATAAATTCATTTGAAATGGCAAAAATTTTATTATATAATTTTGTTGACTGTTTAAGCTTGTGAAAAAAAAAAAGATATTGAACAATTTCGTTAACAATTCCACTAAATTCGATTTTCATTTAAACAGGAAAAAAAAAAACGCAATGACTTGGCCAAAATAATAAAATCATTGCACAATAATGATTTCAGATGCAAATTCGATAAAAATTGTGTTTTGTCTGGCGATATTAGAATCTGACACTAGATGATGGAAACTTCGATTATTTCATATAATTGTTTTTTTTTTCCGAAAAAAGAAAAAAAAACGCAATGACTTGGCCAAAATAATAAAATCATTGCACAATAATGATTTCAAATGCAAATTCGATAAAAATCGTGTTTTGTCTGGCGATATTAGAATCTGACACTAGATGATGGAAGCTTCGATTATTTCATATAATCGTTTTTTTTTTTTTTTTTCCGAAAAAAGAAAAAAAAACGCAATGATTTGGCCAAAATAATAAAATCATTGCACAATAATGATTTCAGATGCAATTTCGATAAAAATTGTGTTTTGTCTGGCGATATTACAATTTTCTCATTACAATCTGACACTAGATGATGGAAGCTTCGATTATTTCATATAATCATTTTTTTTTCTTTCTTACTCCCAATATTATATTTACTTGTACTAAATCATTTTTCTCACGCTCGCGAATATCCACTCAAGACTCTCATTCGCACAAATTTTTCATATAATTTTTATCTCAAATTTTATTATATAATTTCACTCATTGCACGCACACACACACACACGCACGCATCTCCACGTCGTCGTAAATATCGTAAATTCGTAAGTAAATGCAACGGCGATTGTATCAAATTGATTTTTCCCCTACTTTATTTAGTAGTCGACATTTTTGCCGAAAAAAAAAATTCTCCTTATATATATATATATATATAATTTTTTATCATTTTTTATTGATTTTTTTCCCCATTTTATCTCAGACGACATCGTTGCCGCAAAAAAAGAAATCTTTTTCTATATATATATATATATTTATTTGTATAAACTTTTCGTCTTTTTCATTTCGGATAAACGATTTTTATTTTTATTTTTTCTATTGGAAAAAAAAAAGAAACACACGATGCTTCTTATGAAAAATAAACGTAATTCTATTACAAAGCGGAGTACACACGTCCCTAAAAGATCTACAAAAAGAATGTACGAAAAAAAAAAGGAAAAAAAAAAATATATTCATTTCTTCAAGATTTACAGCATCCCACAAGAATAATTTAATCGTTCAATAAGTAATTCTCAGATTCTCGAGTATGCCTGGGAATTTTTTGTAAACTTCTTCTTCTTTTTTTTTTAATTCATCCATTCAATCACCCGTTTGAATTTGTTTGTTTTTTTTCTCTCTCTCACTAAGAATGTTAGTAGATAATTATGAGATATATATATATATATATTATATAATGTTTTTTTTTTTGTTTTTTTTTTTTGTTTTTTTCGTATATATAAATTAGTACACTCACTTCATGAATCATGTTCGACTTAAATTTGTACAAATGACTGCTGACTCCGGCAGAGTTACATAATTAGTACAGTAAATTATATTTTCTCTCTTTTATTTTTATTTTATTTTTCGTCATTGCCAAGAGAAACAGTGAATCGACAGAGATCAAGGATGTTTTTTTTTTTTTTTTTTATATTTCGGAAAATTAATATCGATAATTTTCGTCTTTTTTTTTTTTTTTCATTGCTCATTTGCTCCTCTAATCAGCCTCCAATTACTTTTCGAACAGACGAAGAGAACGTTAATTTTTCTCTCAAAAAAAAAAGGGACTCGATCTGTACTTTTATTGTGCGAGTTATATATATATATATACATATATAGATTTTACAGCTGGGCAAAGTACTTTTGAGTACCGAGTATCAAATAATTTCAAATAATTTGAGCCCGAGTACAAAGAGTACACGAAATACCGAGTTCATTGTGGGCTCTAAGTACTACTAAATACCAAGTACTTGGAGTACTCAGTAAGTACAAAGTACTTTGAGTACTAAATACAAAGTACGTTGAATACCAAGTAAGAAAAAAAAAGTACTTTGAGTACTGAGTACTTTGAGTACCGAGTAAAAAGTATTCCGAATACCAATTACAAAGTACTTTGAGTACTGAGTAGAAAAAAAAAGTACTTTGAGCACTGAATACCAAGTACTTTGAGTACAGCCCAGCTCTACCATACATATATATATATATATATATATATATATATATTTGTATAAATATTGCACAAGATTTTATCGATGATCTCGACAAGAGGAAATTAGGGGGAGACTCGGAAATATTGCACACGAGGCTCTCATTGACATTACAGGCCGCGTTATAATGAAAACGATAATAATAATAATAATAAAAATCATAGGATGCTCTCCATTTCCGTTTTTAATATCTATCGAATACTCGTGAAAAGATTAAGTCCAGACTTGTTCTCTTTTTGACTGCGTGCCTTGCTGAATACATTCCAAAATCTGAGAGTCTCATCGCCAGCGCCGGTTACGATCGCCTCGCCATCTGGCGACATCGCGAGGTACAAAACTCTATAAGAGTGGCCAGTCAATTTAGCGACTTGGGTCAGGCTCGGATATTTCCAAACGAGTATTTGATTCTGAGAGTATCCGTGAGTCGATACGAGCTCAGAGCTGTGCTTGCTCCAGGCAAGATTGCAAACTTGAGAGCCCGTGTCGACGCATTGCATCGGCTGGCCTGTCAGAGTGTTCCAAAATCTTATGCAACGATCGGCGGTGCCACCGCCCGAGGCTAATAATCCATGATGATGAGGCGACCATGCTATCGCTTTGACAGCCGCAAGATGCTCCGTGTAAGTTTGAACCGGCGACAAAGAGTGCAAATTCCACACGTAAAGACGATTATCGTTACCGCCAGACGCGAGATACTGATTGTCCGGCGACCATTTTAAACCGCAAACTTCCTGTCTGTGCGCACCGAGGCGCCTCTCACCGACAATGCACGGTGTACGAACGTCTCGCTGCAGTATCAACCGATCTCGACTACCCGATGACAAAACTTCACCGTTCCAGGCTAATGCCCCTACTCGCGCGCTGTGACCTTGCAATTTACTCACTTGCTTATTCACAGCGACATCCCACACTTGTATGTAACCGAGATGTGTACCAACAGCCACTAAATTACCACGCTCGTTCCACGCAACTGACGTTACGCTGTTACCATCAGCTGATAAATCGCACAATCTTGTCACTTGCGATGTACACGCCGACCATAAATATACGCAACTGCCCAAACCAACGCTCAATACATTTTGCGATGACCAATCGACGAGATTCAAATAAAAATCATCCTGCAATTCAGGCGCGTCGAGAACTTTAAACGGTATGCGGGATATTTTACGCGTTGCCTTTCGCGGCGAGCGCAATAACTTTTGACTTTTCGCGCTCAATGGCGAGAGCGAATAGGGCGAACTCTGGTCGAGCAAACTGTTACTACCGCTGCTGTGATCTTTCGTTGGCGTTGCGTATTTGAAGAGATTCTTACTCTGTAATACTGACCACACACCACGCTCCTCTGTCTGGCCACTTTTCACATCCTCGATACTCGCACCCAATAGCTCATTTTTTAATAAACTCGAGTACGCTATTCCGTCACGACTTGATTCGCCACTTTCCCGTGTCTTTTTGCTCGTTATGCCAGAACGATTTTCCGATATCATCGAAAATGTCGTTTGCCAATTGCTGCCCGAGCGCGTTGGTATAAAACGATCGAAACTGTTGTTGCTCGATTTTGTGGGTGACAAATAAGATGATGCTAATTGCGAGCTCATTATTTCACGTTTAGCCTCGTTGTTTGGCTTCAAAAGTCTCTTCTCGTACTCGTGATTAAACATTCTTGATTTGTGGGGGCTTCTTTTACGCTCACGAATGTTTTTTTCTTCTTACTTTTTGGGGCGGAGCGGGGGGGGGGGGAGGGGAAAAAATCGTTCGATTTTTAAAAAACAATTCTCGTTTTATTCCGAGCACGCCCGAGGTGGAACACTGCACACACGGAGAATACACACAGCCAGAATACACGAAGAATATTTTAACGAGCGCCTCGAGGATTATTATACGAGAAGAAAAATCACATATTTTGATCGCGTTACTCGCGTTTGATTATCATCGCGTTTCCGTACTTTGATAATCTCGCCTCGATACACTAATTTTTCAATTTTAAATGTAAAAACTTGCACTTTTCCGAGATGAGAGAATTAATGGCGCTTGAAAAATAAAAAAAGCTCTTTCTCTTAACTCCAGCCAGCTCTGTCGCTCTCTCTATCTCTCTCTCTCTCTCTCTCTCTGTGTGTGAGACTCGACTCGTCGTCAGCAGTCTGCCATTCGACGTCACTTGTGAAATTTTTCACGGGGGAGCGTTTTATGTGTGGTTAGGTGCATATATATAGATATATATGTGTGTGCGTCGTTTAGTGTGCATGCGCGTATTTTTATATTTGTGTAAGATTTTATGGTTGGTATGCGTGTCGGACAGCGCCCCACGCGACTCTTTTCGTAATTAACTTTTACACCACAGCATTGAGCACTCACCCAAAGGCCCAAAGGTTTGGCGCTGTATACACGGTGGGCCTTTTTGTAAGGTAAATTTTTCTTGCTTTCATTATTATATTTGAGTTCAAAGTTTATTTCGAGATCAAAGATCGATCAATCGAATTTAAATATTTTCTAGTCATTGAATTTTTCGACTTAGGAGAAAATTAGCCTTTGACAAGAGGAGTAAGGGGGGGAAAAACTTTTAACGGAAGTAGATTTTTTTTTTGCCTTCAGGCCAATATAATTCGTTCGGGTTACGAATTAATTAATTTAAATGTTATAATTAATGTATATAAGGAGGAAATTCATAGTTTTTAAAATAAATCGATTAACATTAATTTAAATGGAGCAATTTTGACATAAGGACATATATATTAATTGGCCAATTATAATTCAAGGGCAATAAAATTAAGGCAATTAAATTAAGGGGTTCTTTTAATAATATGGCGAAGGACACTAAATTTTGATTAATTCAAAATTAGGAGCAAATTTAAGATCGTAATGGCGAGGTCGTTAAAAAAAAAATGCTAATATCAAAGTTGAGGGTCGATTATAATTTTTTTTTTTCTCAAAAATCTCAATATATTTTCAAAATGGCCGCCATTAGCTCGTATGAGTTTTACATCACCTTAAGGGGGATGTTTGGCTCGCTATAAATTAACTTATCAGCAGGAGTTACGAAGGGAAGGGCAAATAAGGAAGAATGAATTGAGTTGATGAAAAAATTTACAACTTCCGGTCGCAAATTGGCCTCGAGAGTATTTGTCAGTGGAAATTTTATTGCAAAAGAAAACAAAAAAAATTCCATCAGTTTATTCTTAGGATATTTTAATTTATATTACAACTTAAGCTTAAACTATTTACACGAAAAAAAAAAAAAAAAAAAAAAAAAAAAACGATTTCTTTCAAATTTTTTGTTTCTTGCTCGACGGTCCACCCTCGGAATTGTCACCATCATCATTGTGAAATATTGTTTTTGGCTGAGTTTTTTTATAAGCCGGAGCGATCCAGTATGGATTTTCCTCCGCCTCTTTGGCAAATTTCAAAATGGCCTCGCGTGGATCCTGATCATCCTCTATGCGTTTGCTCAGTCCGAGATTTCTTATGACGTAAGAGCTCAAAGTGCCACCGGAAGAGGCGACGCGACCACCTTGACCGGAAGTGATTGGCAAATCAGGTCGATGCGATTTAATCGGATCGAGTCTGTCCTTTTCGAGTTGTTTTCTCACAGATTTCGGCCGATCTTGTCGGAATAATGGGAGAGCATGTGGCGTTATTATTTGTTGAGTTGACATAATCTCAATATGATTAGCTTTCTGATGAGTTTTAACGACGCACAATTTTGCCCCTCTGAGACTTCTCTTGCTGTCGTAATAAGTTTTAACGATTCCATTACCGCAGCCGATAAAAATTTGATTCAATTTCGGATGCCAGAGTGTTTTTATGACGTGTGAATTGGTCACCTCAATTTGATGAACGATCTCAAACGTTTTAACATCGAAGAACAATGCTCTGCCATATTTTTGCCCCCTGGCGAGCGATTCTCCAGTTATTATCATCGTATCGTCAGGACTGAACATACAATCGGTCGTGTCGTAACGTGAGAATAAATCGGTAGCTGTGAATATTGGCTTTTTGAACGATCTCATGTCCCAAAGTTTCAAGCTATCGTCACAGCTACGAGTAGACAATAAATCGCCCATGTAGGAAAAAGCCAAACTCGAGATATCAGCGCCATTTTTATGAGCACCGCGCAATACCAGCGAAGGATTTACAAAATTCTTACGATGGTCCCACATTTGTAGTGATCCGTCGGTACAGCCGCACGCGACTACTGTACCATCGCGATTGTACGAACACGCGGTCGGTACAGTTTTTACGCCATTTTGAGCGCGACATTTTATTATACTCGCGTGACCACGTGGTCGATACAATATCCATAAACGGCATGTACCATCTTGCGAGCAAGTTAAATATTCTTCTTTCGCGAATGGATGCCAACATCCGCTGTTCAATGCCGCTGTGTGACCTTTCGTTCTTGCCATATCCGTTATATACTGATCGCCTTTGACCGTCTCACATTTTTCAAAACCATCGCGATCCAGTACTTTTGCCTGCGCCGCACCGGATATCACGAGAATCACGTCGCCCGTTGTCGAATATTCCAAACATTTTATTGGATGATTCTCGCACGGCTGCATCGTACGAAAACTCCTCAGCGATGAATCCATACCGGCAAAATCCCAAAATGATACGTCGTAATCGACCGAACCGGAAGCTAAACGGGCGCCTGAAGGATCTGCGGCTATCGCTGTAACGGCTTTTGTTCCATGAGTCATCGAGACTTCGTGACTGCATGGAATTTTATTCATTAACAAATTTTCCTCGCTCTCGGAATCCTCGTCGCTGCTGCTCTCTGAAGAATCTTCATCGTCGCCATTTTTATCGGATTTTTTTAATTTTATTCTCTCGCGAGGTGACTCTGATGGAATTTCCGGACCTATCAGATCTTCCGCATCATTTGCCATCTCCTTATTTTCTTCGGAATTTTCCATTCTCGTTGATGTCGATGTCCTTGTTAATTTTTCAAGGTCATTACGATTTTTTGAACTTTTTCCAACACTCCCGGTACTCATTGTTTTCGTTATAGTTTCTACCATCTCCTGAACATCGAACGATTTTGCTTTTTTTCCAAAACTCGTCATTCCCATTATTCTCTCGAGATCTCGCGTCTCTTCCTCATCCTCAGGCATTATTTCTAATATCTTGTTGTCGCTGTTTTCCGGTATTTTTTTTCCAAAAGTACCAAAACCGGAAGTTCCGACATTTTGAATATTTTCATCGGTGCTTTTTTTCGCGAGGCTTATCTTGCCGAAACTTATCAATTTCTTGGTGTTCATCGATCTTTGGATTCTGAGGATTAATTTGTTTTGTTTTGTTTTCTTTTTTTTTTTAATAAACAAATGGCACTCCTGATGAATTATAACCTCAAAATTGTTCAAACTTACCGCTGTGACTCGTAGCAAAAATTATTCAAGCGTATTATGTTCTTTTTTTGTTATTGAAAGATTATTTCAAGGTCATTGATATGAAAAATATGACTTTTCTTTTTATTCCAATTAATTCGAGCTCCTTGAGCAAATCTCAGCTGTTTATTTTGTTTTTCTCTTTTATTCTTTATCAACTGGCTCTGTGGCGTGAAGTTGCATCATTGAAAAGACGCCGAAATTAACTCTCTCGCGGCCGTCAGATAGCGCTCGAGGCGCTGTCGAGTTTTTCGGCGGGAAAATTCAAATTGAGAAATCGTCGAATTTAATATATAAAATATTATTATGCAAAAATCGTAACTCGACATTAATTTCTTCCCGTAATTATCAATGAAAAGCTTGAAATTTTCTCTGCCGTGTAAACGAAGAATGGAAAGAGACTTTTGCTTGGTCACGCATGAGCGATTCTTTTTTTTTCAAACATAAGTATTTGAAATTTTGGCTTGTCTAGAAATAAATTTGAGCAGCGCTCGCATGTAACTCAACAGGTAAAATAATACAAAAATTAATAAAGAAATTAATTTCCAAATAATTATGCGAAAATGCGAGGTATTGTCGTAGAAAGAGAAGAAAAAAAATATCTTCACAGTAAATATAAACATATTTTCTTTGTATAAAAGATAAATGATTTACAAAGAAAAAAAAAATCCCAAAATATTTTAGTCTTTATAAGAATATTCAAAAACATGGACAATTTTTCGTTATTCGGCCTTGATCGGCGTCACTGAGCCAACAACGTGCGTGGCCTCTGAGCGCTGCGCTCGTAATGATGATTCTAAATGGCGTCCGAAGCGCCATACACCCGAGGCGCCCCTAGCGAGAGAAAGTGGAACTATCGGCGTCGGAGGTAGAACGCCGTCGGTAAAACAGTATCCGAGATATGCCCCAACCGGAAATCGGCTGTAATTATCCATTTGCGTGGAATGTTTTGCGTTTGGTCAATCGTATTTGATCAAAGAACAAACGGGAATGCCAATTTTGTCGCGTCCCTTCAACGAAACGAGCTCCATCACTACGAGACATTCGACAATCACAGCTCCGGTACTTTTTAACAGTTCAACTGCTGCGCCCATCGAGCCTGCCAGTCAATATTCAAAAAATTATCAATCATTAATGCATAAAATCCCGCAAATTTTTTTTTCAAAATTCTACTTTATCCGGGCGAAAAAAACTGACCACCAGTTGCCAATAAATCGTCGACTATCAGCACTCTTGTTCCCTCGGTGATATTTTCCGTTTGGAGCTCAAATGTTGCCTGCCAATAATCAACATTAATATTAATTATGCGCAGATAAATTAGTAGATAATCAGATATTGTTTTAATAATAATAATAATAATAAGAATAATAATGATAATGATAATAATAATAATAAAACATACCTCGCCATACTCTAATGTATAACTTTGCCGCAATACTTGTCCCGGCAATTTTCCTTTTTTCCTTATTGGTATAAAAGGTTTTCCCAATTCAACGCTGATAAGTGGCCCAATAAGAAATCCTCGAGAATCCAGACCGACAATCGCATCAACCTCGAGAAAAAGTGTGTGTTCGACCAACAAGTCTCTCAAGGCTCGCATTGCTGTTACGTTTCGAAAAACGCCAAATATGTCCCTGTTGATAAAGAAAAATATTGCAATTTATCAATTGATTGTTTTTTTCTTCCGATCTATAATAACAATAATACTGACAATATGTAAGCATTGTTATAGATATAATATTTGTTTTATCGAAATTTTTTTGCATATAATTTTATCATATTTTGTTAAAATCTGTTTGGATGTTTAAAATGACGAAAGATCGATTTAAAAAAAAATAATCGACGCTAACGCGCGTAGAAAAGAATGATTGAATTGCGAAATTCAAAATGGCTGACCAAGAAATATGCGAGAAAGAATTCGATTGAAATGATTTATTGTTTTTTGCATTATTATGTATTATAAACATTGTTAATATCATTCTTATAATATTTACAACGGATTAAAAATTTTATCAAATTTAACTTTTGATCGAAGCAAATATTCTCGAAATATCGAACATATCGAGATATTTTCTCTGAGCAATCGATATCGCGCGAGATTATCGACTCAGCCACACTCACCTAACCTACAAAATAAATAGAGCACAAAAACTAGTCTTTTGGGCCGCGCGGGAAGCGCCCACGCCAATGCTAATCTTGCTATTAAAAAACAAAATGAGAAAAGAAAACGATAAACAGAGCAAGAATTCAAAATATTCCAATTGAGGATCCATTTCAATATTATATCAGTGAGAAAAAAGGTGAGGAATAATTCTCATTATGATTAATTATATAATTCTTCCCATATCGATTAATTTATCAAATGATTACATAATACGAACCGATACATAATTCCCTCTTTTGGAAAATTTGGATATGTCCCCACAGCATCTTTGACGATCTTCAGTTTTTCCATCTTCTCCATTTTTCGATTTGTTTTTAAATCAAATATTTCGTTGCCGATTGAAGAATATCCGATTAAAAGCGTTGATGCACAATATTTTGAAAATTTAAATTTAGCTCGATAACGAATTATCAGAAAGAACAAAAATGATTATCCTAATTATGAGAGTTTTATTTTGCCATCGTAACACTTAAAGATTCTCGATAGTTTATCCCATAGTGTCAACTATTTATCAATAAAAGCGATTCTATTTGATGAGAAATAATTGCTACACAATGGCATAGGCTGTTTGTCCTATCGCTCGTCTATCACTGATAATGGGGATGCGCGTCTATTTACCCGCCGCCGCCGTGTCTCTAGCACGGTCATTAGGAATTTTGATTTCTCATCTCCGTTTCTAGAATGGTCCAGTGAATTACATTCACGGCATTGGATTGTGATAAATTTATATTTAAATAATTTAAATTCTACTTTAATAATAAACCAAAACTTTAATATATTATTTCTTCCCCTTCCTAATTTCCTCATTTTATTGAGATTCTTAAAAGTTACAGCGAGCGGTAAATACTATAATGTTTATTTTTTCAAATATTGTACAAAATCGAGATGTTGATTTTCTTGCAAGTTGAAGAATTTGAATTTTGTTTATTGTGCAAAAACTTTAGTCAAAGTTAAGAGATTAAGAGAAGATTTTGTCAAAATAAAATTTTTCGAACATAAAAGAAGAAAATTTGTCTTTTTTGCTAGCAACAAAAATCGCGATCGCTGCGCCACTTAACCTTGCGGCGAGCTGAAAATAATGTAGATGGCGCCACCACTCGAGGCTGCAAAACGATTGCGCAATATCTCAAAGTGAATTCGCGAACTCGTTTCATGTCATATTTTGCAACTTCGTTTATTTATCTCGTTCCGTCGACATTACGAACATTTTTCGCGATCTCGAGCATTCAAACCGCTAAACTATCAAATTTGTCCTCCAGTATCAAAATGGCAAAGAAAAATGCAATATTATTGTTGGCCGATGGCGCCGAAGAGATGGAGGCCGTAATTACGGTCGACATTCTACGCCGAGCCGGGGCAAGTAATTATTCATTTCTTTCTATTGTTTGACCTTGAGATCATCTTTTTAATTAAGGTCTAAATGGTGAATAAAATTTTTGCGATGTTTTATTTTAAAAAAATATCTCTAAACTGAAATTTCCGGCACATCGACATAACCTCAAAAATTGCGCAATAAAAAACGCCGGTAAAGTCTCAAGATCAAGACACACCACCGCGAGTAACAGTAGCAGACAGATAGCGGCGTTTTTCGGCTCCTCAAATTTTTCACTCTCCTTTAAATTTCCAGTAAAAGCCAAAAAGTTGCGCAATTTGTTTTTCGTTTTTTTTTTTTCCCCCGATAATATTAACGGATTTGGAGAAATTTGAAAAATTCGTATTAGTTGCCGACTGAGTCATCTCGCGGGCGCCTGACATACCGACGGAGCTAAGCTCAGCTTGATTATAAAAACTTCAAGTTAAACTTGAGTTTTAAATCAAGTTTAAATTAGGACACGAAATACAGGTCACATTTGAGGTTCAATTAAAAGTACGAAATCAAAATCGAACTTTGGGATAAACTTAAGTTCGAGCTTCATTTCAGACTTGAGTTTATTTCGCATTAACTAACTTTAGGGCGAAACTTAAATTTTTTACTCGAGAATTTACGGATCTAAATTATAATTGAGCTTAAATTTAAGTATAAACCTTAAACATCGAATCAGGAATTATTAATTAATATTTCAGATTGACGTAACAATCGCATCGGTCACTGAAAATCTTGATAAATTTTTTACTCGAGAATTTATGGATCTAAATTATAATTGAGCTTAAACTTAAGTATAAACTTAAACATCGAGTGATGAATTATTAATTAATATTTCAGATTGACGTAACAATCGCATCGATCACTGGAAATCAAACTGTAAAATGCAGCCGTGACGTTGTCCTTTTGGCCGACGCAAAACTTGCCGAAGCAACGAAAGATAAAAAATACGATGTCGTCATACTTCCCGGTGGCCTTGAGGGATCGAAAGCACTTGCATCGGTAAAATATATTCTAGATTGATTTGAGTCATAAAAATATTATCAATCAAACGCAATCTCATCCACCTCGTACAGTGAAAAATAATTTCTCTTCATAATTAACGCAGCAAAAATTGCGATAATTTTATTCGATAATCCTCGATGATAATTATTAAAAAATTTATATAAATAAAAAAATCGTTTAAAATTACAGTCCAAAGAAGTTGGAGAACTCTTGAAAGCTCAGGAAAAAGAGAATCGCGTCATCGCCGCGATATGTGCAGCTCCGACCGCCTTGAAAGCTCATGGAATCGCAACGGGAAAAGAAATAACGTCTTATCCGTCCATGAAGGATCAATTGACCGATAATTACAAATACAAGAGCCAAAAAGTTGTCACTGATGGTAAAAAAAAAAAATCTCAGACATTTTCAGATTAAAAAAAAAAACATTCAAAATTTTTCGTAATATACAAAAAAAAACATTCAAAATTTTTCGTAATATACAAAAAAAAACATTCAAAATTTTTCGTAATATAAAAAAAAAAAACTTTGATCTATTTTAGGCAATTTGATAACCAGCCAAGGCCCTGCCACAGCTTACGCCTTTGGTTTGGCAATCGTTGAAAAATTATTGAGCAAAGAAGCAGCCCTTCCAGTCGCTAAAGGGATGTTGTACGATGATTACAAATGAGGTGTGCAATTTTTTTTTCTTTCTTTTTTTTTTTTTTTTTTTTTCATTAAAATAATAAAAATAGTTGCAGATTAATAAACGAAAATTAATCTGTGCCAGAGGCAAATGATTACCCCGGTCAGTCCAATAAATCATTAATTACGAAAAGTAAAAGAAAAATTTTGAGGAAAAATTGAGCGCACCCAGAATTCTTTTTCATGAATTTTAACATTATAATAATTAACAAAATAATTACGAAAAGTGGAAGAAAAATTTCGAGGAAAAATTGAGCGCACCCAGAATTCTTTTTCATGAATTTTAACATTCTAATAATTAACAAAATAATTACGAAAAGTGGAAGAAAAATTTTGAGGAAAAATTGAGCCCACCCAGAATTCTTTTTCATGAATTTTAACATTCTAATAATTAACAAAATAATTACGAAAAGTGGAAGAAAAAATTCGAGGAAAAATTGAGCGCACCCAGAATTCTTTTTCATGAATTTTAACATTTTAATAATTAACAAAACAATTACGAAAAGTGAAAGAAAAATTGAGCGCACCCAGAATTCTTTTTCATGAATTTTAACATTATAATAATTAACAAAACAATTATTGTGTTAAAATTTGAATATATATTTAAAAATACTCGTTTACATCAGGAAATACTCGAGAAAATTCGTATCGCGAAGTTTTACTTTTTTTTTTTTCATCCGTTTTGTATCATTTTGTGGGCTTGAGATTGATATTTCGAAGCATGCAGAGGTCTCTGGCGGTTGCCTTTCGTCCCGGTATTGTCTGGATATCGTAAAGCCTCAAGAGTAAATCGGTCGTAAATAATTCTGGAAGTGCTTTGAGCAAGCAAGGCACCTGAAAATAAATTAAAAAAAAAAAGTTTATTCTCGATTAAATTAATCGGGAAGAATAAAAATGAAAAAAAAAATCCCTTAATTAAAAAAAAATCGTTTCAAGCGAAAATCCCATTTGTAGTTTAAAGATTCGCTGACCGAATCGAAGATTTTTCATTAAATTATTATTAATAATTTGGGGCCTTACCAAAGTTTGCGGCATTCCCTCGAGGACGACTCGGGTTCTGTCCTTGCCACATTGCACCATCAGTCGTAAAAATTGAAGTATAAAGTGAGTCTGTTGCGATACGTCGCCGTCTCTTCCGGCAAGAAAATTAAACGTTTTGAAAAGTCCGTTGAGAGCGGTCATGAGGGGCTCGCGAAGAATAATCGATCGTTGGCCATTCGCCGGGGTTTGGGCCTGAGGTGAATTTGTGCCAAAAATTGGCGTCGTGTCGCCCGACTCGTTCAACCGAAGAATTTTATTCGCCGGGCCGCAAAGAGTTTCGAGCTCTTCGGCCTCGAGCTCGCCCCGCGTACGTTTTCTGCTGCCACTTCGGGGTGGTACAGAATTACTGTACTCGAGACTCGATAAAATACAATAAACGCAGAGTTTGGCAAGCTCGGACGATTGTGGCTCCACCAATTCTTCGCTTCTGAAATTAAAAAATTACAATTTTTTTTTTCTTTTTAATATTCGTTTATGAAAAAAAGAGAGAGAGAAGATAAAACAATTTTGGGTCCAAAATTTAGGGCCCAAATTGTGTTTTTTCTAATTACACCGATTTTATTAATTAATCGAATATTAAATCGAACGAGAGAGGAAAAACGAATAAACTTTGGATAATTCGACTCACTGCAAAGAATTGTACAAATATTGAGGAACCACGTGATTGAGAAGGTCAAGAGTGCAATTCTCAATGTCGAGATGAAATATTGCAAATATTAGATCGACCGACTGATCCAATTCCTCCTGGTATCTGTACTTAAGGCCCTCCTTGACGAGATTTGAGACGAACCACGAGGAGCCACCGGTGTTCAAAAGAGACTCGAGAGTCTGAGTAGCTTGAATATTGACCCAGCCCCGTTGCTGAATATCAAGCCAGACATTTTTCAGCTGTTCCAATATCGGCTGTCGCGATATAATGCTGAAAATAAATTATTAACAAATGGAATTATTTTTTAAAAAATTTTATCAATTTTATTTTTTTCATTACTTGTGAGCCATCGAAAGGGCTTTTGTCTTGGATTGCGTAGGCGGATGAACGTCGTACTGCATTTTTCGAATGATTTGAAACATCAAACTGGATCTGAGGAAAAGAATGTTAAAAATTTCTCAAATTATGAGCGAGGAAAAAAATTTATATAATTTTTTTACGACGAGATCGATGCGAGTCGTCAATAACTCGAGTCAGCCATTAATTTTTCATTCGGGACGGGGAGGAAAAAAAAAAAAAACAAAACATACTAACGTATCGTGTTTAAAGTTGTCCTGCATCTCGTCAGTGGGAAGTGGAGTCACAAATTGTTGAACCATGTTCATGGGTTTGAGCAGAGCATCCTGATGGGTAATGCTCATGTGAGCGCAGAGCCAGGCTGCTGCGCAAACGGGAAGACAACACGCTGTCGATCTTAAACCGTCAAGGGCACATTTGACGTCACATGCGCCAACGACTCCGCTTTCCCAGGCGCACAAAAGTTCCTTGACCGCTCCCATTGCACTCTGGCAAGCGACGTGCCACTCGACATTGCTCAATTTACGTTCCTGATCGCCAGCGTTTATTTGACTCAGGAGAGCATCGACCCTCGATGAATCGACAACTTGTAACATTTTTTGGGGTGATTTTGGCTTGTCCCGCTCTGGCATACATTCGCGTGCCCATTGCTCGAAAAACGAATCTCCACCTTCCTCTAAAACGATCTGAAAAAAAGTTAATTTTTCATTTTGCTTTCGACAGTTTGAAAATATTCAAATTTTGTCCTCTCTAGTTTCCTCTAAAAAAAAAAAAAGTATTTAGCTAGTTTTTTATGACCTTTTTGACCCTGATTGGCTTAACTAACGATAATTAATGGTACGAAAAATTATTTATGGTTTCTACAATAATTTAGGCAGTTCCATTGACCTTTTTGACCCTGATCGGCTTAATTAACGATAATTAATGTTTCCTGCCAAATTCGCCACAGAAAAATTTAATTTTTTTTAGATAAAAAAAATAATCCGTGTAACTATAATACTTGATACAGAAATAATAATCTTCTCCTCTTATTCAAAAAAATATTTTTGTCCCGTCTAGATAATTCGCCAAAATTTAATTTAATGTCATTTTTTTTTTTTTTTTTTTAATACATAAAATAATTAAACTCACATCAGATCCGTAAGTTTGGACAATTGAGCAGAGAATCAGAAATGATATGTCGAAAAGCATTGCCGGTATCGCTGCATTTTTTCCGGGCACCGGCTCGTTCATTTTGCTGCACTCGTTAAATTTTATTAATTTCGTAACGAAATTTTTTAGCTGTCCCTCGACCGTTGCAACGGCCAGCATAAGATCCAAACTTTTGCCATTCAATACTTGGCAGAGCATGCTCAAAAGAGCTTCCTGAATTTTAACGTAATCGGCATCGAGAGTTTTGAGAATTCCAGCCAGAGTTGGCTCAGCTCGTACGATGACTTTCATTATCGACGACGTCGGTGAACTCGAAGATTCTAATTTTTGCAATACAGCAGCAACTCCTTCCCTGTGAAAAAAATTATAATAATTATTTAGCAAATTTTTTTGGTCAAAAAAAAAAAATTTCATCAAATTTTGCTTTACATTTTTATTATTATTATTATTTTTCAAATTCACCTTCGACTACTGAGTTGCTTGACCTGTTTCTCAGTCACAAGATTAACTTTTTGAAATTCATTCAAGAGACACTCGACGCTGTTGCACGAGCAAGTCGCGTCCATGATGTCAAGAAGTGGCTTAAATTGTAAAAGTAGCTCAAAAGCTTCGAGCATGTCTTGTGAATATTCAAATTTTTCATCAGGAGCTATGAGTAAAAAAAAAAACAATATAACGATGAGTTGAAATTTTTAAATAATTTTTTAATTAATTTTATCAACCAACCGCTCAAAGTAGTCGCGTGAAGTTCCTTAAGTATGAATGGAACTTTTAAAAATGTTACAGCGCCCCATTGTGACTCTTTTACCGTTCCCGTCACGTTGTGCAAACACATTAAGCAAGCTCGCATTATTTCACTGTATAATCGAGCATTCGTGTAGCCTTTTAATCGTTTTATCATTAATAATTGATTGACAAATATTGACGTCTCTGTGCTCGGATTCAAAAGCACTTGAATCGCGAATAATGGCTGAAGACAATAAGTCACCGATTCCATTTGAATTTTTTCGCTATTCGTCGCGATCCTCTCAATATCAAGATTTGACAATTTTTTTAATGATTCCTCAATTGGCAGTGTCGATTTTAAATTATTACTCGTTTTGTGAAGTGCCTCGATGTCCTGGCATTTTTTCACAACGTCCAAATAAAGTTCTGTCGATTAAAAATATTTCCACAATCATTATTTAAAAGTTACGAGCATTTTTTTTTACTTTTGTTAAATTTAACAAAATTTGCCCAAATTGAGATCGATTTTTTTAAATTAAAAATAAAAAATTCACAACGTCCAAATAAAGTTCTGTCGATTAAAAATATTACCAGAATCATTATTTAAAAGCTACGAGCATTTTTTTTACTTTTGTTAAATTTAACAAAATTTGCCGAAAATTGAGATTCATTTTATTAATTTAAAAAAAAAATTCACGACGTCCAAATAAAGTTCTGTCGATTAAAAATATTACCAGAATCATTATTTAAAAGCTACGAGCATTTTTTTTACTTTTGTTAAATTTAACAAAATTTGCCCAAATTGAGATTGATTTTTTTTAATTAAAAAAAAAAAATTCACAACGTCCAAATAAAGTTCTGTCGATTAAAAATATTACGAGAATCATTATTTAAAAGCTACGAGCATTTTTTTTACTTTTGTTAAATTTAACAAAATTTGCCCAAATTGAGATTCATATATATATATATATATATATATATATTTTGAAATTTATTAATTACCTTTATCGTCGTGTTTTGCCAAATAAATCATCGCGCAAATGAAATCCGAACCGAGCATCTGCTTGAGTATAATTGCAGGTTTGTCAATTAGCTCAAATGTTTGGCTTCCCATTGAATTATTCTGGGGGAGTTTAATTAAAGTGTGCAAATAGCACTGCAAGAGCCAATGAACGATCGATAGTACCGAAGCAGCGAGTAAATCCTCTTCCGGTTTGCCCCTGCACGTTATGCCCTCCTGTATGCTCTCCAAAAATTCCAAAAGGCAGACGATGCAGTGGGGTTTGTGAAATGCGTCGTATTTGCTTATTCGCTGAAGCACAGCCGCGTAAGACACTAACTGGAAAAAAATAAAAATAAAAAATAAAAAAAAAAAGTTTTAAATTGAAAAAAAAATTAAAAAAAATATGTTTTAAATTGAAAAAAAATCAATAAAAAAATGCTTTAAATTGAAAAAAAAAATATAGTAGCCAGAAAATATTAATTTGAAAAACAAACCTGAGAACTCAATGAGTGTTTCAAGTACGACAAAACAAGCTGATTTGGACCAGGACCGACCAAAGCCTGCTGCAAAATGCAATCAGCGAGATTATAAACATCCCCGCTGACACCTCGCGGTAATATCTGAAATTTAAAAAAAAATTTAATTCGTGACAAAAATTTCAAAGTATTTCGATGTTTTTTTTTTTTTTTTAATTTTCGACATTTACAGTTTTTATGTTTATTCCCCATTGCAAGTCGCTCCATCGCTCTCTCCATGCTCGCAGCAAAAGTGCTTTAAGGCTGCTAGTCTTGCTCGTCACTTTTGTCTCCATGGTCGACATTAAATTACACATCATTCACTTGGCCCTGCAAAAAATGAATTGAAAACAAAAAAAAAACCATTTCTATTGTTTCTTAATAGGATTTTACCATTTACAACGAACTTTGGAGCGTTTTTTGTTTGTTTTAAATTACCAAACCTCTTGTAAGTTAACTGTTGTTAATGAGCATCATTTTTTTTAAATATTATTATTATTCATTGAGAAATATTTAACTTATCCGGCTCTATAACGGACCCTTTTGGAATTTAACTTATGGAAAATTCGACTATATATATATAGGACATAATGAGACATAATTGCATTTATGGAATTAATTTTTTACAAACATTCTTCGTAAACATAACCTAGAAAATATTCAAAATAATTAAATAATGTTTTACCTGTTAGGAAATAATTTATTATCGGCACGTCAATTATCTCATTGATGAGCTTTCTTTCACATTTTTTTATTTAATCTTCGGTTATATGAACATATTTGCTATTTTTTTCAAACTACATTACGAATCTTAACAGACGCAAAAGGTTATAATAAACTATAGCAAATTGTCAACGATTGCGAGAAACTGCTCCCCGTTTTCCGTGAAGTTTGCCACAAAATACCGCTTGGCGGCGCTGCTTTCGCATAGTCATAATAAAATACGGAAAACTCTGCCCTCTGCATATATCTGATGATACCAGCTAGCACGGTATATCGACCGTTGGTACACGGAAAATGTTTTGACATTTTATTTATTCAAATAACTAAAATTACCGTCATTTATCTTGTTGGAAATTAATAGCAAAGACCACATTTAATTTTATATTTAAATGGAATATTTTATAGCGTTGTGACGTAACGCTGCGCGGGCTCTCCCCACTCTCCGCTACTACATGCGCGTTAGGCTTACGCGCAACCCCCACTCTCGACTCGCCTCGCTCGCCCCACTCACGCTGCTGCGGCGGTCGGGGGAGGCGGCGGTCAGAGAGCGGCAGTTGCTCGCCGACCGTTGTCTGGTGTACGTGTCAATTTGAGTCTCCAATATCGCGACTTGTAATACTCTCGCGTTTAAACTCGTCCTTCTTCGTATACGAATAAAAAAAAGTCGTGATCGTGTGTTCATTGATTACGTGTCTCCGTAAAGATGTATTTTAGTGACGACGCAAAAAAAAAAAAAAAAAAGGATTAATACAGTAAGAAAGCGCGCCAGATGATGCCCCTACGTGCTCTCGTGTCCATTCTCTTCGCATGTCCCGTCATATAAATTATTCGTCCAGCAGTCTTTTTATTCAAAGGTAAAATATCTTCAATTACTTTTTATCGTTTCTTTTGGGTCTATTAGACGTTATCATTGTTATTGCAAAACGATTAGAGTACACGAGAAACATTTATTTGTTCTTTCAATTATATGTGTATTTTCAATTACATAAATTGAGCCCGTTCTGGGACCCATACGAAAATTGACATCAGTAATGCAGAATTCTTCATTTATCTCCCGGCCCACTGGCCAATATGCCCCTCCCCCTCTACCTCATACCGTCATTTCCGCGGCTGTTTTTTGACAATTCAGTTCAATGGATTATCCATGAAGAATTATCTGTACTATTATAATTAACCAAGAACACTGAAATAATATATTTTTGTTGAACAAAATAATTGTTCAACGTACAATGAAGAATAGCAGATACGAATAGTGGGAACGGAATTTTCACATCGGTAAAAAAGGACTGATCAGCTGAAAATCATTATTACCGGCTGAGTCTCGAAAAAATGTCCAAAGCAATTTTTATTCTTTTCAAAATGAACCTTAAACTTTGCACCCATGCTATTGCAGCTCGGGGGTTGTTAATTTTTCTCCCGTAATAAGAGAAAAAAAAAAACGTTTAAAAAATTATTCACATCGAAACACTCTTTTGGCAATTTATTATCACGCTTAAAGTTTAAAGATGGCGTCGTTTGCGACAAAAATTAATATATTTCACATTTTTCACCGCAACGATTAATCCCAAATTTCAATCTATTGATTCTCATAACGAATATTTGTCACAAGATATCTAAATTACTAAAACAATGAAGAAAATATCACAGCGAGAAATGGAGTTACTCTTTGCAATTTTTCTCATTTAAACGTCCGTCGATAGCAAGCAGATTTTCACATAAAAAAAAAAAAAAATAACCAAATTGCACGTATAAAACGATAACACATGGGAACGTGTGTCACACACTGTTCCGCGTCTTAAAATCATGGAACGTACGGAATACGGACCGCACCCCCACAAAAGAAAAACGAAACAAAAAGCAACAGCAGCAGCAGCAGCAGCAGCAGCAGCAGTAGTTCTACAAGATGGCGTCGTATGGGTGTTGTGGCTGCTGTTAAAATTTCCGCGTTTGTAAATTGATAATTGTGAAAAAGTAGAACTGTCAATGAATATATGAGAAAGAAAAAAATCACCCACGTTTATATCACACGTGGCAAAGTTCGAAATTTGAAAAAAATAATATAAAAAGTCCACGGATCTCGGGACTCGGGATAATTTTTTTTAGTGATTTTGTAAATTGTTTCGCGGTTACGTGCTACGAGTGTACGCGTATTTGTGTATGTGTGTGTCTATGTGCGGTGCGCGCGTGTGGTGGCGCGCGTGTCTGTGAGGCCCCCGTGAGAGTTTATAACGCGAGGGGAACACAAGAAACGCCAACAAAAAAATAAAGAAAAGAAAATAAAACACAAATATAATATAAGAGGTGACGCGAATTCGCGTGAGTCGAACGAACGACTAGGATAAAAAACACCATCGTGAGAATCGAAGATATATATATATATATATGTACATATGCATATATACATAAGTGGCTCTCACAGTTGAGCAGTGAACGAAAGAGAGAGAGAGAGAGAGCGTGGGGCGCTATTGTGGCTGCAGGGTGAACGACAAAAAAAACACACACTCGAAATGTCTCGCTTACAACGCTGAAATAAGATTCGAGATTCCGGTAAGTTTGTCTTTATCGTTTTTTTTTTTTTTTTTTTTTCTTTCCATTTCTCTTCTCTTTCTTTTTTTCATATAATTTTTATTTTTCAAATGCACAATGTGCGTTTGTTTGTTTTTTTATTTTGCTCTCATTTCGAACTCGAATTTTGGGCTTTATTGAAATCGGCAATTTCGTGAGTTGTAATTGTTTTTATCCTCGACCCGCTTAGCGGAATTGGAGAGATAGATGGCGCGGTGAGAGGTGTACAAACACACACGCGCGCGCGCGCTCTCACACACCCATACGAGCCACAGGCGCGCACACATCTATATATATATATACACACATGTATAATCGCGTTTCGTCGACCGGGCGTCGCGACGCCACGCACGCGATTCTCTCGTACAATTCCTCATTCCTATTTTCTTGATTATTATTATTATTTAAAAAAAAAAAAAATGTTATTACTTTGGCACAATTTGTGCATTTTTGTTGTTCTTTTCATGTAGAAATGGAATTTTTTTTTTTTTTTTTTTCAATTCTTTTAACTTTTTTGTTCGTTTAGAAGGGGAGGGCGCTTCGGTCAACTAAAAAGTGCCTGATTTGGCCGCGAGTTGGACTGTGAAGAGGCTTTCACTCTTTTTTTTTTTTTTTTTTTTTTTTTTTTTCCCTCTTCTCTCTCTCTCTTTTGTCATTTCACTTTTCGTCGCGGATTTCTTTATAGATATTTCTCATTTAACGCGGCCATTTTTTTAACATGTTTTTTTTTTTTTTTGTGATTTGTTTACATAAAAGTATAAAAAAAATGGATTTTTATAAATTTTGCACGTTTCTCTTTCTACTTATTGGTAAAAAAAATAATAATAATCGATTGTTAAAATTATTTTGGTATTTTTGTATATATATATATATATATATATATATATATATATATATATATATATATATATTTATGGTTATGAATGAAAATTATCAAAATTCTTTCACGAGATAATTCAATTTTCATATGTTGAAATTTACATTTTTAGTTTTTTTAATTTTTGTCTAGAAATTTTGTTGATCGTTTTCTGAGTTTTCCTGAGCGCCGAATTCTCTTCAAATAATTAATAAATTTCCACGTAAATTTTTTTCCAAAATCTCAAAGGACTTTACGATTAAAAAAAAAAAAATGGATTACACTCTTCTTTACCTTCAGTCGGTATTTTCCATCACAACACAAATCACAAATTTAAGCATTTATTTTTTTCTCCAATTGATCCAAATTCACTCATGATCTCGACATTTTTTCTCACAGCTCATTCAAGCCTACAAAAATGTGTCTCTTGTCCATGGTAGATTTCACGTCATTAAGTTTTCCCAATTATTTTCAGTGAACGAAAATTTTTGTCCACGAAAAAGTTTTCGGACTTTTTTTTAATTTACAAAAAAACTTGGCCAGTCAGTCAGTCTTGTTATGCACCCAAATGGTGGCAATCTTTTTTTTTTTTCTTCATTATTATGGCAGCTTATACGACGAGCGATAAATCTATCCTAGTTGTAGTTTTTTTTTTCTTTTTTTTTTTACCACGAAATTCAAACGGCCATGAAGCGATTGCAGCGCCACTATCATTAAAATCCGTTTACTCAATTTTTGACAAAGAAAAAAAATACGTAAAGTAATAAATTTAATAAAATCCACAAATGACATAAAATTTCTTCAAATTGAAAAATAAAATCAATAATTTAACCAATTAATCATCAATTAAATAATTCAATTTTTAAATGCGTCATAAATTTGAAAATTTTTCAATATCTCTTTTCTCATATATATTATTGACATCGTTTCAACACAATATATATATAAATCATGGTCCAACTATTGTGTTTATATATATATATATAAACACAGTAGTTGTAGCATGATTTATATATTTTAAATTACTCGTAAAAAGTCGTAACTCGTAAAATTCGTCTCGATCTCTCCACCATCGTGTTTTCGGTATTTGATCAGATGTGTATCGTATAACCAAATCCATATATATATATATATATATATATATATATATATATATATATATATATATATATATATATATTTCATATCTATTTCGAACACATTTATTCGAGTTGGCCATCAAGAAATTTTTGGTGTCTAGTAGTGCTCTTGAGTATTTACAGTGAAGGTAGAAAAATAAAATTTGAGATGAAAAGTCGTAATAAATTAATTCAGGAAAATGGCCAATGTCAGATTTTCTCCTTATATTATTTCGCAAGGTCATTGAAAAAAAAAAATGTTGTGAGAAAAAAATTTAATTAAACTTTCCCTCCCCCTTTATATATTAATTACTTTGAAATTATCAAAAGTCACGTGGCGTATCGTCTCGATGGGTAGTTGAAAAAAAAAAATCATTAAGATAGAAATTTTTAAAAAAATAATAATAATAATTTTGTCACACATGACCAACTTTTTTTTTTGGAAATTAATCATTGAATTATTAAACATTTGATACTTGACGATAATTATTTAATGTAACATTATAACAATTGCAAATTTTATCGTGGTAATAATTTTTTTCAAAAATTTTAATTACCTCAGGGCCGGTTTTTCCAACTCTTAGGTAAAATTACCTGCGAGTTGGAGCATATATAAAATGTACGAGGTATCTGGCAGATGAAATTTACCTAGAGGTGGAACAAACCGTCCTTAATGATATTAAATAAATTATTAACGCAGCTGACTCATTTTCGTATTCACACAAGAGATTATTATTATTATTATATAAATTTGCCCGTTTTTCCCGCTTGGTGGCGCAACACAAAATTAGACATATATATATATATATATATATATATTGCAACCCAATTTTATTATTTTTTTTAATACATTTTATTAGCATGGCAATAATTATTTTTTTGTTACAATGCTGAAAGTGAGGCTATGGTTGCAACGTTTTTTAAAACGTTCATTGAGGATAGCAGATGATTTTTTTAAATTTTTTATAATTTTTTTTTCAACCATCAACGAAAGTAAATTACTTTGACAGCGATAATCGTCTAAAAATTTTGTCTTCATTGACCTCATAAGACTCGAATAAATTAACATTTTACAATCGAAAAGAAATGAAATGAAAAAACAATTTATTTGTACATAAGATTTGCCGATGTAACAGACACGATAATGTCCTTACTCCTCTGTCGGTAAAACAGTTTCTTTCGCAAGCCATTATACCCGTGCGATAATTTTCTATCCGGTAATTATCCCAAGCTCTTGTTTCTTCGTACAATAAACGTTTTTAGGAGAATTTTTGGAACACTGCTTTTTTTTTACCGACTGAGTGAGTAGTAGCACATTACCTTAAACTTTTTTTTCTTTTTTTTTTTTTTCTTTCTTTCTGCTTATACTTTTGCCCTAGGCTTGTCGTAACAATATTTTATGCCAAAGCTCAATTTGCTAATTTTTTGATAATTTTAAAAATTTTAATCACATTGCCGAAAAAAAAAAAAAAAAACAAACAAATATTTTTTGCTTATCTAACGTGTTTTCTGTCAATAATATAAAATCTCGTAAATTCTTCAGTAGCCATAATTTCATTGTTGCTCTTTATTTTTTTTTATTTATTTTTTTTCTCTCCCAATCGTCATCCACTTTTTTATTCCTTTTCCAAACTTTGAATTTTCCGCCCAAATTGTAGTTTATTAATTTTTTTTTTAATTTATTATTATTATTATTATTATTATTATTTTTTCTCAATTGCTCGAAATGTTTGAGCCTCGAAACAATGACTTACCACCTTCACCGTGACTAGAGACCACTTCGAAGTTAGATAATTGAGGAAGATTAAGTTTATAATTTTTTAAATTTTGTTTTATTTATTTATTTATTTATTTATTATTATTATTATTTTTTTGCGAACCGTCGACGAGCTACTCAAAAAAAGGCTGTAAAAAAAAATTCATCGCAATGCAGTTTCAAATATATATATATATATATATATATATATATATATATATATATATATATATATGTATATATATATTCTTTTATTTAATTATTAATCTTCTATTTCATTATGAAATTAATAATAAAGCAGTAAATATTGTATTATGAAAAGCGAGCAAAAAAAAAAAAAACCCAAAAAAAAAGCTCGTCGACGCAAAGTAAAAGATTGTGTCTTGCTTGTCGTTGAATTGAATTAAAAAAAAAAAAAAAACAAAACCAACAAAAGAATGAAAAAAAAATATTTTTAATATATAAAAATGAGCATGCGAAGAAAAAAAAAATGATACTGCTTGTTAATGATGATGATGATGACGATGATTTAATAATTAAATAATAATAATTAAATAATAATAATAATAATAATATTTTTTTTTTTCAAAAATATGAAAAACGTTGAATAAATGACATGAGCATTGATATTAGAATGACTATGACCGGTTCAGGGGGTGGAAAATAGGATATTACTGAGAACGCAAGAACGAAGCCGGCCTATACGCTGGAGAAAGACGGCGGAGCTTCGGAGGAGGGGGAGATGTCCACCGGCACCCAGGGCGAGATTCGGGTCGGTCCATCGCACCAGGTTTGCCAAATTCATTGCAAAAAAAAAAAAAAAAAAAAAAAAAAACGAAAAAAAAAATTTAAAGAAAATTTTTTTGAAAAAAAAAAAATCAAAAATAATCAGGAAAAAAAAAATGGAGAAACATAAACAAATTGTACTCTATATGTATATTATGATGAGGAAAAAAAAGAATCGATGCTCTGCCAAGTATAGCTAAATTGCACGGTTTACCGGACTTTTTTAGGCTTAATTCCCATTTATTATTATTATTATTATTATTATTATTATTATTATTATCGCTTGCGATAAATTTTAAACGATGAAATTAAAATCATAAATTTTGAAAAAAGATTTTTTTTTTTTCCCCCCGAGGATATTTGAATATTTTTAGCTTAATGAGGATGGTTCAATTAACGAGATACTTGCTCCGAGGTTCAAAAAATAAATAGAAGCAATGTTTAATATTTTTATTTATTTATTTATTTATTTATTTATTTATTTATCAATCAACAAAGTATGGATGGATCGTTATTATACGAAATGATTATCTTTTACACGTATATAATATATACCTTGGGCTGTAACCAGAACGAAGCGAATTATCCAAAATAATAAATTATTTGTCTCCTGACCTTATTTTAACTCACGAGATGTGTCACCTACTAATTCAAATCAATTCTCAATCTCAACTGACCTCATATACAAAAATTCGTCCTTACTATTTAACTGACCTCATTTTAATTCTGACCTCACTTTAAGTTTGATCTTACTATTTGACTGGCCTCATTTTTAAAATTTGACCTTACTTTAGGCTTGACCTTACTTTAACTGACCTCGTTTTTAGGCTTGACCTTACTTTAACTGACCTCATGGCAAGACTTAATTTCTCCTGTCCTCACTTTATATCTATTCTTGTTTTCATTTTTACCTCCAATGTGTCTGGTGTCAACCTGACTTTTGACCTTGATTTAATTTAATCAATCGGGGCCCAATTTTAATAATATCGCGAGTGGTTGCGTAGTAATTATTTAAACATCGAGATAATAAATCTATAGAATAGGGGGCGGGGCGGGGGGGGGGGGGAGGTCATTTTTAATGATAAAATATATGTATACAGGTATATAGATATTTAAGTACGGACTAAAACATAAAGACTTATCGTCGTTTGACACTGGAGTGGTACTCGGTCACGGTGGAAAAAAAACAAACAAAAATTGCCAGGATTATTATTATTATTTATTTATTTTGTTTTGTTTTGTTTTTTTTTTGTTTTTTTTTTTTATTTAATGCACACACCAAGGGTAACAGCGAGTTATTTGAACCATTCTGGATGAAAGTGAGTGTCATTACTCCTTGTCGCCATTTTTTTCCCCCCCTCCTCCTTTGTCTTTCACTTTGATGAATGAAAAAAAAAAAAAAAATGCACATATGCAGCATAATCTATGTTTTTCTTTTTGTCTTGTGAGTCCTTTGAGTTTGTATTCGAATCGACACCAATCTCATTTTTCAATTTTAATGCTGAAAATTAAATTTTAAGGTCAACAATTTAAAAAAAAAAAAAAAAATCAATATCACCTTGATGAAGAGTTGATTTTTTTTAGTGACAAAAAAAAAACAATTTACCTTCAATTATGAAATTCTTTTCAATTTTTATTTATTTTTTATTTTTCAGACTTTTTGGCGAAATAAATTTTCCCAATTTTTTTTTCACCCTCGCCAAAATTTCGAGGGAATCTCGAAATTTTTTTTAACAATAGCAAATAGATAAAAAAGAAGAAAAAAAAGTTCAGGTCCGTGGTAATTGGCAAATTTTTCATTGGCAGCGTGTCGAATTTTTTTCACAATTTCTCGCCTTAAATATTTAATTGAAAGAAAAAAAAAAAACGAAAATGAAACGATGGAAAAAAAAAATCGATCCTTGAAAAAATGTTTGTGTTATTTTTGTGCTAATTCCTAACGATCATAAAAATATTTGCGTTATTTTATTTTTCAAAGGATCGATTTTTTTTTTTTTTTAATTTTTTAATTTTTTTTTATTATTATTAATCCTGCGTCTCGCTCTAAGTAATTGCTAAATATTTTGCCTTACGTTCTCTTACCTCTAATGACTCTAATTTAATGAGAAAAAAAAAAAATTAAATAAATATCGATAAGTAATTTTACGATTGAATTTTTCCAAAACTCGTTCAATGCAATAAAAAGAAGAAAAAAAAAAGAATGTCGCAGTATTTGGTTTTTTAAACGAGGATTTTTTTTTTTTTTCAAGCATTGCCATTGAAAAATAATTGAAAAAAAAAAGTTATAATAATTGTTTATTTATTTTTAAATAAAAATTTAAAAAAATAATAATATCGATAAGTAATTTTACGATTGAATTTTTCCAAAACTCGTTCAATGCAATAAAAAGAAGAAGAAAAAAAAAAGAATGTCACAGTATTTGGTTTTTTAAACGAGGATGTTTTTTTTTTTTTTTTCAAGCATTACCAAAAATAATTAAAAAAAAAAAGTTATCAAATTTATTTGTTTAAAAAAAAATTAAAAAATAAACATTTAAATTGCAATGAACGCAGTTGGACATTTCAATGCTACGATCTCTCTCTCTCTCTCTCTCTCTCTCTCTCTCTCTCTCTCTCTCTCTTGGGTGGCTTGGCACATTTTTCTGCTTCTGTCCTTTGCATGATTGTTATCGCGGCTCGTTAATAATTGCTTATCACAATTTTTCAAACTGTCTATTTTATTGGCAAATTGAACCCTAACAGTTTTTTTTTTAATTTTTTTTATTATTTAAAAAAAAAAAAAAAAAAAATTTAATAATTTTTCTGCTCTGGCCCTGATAAAAAAATATATAAACAATCTTAAATTTTCAATTAAGTATAGTCAGCGCTTGATTCGCTCTCGTTTCGCTTGATTTAAAAAAAAAAAAAAAAAAAAAAAAAAATCTTCCAACACCTTAAGGGGTCTCGAATATCGACGGTTGAAAAAAAAAAAAAAAAAACTTGATTTCATGGCCTTTTCGCATCGTGTTACGGATTCAATTGCCGAATAAAAATCTGACCTCGATGATGGGTCGAGAAAAAAAAAAAAAAAAAAAAAAAAAAAATTGCTTTACGGTGAAAAAATTTTTTTTTTGAGCGTCTGCTAATGCTAACGGGGCGGAAATATTTGGATAATTCTGGTGTACAGGAATTGGTTTCTTGCCAGGCCCGTTTGCCTGATTATCGGCCGGGCGTGCCATCTGCCGATCTGCTGCCCGATCCCGAGTTCTCCAAGGAGCGCGAGGAGCTAAGATGGATTCCGGCAATGTCATTGGACGGAGATTTGCTCATGTATCTGAGGGCGGCTCGTTCAATGGCCGCGTTCGCCGGTATGTGTGATGGAGGCTCACCGGACGATGGTTGCGTCGCTGCCTCAAGAGACGATACAACGATTAACGCCCTTGACATACTCCACGATTCTGGCTATGATCCAGGTAGGGCGTTGCAGGCCCTCGTCAAATGTCCAGTACCCAAAGGCATCGATAAGAAATGGTCCGAGGAAGAGACTGTGAGTTTATCTCTTTTTTTTTCTTTTTTTTTTTTTTTTTTTTTTTTTCCCCTCTATATTCTTCTCCCCCTCCCCCTCTCTGTATTCTCCTCTCTCTCTATATCCTTCTCTCCCTCTCTCTCTTTATATTCTTCTCTCCCTCTCTCTCTCTCTCTTTCACCAAATTTTAACAAAACACTGAAAACAATTTCCACCTTAATTCTTTTGTCCTCTTTTTTTTACACAGTTTCATATTTTTTTTGTTCAATCAAATTTTTGAGAAAAATAATTGATTTTTATTATAAAAATTTTTTTAATGAAATTGAAGGACATTTTTTTTTTTTTTGTTATTTATTATCCGAAATTTTTCATTCAAATAGAATTTAAGAATGAAAGAATGAAAATAAATTGAATACAATTTGGCAAAATATATATATATATGTATATAATATTATTCGTTTTATTTTACAGAAACGATTTGTCAAGGGTCTACGTCAATTTGGCAAAAATTTTTCACGTATCAGAAAAGATCTGTTACCCCACAAAGACACGGTAATTATTATTTTTATTCTCGTAATAATTTTATCGCCAAAAATTATCAAAAATTGTATATTAAAACGAGCCGCCATTTTTTTTTTCTTCTAATTTTCTCTCCCCCCCATAATTATATAACGGACCCATTAAGGAGCAATTAATCGTGAAAAAAATTTCATTAATTAAAACTTAAATTTTTATATGTAAAACAAAAAAAAAAAAAAAAAAAATAGCCGGAACTCGTCGAGTTCTACTACCTCTGGAAAAAGACACCCGGTGCAAACAACAATCGGCCTCATCGCCGAAGACGACAGGGCTCATTGCGACGTATCCGTAATACGCGTAATTCGCGAGCGGGCACGCCGAAAGAGGAAGTTTCGACGTCGCAGCAGCAGCAGCAACAACAGCAACAACAACAACAGCAGCAACAGCAGCAACAACAATCATCGGGTGGTTCAGTCAAGGACGGAACATCCGGAGGAGCTGGAAGCGGCGAGACGAGAGTTGACAGTGGAGAATCTCGTGGGAATCGTGAGGCTAAAGAGGCGACGGCAGCCTCGGAATCCGAAACGGCGGCTTCCGGTGGTGGCGGAAGTGCCTCCGGTGGCGGCAGCGACACTAGCGCCACGGGAAACAATCCAAACAGCAACAGCAACAACAATAACAGCAATAATAGCAGCAGCAACAACAACAACAACAACAATAGCAGCAGTACAAACGCAAACAACAGTAGCAACAACAACAATAGCAGCAGCAACAACAACAATAACAACAGCAACAGTAATCCCGGCGGTGAGATAAGCTCCGTAACGGAGGACGATAATTCCGAGGAGGACAGCGATTCTCGTGACACGACAAATACAAACGTCACCAGCTTGTCATCCTGTCAAAATTGTTTTTCCACAACGTCAAAGGATTATCAGGTATCTGGCAAGGATAGATTATTATTGTGCGCGGAATGCCGTTCTCATACGAAAAAAACTGGGGAATTACCGCCAGGTCAGCCATATTTGTTCAGGCCGGTGCCAGCGGAATCGCCTGACAGCCCCGGTAGAATGAGAACTCGTAACAACAAAGCGAAAGAGTCACCGAGGCCAACGAGACCGAGACGGAGCGGTGGTGGTACCGATACACCCGAGAACGATCAAAAATCTCGCACCGTTGACCAACAACAGCAACAACAACAACAACAGCAACAACAGCAGCAGCAACAGCAGCAACAACAACGCGAATCGCAAACAAGAGAGTCTCAGTCATCGCGTGATTCGTTAAATTCGCAATTGACAACCGACAAGACGAAGAAATCAAGGTCAGGTGGTGGGGCTGCCGGGGCCAGTAGCGTCGGTGGTCCTGGGCCCGTTAAATCCGAGACAACACCGAAAAAAGGCCAAAAGAGAGGACAAACCGATGACGCGACCGATGATGATAAAGATTGTCAAAAAAGAAAGAGAATTGTATTACCAGCAACTGCAACAGCGACAGCAACAACAACAACAACAGCGACAGCGACAACAACAACAACAACAAATGTTGGTGTTGCAATTGAAAGATCAGATAGTCCAGCTGAATCATTAACGACTGATAGTAATTCATTAATTGACGAGCCAGAACGTGACATTGAGCCTGAAATAAATGATAATATTACGACAAATTTGCCAATAAATTCATTAACAACAGCAGCAGCAGCAACAACAACAACTGCAGCAGCAGCAGCAGCTGCAACAACAGCAACAATAACAACGGAAGAACCCGTGA